>BMAU01001248.1:0-553520 GCA_019973935.1 Trichonephila clavipes | reverse complement strand
ATGGATAGATGATGTTGAAAATGACTTAAAAACTCTAAATATTAAAAACTGGCAGAGATTTGCTGCGTATCGTTGATTTGGAGGAAGCGAGCTGTGGAGGCAGCCAAGACCAGTAACAGGTTGTTACGCTTATAAAGAAGAAGAATGAGTATAAATAATGAATTTTTCAGTAATTTTCCAAATCCAATTTATTATTTTGAATTTTAAGAAAGTATTCATTGTTTCATGTGTAAAATAATTAATACGATCTTAGTTTTTAATAATACACCGCAACTGATAGTTTTCTTTTATGGATATAATTTAGTGAAAAACCTTAAAATATAGGAAAATGCTGCCCTGTTTTTATTAAATAGTATTATTTCCTTTTAAATCGTTTTTATACAAGGAATGTAAGCAAATTTTTAGGCTCCCCCCATAGTTATTTTTTCACATTTACATACATTTAATCGAAAAATCAAACATCCAGATAAAACACAGTCGTTTCATAGCTAACGGTACACATTTTTTATTCATTATTTAACGAAATTTGATATAAATTAATAACTTTTTTTAAAAATTAAAATTGTATTGCGTTTATTAAATTTTTTATTGCTAAATTATTTACCTAATAATAAATTCGTACGTTGTGTGTTTTCTTGAGAACAAAGCTGGATTAGTTTTGTAAACTTTTAATCGAAAATAGAAATTGGAAAAAAAGATCTTATCCCTCGGTGAAAAAAGGGGGTTTTATACTTGAAAAAAACCCATGCAACGCTGGGCTGAACGGAGGGAAAGAAACCTGCCTGAGAGAGAGAGAGAGAAAGAGAGGAAGTGAAAGAAATTTCTGAAAAGGGGATTTAAATGACATAAATATAGAAATCCCTCACATCTCGCTCAATAACACACACAGAAGTACTGGTGTCCAGAGAGAAAGGAAAAATTTCCATGGGGATCAAATTGTACCCACGGAAAAAGCCCTTGCGACGCCGAACTAAGTGGCGAGAAAACAGACCAGCCCGACAGGACAAAGCTGTGAAAGAAACTTCAAAAAAGAGTATTTTAATAACATTAATATAGGAATCACAGAAGTGCTGACACTGAAAGAGAAGATTAATCTTCCAAGGCATAAAGCTGTATACTTGAAGAAGACCGTGCAACGCCGGGCCATCCAGCTAGTTAAATATAAAAATAAAATTCTATTCATTTTACTAAATCGAATTTTATCTTGCACATTATCCACCAATATGGTTCCACACCAAAAAATGATACCAGATCACGAGGAAGGTTCTTGGTCTGCAATGGTAATTAAAAATTTGCCGCCCCATTTGAAAGAAAAAATTATTCTCTCTACATTCCATTCTTATATTTCCTACTTTTTCAACAACATGGCTATTTTTTGAATGAATATGTTGTTCTAACTTTCTTAGTTTTCAATAGTTACGATTTGGCTATGCTGATTGATTTGGCTTGTAGGCTATGCTGATTGATTGATTGAATATTAACGTCGCACTGTTCAGCTACACGAGGGCCTTTGGCGACGGACCACGTAATTTTGAACCATGGTCAAGTGACGTGGACGACACCTGAGCTGGCACCCCCCTCTCCTAACTACCACACCACACCAACGGGAGGACGTTTGAGCTCTCGACAGATTTAACGTGCATTGCTTCCCTGCACGGCGGGTCTTAAGTGGTACTGGGCTCGAAATCGTGACAAGGCTAGCCACGATCCGATACCTATACCACTCGGCTACCACAGCCCCTTAGATTTTTTGAAAGGATTGTCATCAGTTTTTAGTTAACTACAGAAAAATAAAGAAAATCTGTTATGGAAATATGGTACAAAATATTAATCAAAAAAATTGTCATCTCTTATGTGGATATATCTTAGTAGTAAAATTATTTTTATAAAAATTTAATAATAAATTTTTTTCTCAATTCTTGATTTCAAATCAATTCTATAATCAATAGTATACATTTTCTTTTTTCTATTTGTGTAATACTATATTGGGAAAACTGAAACAGAATTCGAAAACTATTGTGAAACACAAATTATACATCCCGATTTATTTTCAATGAAATTTCTCAGTTCGTAAGTATTATGTAAGTTTATTAAAATCATTCTCATATTCTGTAAAAAATCATATAAATATAATTTATGCACATAAAAGTTGTTAAGGCTTCACAGGACTCTTAAATTGAAAATTTTGCAATTTTTTGAAAAAAAATATGTGTTAAAGCTTCAATATTTCTGAGTTTTCAGGTACCAAAATTGTGTTGATACTGTAAAAACTTCCGAAGTTATTGAGAAATAAGTAGTGAAACTTAAACGAAACCCCTATATCTTTCTTATCTTTAACTTCTTTTATCGCAAAACAAAAAATTTCAGCTTCTGCGCAGGATTTCTCAGAAATTAATTATGACATCAATTTGAAATTTTATACACGAGTTCACAATAAAAAAAGCTCTTCATATCTTATTCATCAATTTTCAAAAAAAATTTATAGAATTTTTTTTATTTGAATTTTAATTTATTTTTTTCTTAAAATTTTCGTTTTAATTGTATTTAAAATATATTTTTTCCCTCTAAATTTCTTAAAAGTTAGTATAACTTCAAAAATGAACATTTTTGTACCAAGTAAAATTAATTTTGTAAATTTTGATCAATTTTGTACAGAATTCTGCGCGGTGTAAAATACTAACTTTTCATATTTTTGAAAAATTGTCCACTTTTTATTTCTTTATAACTTTTAAAAATTTTTTCTTAAATTCTCTGTAAATTTGTGAAATATTTTAAATATATATGATTATCTTGTGGTAAAAGCTTCAAATTAATGTTTTGTTTTATTGCTAAGTTACATTGGTTTGAAGAAGGAAGTGTTTTTCGAGTGCGCGGATATCTGTTAAGGGTCTTGAGAGTTCTTAACTGTGTTTCAGAATTTATTTTATGATAGAAAAGTTCATTTAAGTACAAAAATTAAGCCCTTTTTAAAATATGTAACACTTAATCTCTAAACAAGATTAATTTAAAAATTTTTGCACTGTGTCCCTTTGAGAAATTGTAAGGACGCCCCCCTAGAGTGCCCTTCTCCTAGATTATCAGCGTGAGTTAGAGGAGTAGGAATAAATGAATTAGAAGCTGCCATGATCTTAATGTTACTTTATTTAGACCAATAACAGACTTATACCAATAACAGATTAGATAATAATATGTTATGTGACAGAATCTACGGTGGCTAAACACCCAATATATATAATACCGAAATAACGTACACTATCAATACCTAACTCGTCTAAGCTCAATTCCAATGCGATCACAGATCCGAATATTTAAATGGTCACTCCTACCTTTCAGATCCAACGAAGTATCAATCGATCTGATCCTAATTGAAGTTGCGGTTCACTGGCGCGCAATGGTATGCACATTGACTAAGGGCTCTCTGTACTAAGTAACCTCTCCTAACTTCGCGAAATACTCTTCACACTTGCCACATGCACTAACATAGCATTCCACAAATGCCAACTAGCTTACTCTAAACTTCTGTTACTTAAAAGCTTCTTAATTTGCATCTTTCCTTCACGCTTTACTTCTTGGGTTGGTTGAAAAAGAGTTGCCGTTCATTCTGGCCCCGAAGAACTCAAAAGGATATGTTAATGAAAAAACGCGTGAAACTGTCACAACATATTGTGTCAAACACATGATTAAAAAATTTTAAACGAATAAATTAGAATTATATCATGAAAAACAAGAGAAATTCTATATACTTTTAAAACTATTTATTTACAATTAAATGGACGGAGAAAAAACCAGTGTCACGCAAGAATTAACAAAATTTGTGGTTGCCAAAAAAATATTCAACCAAATTTGTTTTCAAGCGTAGAATTTAAAATTTGGGCAAACAGAGTTGATCAAAATGTATCTTAAAATGTGTAATAAAACTCAATGATTACACATAGGGATATCCTCTCTCAAAAAGAGTCTCTGAGAATAATTCGCAACAGTGCCAAAACCATATACTGTCCTCTAGATCAGTTCTTCTCAATGTTTTTATCACAATGGATTGGTCAACGTTTGATAATTTTACCATTGTTTTGATTTAATAATTTTAATTTAATTGTATTTAAACATACCTTCTCAGAATAAAATACAGCTACACCGAAAAATGAATATAAAGTGATTTAACATTTTAACGCTAAATGAATGAGAACCCTGAGCTTGTTTCTTTGCAACGAGACGGTCCAACTGGGGTAATAGGAGAAAATTTCGCCAAAAGTGTTGCGATGCACCTCCCCTTGGAAGTACATCCCTCGAAGTATCAGCGTGAGCTAGAGGTGTAGGGTTAGCGAAAAAACTAGGATCAAACATTATTTTAATATGACTTTATTAAGATGACTTGGTACCCTAAAATCACAAACCTATCATTTTTTTTATTTTCATTTAATCTTATTCTTTGCATTATTATCTTTCGATTGATATATCACTTGTGCATGTCGGAAAGTTAGAAGTTGACTAAAACTTCATTTGAAAACAAATTAGGCAATTCAGCCACACCCCCCTTTTTGAAAAAAAAAAAAAAAAAGCTAAAAAAATGCTTTATGATAAAAAAATCTATTTTAGAAATAGAAATAATAACTATAAAAAGAATGTGTAGTATTAAAAGCAGAATATTTCCGAGGCAATAAAATAATGTAATTTTTCTTCCTTGTGAAATGTGTGCATGTAAAATTTTTAAATTAAGGCATTTTATATTAATAATTTTATAATTTCAGTTCTTCTTCCTGATATATTTTTCATACAAATGTAATACTTTAATATTATAAGAAGAAAAACAGCTAAAATTTCTGTCGTGACAGAAAAAAAAAATTTTTTAACATTTTTCTTGAATTTTCATGGGCAATTAGTACTCTCTAAAAGTTGATCATTTATAAAAATGTGTGGGTTGAAAAAATATGAAAATGCAATTATTTTAAAGAAAAACGTATAAGTAATATCTTAAAGTGGTATTTTAAGTTTAATTAAGCTTATAATAATTATTTTTTCAGAATTATAAACTTTAAAGTGGTTTTTCTCAGTTTGTGTTTTTCGAAACCTTAGTGCATTCAAAATGCTACTCCTTCGACAATTATTTACCAATCACTTCAATTTTTTTTCCTGCGTGTTAAAAATAAAGCATGTAATAAAATTAGGGGTCCGTTTTGCTATAAACTGAATACTTTTTTAAAAAAATAAAATGTAAGACATGTTGGCTTTTTCGTTGATTTTTAGCCTGTATATCAACATTTTATTTTTTTTCTCGAAAACGAATGAAGTTATTCTAAAATCGATCCCTAAAGTTGTTTAGATCATCCATAAGAGTATTAGAAAAAAAATTTCAGGTCAAAAAATTAATTTTACACAAGGAGTAGGATTTTAAAATTTTCCCAATGTTCTTCAAAAAATTAAAATTTTTAAAATTGTGTGAATAATATATGAAAATTTTCATCTGGTAACATTTTCTTGAATAGAAACATTGCATAAAATGCTAAAATATAATTTTTAAATACGTAAATAAAGAAGTTTACTCAAAGGGTGCCAAGTCCCCTTGAGATATTCAACTTGAACTTTAAACAAATATAATTATAATAATTAATATGAGAGAATCTACGATGACGCAATACGCAACACACAATATATATATTTGTATTTATAATGTGATCAATTCTAATTCTCTCTCTCTCTCTCTCTCTCTCAGGCCAATCTCAATAATCGAACCGACTAATCCTCGATTCTAATAAAGTGTAATCTATCCACCTTATATTATTCCTTAATGCTATGTCTTCATCTGCAATGGTATGCAGCTGGACGATTAAGAAATCCGACTACGTTGAAAACGTCATTTTTGGTCAAAAATCACATTTTCTTTTTATTTGATATTTTTAAAAGTCAAACAATTATCTTTCTAAATCTGCCTTTGTTTTGTCTGTGCGATAGTTAGAAAAAAAGTTACAGGTTTTTAAAATATTATTACATTGGTGAAATTGAAACCGGAAGAGGTGAAATCGAAACCGGAAGTTGACTGCTTAACATGCATTTTACCCATAATTTTTGCAATTTCAACCCATTATAATTTTAAAAACAATTTCTGACATTTTTAAACTATTTTATTGATAGGCAACAATTTCAATCTTTTAATTGGACTTTTGCGATTGGCAACATCTGTTTCTTCTGACCTTATATGTTTTTGTTTGATTTGAATTTATCGAATGTTGCTCGCAAATTTCTTCAAAAACCTGATTTTTTTTGCTTTAATTGTACAATTTTTAATTGTTAATTGTTTCTGAACATTCTGCTTTTGATATTATCTGCTCTGCTTATAAGGGTTAAAAAATGAATCAAATTAAGCTCTTGAAAACGCAACTATGCTGGTGAGACATTTACAAAAACAGTGGAAGTGTTGACTTGTGTGTTCAAACTTGTAATGAACGAAAACTGGGATAAGTAAAGGTATTTTCACAGAACAAAGAATGTTTTAGTGGAAGATTAAGAGGTAATAGAATATTTTATTTAAATTGGGAAGTGTGTTTTCAAGTTTGTGTTTCTCCAATTGTTTTGAGAACAATCTGTACCTGCATGAAGATTACATGTTTGGACTGACTTCTAATGTGACTTCAAAAATGCTCCGATTAAAGTTTTATCGTACTTTTTTCAGCTACTGAAAAGCTAAAAAAGCAAAGTGTTATTAATTTGCAACTTATTTGTGGAAGGTGAGTGATTGAAAGATGACATTTATCTGTGAAAAAGCTATGTGCTAAGCTGAACTGGCCTTGAATGACAAAAAGAGCATTTAGACTTTGTGAAAGAAAGTCTTGTCTGTGCTGCTACACCAACAGCTAAAGATGCCATGAACGACACTGCTTTTTAAGCGAAAAGCATTATAAAATGTTTCAAAATGTCAGTTGAAGAATGTGGAATATCCGTTGACGGCAGAGACACATGGACATTCATCGCTAAATGTGGTTTCTATAGAAACTTTATACATTGACACTGGGAAATTCTAGATTTGGAATTGTTATCAAAGTTTTTTAGAATTCTATAAGTCCAGTCATACATGCATGTTCCTGCAATCATCTGGGATTTACTTCAAACATAGTGCGTAGAAAATCTTTGTATGTTTTTGCACTACGAAATCTTAAAAATCTGTATTTCTTTTGTGATGGTGATTCCAAGGATACTTTTCTGTTAAAGATGTGTATGGTGTCAACAATGGCATTATATGAGTGCATAAGATACTTCTAAGAAAGATTGAGTAGTCGGAAAAGAAAATTTTTAAAAAAGGAGAGAAAAACCTCGGTGAGAAGGAAAAACTTATCAATGTTATGTTTAATAAAATTCTACACTGTTTTAGCACTAACACCAATCACGCCAAAGCTATGCTAAGTGCTACAATAGCAGTATTTTTTCACTGTTGCTCCAGCAGGGAGAAACCCATATATGGGCCGTGCCCGATTTGAGCTGAGAACTGGTGTGACTATCAATGAGGAAACGACACCAGAAAACAATAAACAGAAAAAATTGTTTGTATTTCTGTGAAACTTTAAAATATTGTTAAACCTGTGTACACAAAGCAGAGTGATAAGCAGTTATTATAAAATTGCCTCCACGGTAACACACAAATAAAAATGTATCATTTAACGCCTGTTTGTGGCAAATCATTTTGAAAGAAACTTTTATCGAGCTAAAAGCATTTTCATTGGGTACCCATATATTACCGTCATTATTTTCAAAAAAGCTTTATTTAATGTGTTAGGTATTTTGAAAGCATTTGGCATAAATGCAGGGAATTATATACTGCGTGATGAGAGATTTGTTGACATCTTTCGAGTCGGTGACTCGAAACAACATTTTTGCCTTTTATAAAATCAACCAGAAAAAAAAGGAGGCCCAAAGAAAGAAAAAAATTTAACAAACTTCCAAAGAGTGGGAGTGTTAATTATAAATCAGGAGAGTTTTAGTAATATACTTGTCATATTTTGTTTTGAAATTGATTTTATAAAGTTTAAATGCATTTTCTCAAAACCATTTTTTGTAAATTTCATGATATTTCAAACATGATATCTAGAAAACTATTAGAGATACTTGTATGAAATTTTACACAAATGTTATTATTGGTATTATCTAGAGAATGACCTATGAGCTAAGAAATTGAATAATTTTTAGTTATTTTATAGTTGTATTTCTTTCTGAAAGTTACGATAATTTGATTGAATTTCCTAGTTCACAAGCTCGACTGACCATAACTTTTGATTCTAAAGTAGTAATTTAACACTTGTAGGTCATTATCCAGAAATGTGTTTTAAAAATGTATTGCAGCAATATTTTATGGAAAATATAAAATATTTTAAAAAATAGAGTGTTTGAAAAATTCCAAAATTTGATTAAAATTTCTTTAAAAATTTAAATTTTTGCAAATATTTATGTACATATATTATTTCTAACTGTACTTTTTTATTATTGTGTATAAAAGTGAAACTAAAAATGTAAAAATATTAGGGATTTTTTGAAAACTTAAAAAAAAGTCTCCGAACGTATTCGGATACCTTAACTTCTATTCGAACACCAATATATTTATCCACGACACGTATAACTTAAATCTTGAACCACAAACTGCAATAATCCTCAACTGCCACAACGCACCTCAATTGTCTAACATTCCTTTACATTGCCATCTCGCTTACTCTAAGATCCTATATTTATCCTATATTATTTGCATCTCTTCACTTCTCGTTTCTTGAATTTGGTTGGAAAAGAGTTGCCATTACCTCTGGCCCAAAGAACCCAAAGGACTTGTTAAAGAAAAGACGCCACAGTGTGTTGCTTATGTTCTTTTTATTCCAATGTTTAGTTTTGGTTGCTGTCAATGCAGAAAACCTTGCTTTACATCAATAGGTTGTCAGAAATTGCAAAATGAAATTAAGCTCTGGGGTGGCATTCTTAGGCTATTCCGCAATAACTGTAACTCAATATAAGGGCAGAGTTGTTGTCTCGAACGTAATGTTAAGGCCGTCGTCATTTGCAATCTCCAGCAGTTAATCTTTTTGCACAGGTATGCAAGATTTGCCTGATTTGTCGACAAATGTGGGTCGCGAATCCCTTCTTTACCAGTTCGTGGGTCTTTTGTGGTTGGGACATCGCGATATTTCAGGATTGTGGCTCAAAGTATTTTAACCCTGCATGGTATTGTTGTGGCTTTAAGAGACATCTCTCAGCTTTCAGTCAAACTCTCGTCCATGCAAAGTCACACAAACATGAGAGAAACACACCACAGTATATAACAAGAAACTTTAAAAAAAAAAAAATTTAAGTCAATTCCTACTTGGGTCAACAACGAAAATTTTATTTTATATAATGATAAGTTATAGACCTCCATCCATTTCATAAATTAAAAACGAAAAAGAATATTAAAAAGCGAATATATATTAGTTTATTCGTTTTGTTAAATGAGGGCAATGATTTTCCCCTCCCAAATATATATACCGACAGCATGACGAAATCGTTTTGATTTCGATTAAAATTAAATTAAATGCCATTATGGTCGACGAGTGAAGTGCCGGCTCAAGATCACAGTACAGCAACTGAATGTTCAACAAAGATTATTTTACACGAACAACTCAAAAAAAGTAATTTGTTGCCATCCGCAAAAGCTAAATACAGTCGATGGCGTTGGTAAAAGGGACAAGAATAAAACTAATTATTATACAGAAATACTAAAAAATAGACATTGTAACTATATTTCAAATTGTTTTACGTAAATATATATAATTATTCATTTAATAATTAGTTTTAATTAATTAATTTTTATTAATTATAATCAAAAATTACTGTATTGTCATCCAAAATAATCGTGTACATAAAATTTCAGCTCAATTGAGCGCTTTAAAATGTATTTTATTAACGATTGAAAATTTGAACAAAATAAATATACAAATATATAAATGAATATACAGAAAGAGTGAACTAATAGTAGGAATTAAAAAAGGAAGTAATTTAATGTTCGCTGGTAGGCCGGGTACAATTTGATCCACGGACCGGTACCGGTCAGGTGTTGGAGACCACTGCTCTAGATAGAAGTGGCTTTTTGCAAGAAATGATGGGCACTATATGTCGTGTAATTTCGTATTAATTTCAAGATTCTATTGATTTTATCATTGTTCATGAACAGATGATTGAATACATTTAAAAATATCGCAGCAAGGAATATTTTGGGAAATTAAAGATGACACAGATTTTGAAGCAGTGTCGATTGTTTCAATGCCTTTGATTTTCATATGGAAAGGTAACCAACAAAAGAAAAGTATTTAATACTTATAGATTTCATAATAAACTACTTTAAGTATTTCAATGATCCATGAATGATTGTTTGGTTGGTAAATTAAGGTGACATGGTGATTCTATGATAAAGAATGTGTGGCAGCAAGAAAATATTGACTGTTTTGACTTGAGACACATTCTAACGCTCTCTTAATGGCAGATATCTTATTAATAAAAACAGAACATGGAGAATCTGGCGGGCTTTTAGTGGCTTGTCTATCAGATAAGAGGCACAGACATAAATCGTTGAAGTTGAACAGAAACTATGAATAAAACCAGAAAAATGTTTAACAAAAGTATTAAAAAGATTGTAAAGGGTCCTATTTGTGCCTGCGACTAATCCTCTGGGAAGAAATATTTCCTAGCTGTTGAATGTTGTAAATCTCTACCCGCGGGGAAACTGTGATCTATGTTACTTTGAGTGCTATTTAAACAGCAAAGTGAGTGTAAGAGTTAGTCGTTCAGTTGCTATTGAAATTGATTATCAAAGTTAGTATCTAAAGTCCTCAAAATTCGTGAAGATAATCTTTTGTCCGGGAAATCCAGTTTTTCCGGCCGAGAAATGTCTAGTGCTATTACATCGGATTGCATGCAGGTAAGTGGCATAATTATTTGTCATAGAAATTAAACAATGCCTAATTATTCGGTATCCCAAACTTCACCAGTGACCTCAGGGTCACGATCAGCTGTTCATAAAAATTATCAGGTGGTCCACGCTGGTAAACTTTTTAAAGGAGCTTTAAAATCAAAAATGTGATTGTTCCAATCTTTTTAATACTAAAGTGTGTTGCAGATTTCATCGCCATTGGCTTATTCTAAACTCTTCCGTGAAAACGTAAAATTGATAATTTTCTGACTTAATACAGTTTCCGAAACAAACTTTTGTTACCAAAGGGTAAAATAATGGATGTTTAAGGGAAGGAAAAGGGATAGAAATTATTGCCTTACATGACTGGACACAACCTTAATTGTAAAATATAAGTAAAAAATATTCACAATACATCTTAACAAAAACATAATGCAGTGATAATGGAATCCACGCTGTGTGTTAAACAGTTTTTCTATTTGAACCACTCATCACACTCCCATAATTTGACCGATTGGATGATTGCGTGATAAAAATGCAACAGGCATATGCGGTTAGAATTCCGTGATGTATGTGATGAAATTCGTCAAATACTTATTGACGTTTCGCAGTGCTTTACGAAACTGTGAAGTGTGAGATCAAAACAAAAGTTTCGTGAAAAAAATTAAACCTAAAACCTTGATTTCGTCGACTGTATATGTTGTTTGAAATATTGTTACAATAAATTTCTGAATCCGGATTAAGTCTCCTTTCTCGGCAGAAACGCATACAAGCGGTGTTTCTGAGAAAGAAAGAAATACCGTTTTTATTTGTCCATGTTTGTGTAATGTTTTCAGCCTGTTGAATGTGTCTTTCAATGTAATATTATCTCTTTTTTAGTATGAAATTTACAGTACGTTAACACAAGACATTTAACCGATGGAGGATAAAAAACTATAAAATGAACATTTTTGTGGCTTAATCCTCAGAGTCTGTATAGTGATGGGAGGCCAGAATTTCCTATTTTAGAATTCGCCCCTGAGACGGCTTGAAATTTGTTTGCGAGTCCCCGGACCGGATGTGGTGAAATTCCTTTTGGTGGGGTGCGTCAAGAAAGTTCCCGCGTTAAGAAAGTTCACTAAACCCATAAATTGTGAGGTGGTGTAACACTGCGCTGGCCTCTGGACCAATCAGAGAAAATTACAGTGGACAAGACAAAGAGTCCGCCCTAGGATTTCAGTGTGAAATGTCGCCGAATAAAAGCGAGACGCACCCCGATTTTAGAGACAGATAGCCTATCCCAGAGCTGCAGATAATCAAAAAAAACTCCGGAGATTCCGGGCATCAACTATGTCCTTTCCCAGCTCCTTCCCTATCTCAAGCTAAGTTAATTTTTGATCTTCTTGTAGTAAAGTAAATTTCCATATACTTGTGCTAAAAATAAATTTAATAATGTTTTAAAACTATACGATCAGTGTATGATTTAGTGTGAGATGAGTCTTTTAATATTTTAGAATTAGTTAACTCAACTTATAGACATGATTCGATGTGAAATTAAGAAACTGGCTTCAAAGTTTTAGAAATTAAATAAGTTTAAAATAGCGTCGCATCAATAGTTAACTCCGATGATTCCGCACTTATAAACTACAAAAAGCCCAGTACAAATCAAGTTTAATTATATTTATTTATGAACTAACTCAAGCTATGAGGGGAAGATCAACTCTATAGCGCAATTATAAATATTTCATCTTAGCTTGTGTTTGATACAGTTAAATGGGAGGCTTCAGAAAAAATTCTCCTAGATGTTTTTCATGAAAGCTCAGAGTGATATAAGAGTACTTCAGTCAATCATGATTCCAAGCGAAGCTTAAATAATCTTTCTAATCAATAATTTTCTTAAATTGATATTCTCTAAATAGCAATATGGTCTGACTGTAGAATTATTATATGCTACTAGTTGCACTTCGCATGTCACTTCATATAGAACTACTCCTCTGCATGTCACGAGAACACACACACATATATATATAAAGAGTTAAAACTTTCAATACTATACACTGCGTGGCACTCAAAACTCTACCCCTTCCTCTTTGGTAAAAACATCAGAAAAAGTCTAACCTTCCTTCATTTTAAAGTATCTACAGTCTGTGTGTGTGTGTGTGAAACTTTTTGAATAAATTTTTCAAGTCAACCCCTTAGGACAAATTCGTAAATCTCTCGAAAGATTCCATACCTCCACTTTCAATCAAAACCCTCTCAATATCGGAAATCAATAGAAACTAGGTGTTTATTTTAAATGAAGGCATCTTTTATCTGAGTTTCTAATACAATTAAATTCTCTACAGAAGATCCGTATCTTTGAAAGCAACTTTAGAATGGGGAGAAACAAGTATTCTGCAATAATATATACATTAATTTCGTGTTTATCATCTTTTCAAGTAATTTACATAAACAATTCATTCCTCAGATAAAAAAGTTGGTAACTAGTAAGAATTGTGAGATTTTTATCTTGCTTAAAAATACAAATAGTTGAAGTTTATTTCCACAATATAGAAAAACTGTACGCTTTCTAGAGTTTTTTAAGGAGTAATTTGACAAACACATAATGTGTTCATAAATGACATTATCTAGTCCTCCAGTCCTATACAAAAAAAAAAAACATTGTCTAATTCGAAAGAAGTAAAATCGCAATTATGTATCAAATTTTGTCTAAAGACAAAGTTTATTTTCCTCTTTTTAGTTATACTCTTTATTTTTAAAAAATTTTTGATATAATTCTTTGATTGATTGATTGAATATTAACGTCGCACTGTTCAGCTACACGAGGGCTTTTGGCGACGGACCACGTAATTTTGAACCATGGTCAAGTGACGTGGACGACACCTGAGCTGGCACCCCCCTCTCCTAACTACCACACCAACGGGAGGACGTTTCAGCTCTCGACAGATTTAACGTGCATCGCTGCCCTACACGGCGGGTCTTTAGTGGTACAGGGTTTGAACCCGTGACAAAACAAGCCACGGTCCGATACCTATACCACTCGGCTACCGCGGCCACTATAATTCATTGAACTAGAGATGTTAAAAAGAGATAAGACTGGTGAGTTTGTAGCGTTTTTTGGTGAAGAAAAAATCTAATTGTTATGATTTTGTCTGGTAAAATCTCCGGTTAGTTCTGTCCTTCAACTGCTCACAAATTATGGTTCTGTTAATATTATTAACAATCTCACCCATGATTCTTTTTGGCTTCATCACTGAATTTTTTTAAGAATTGCTTTCATTTGTTTATGGAAAATATAATTCTCTTGTGCCGGACATCTTTTAAATAATATTCTATGGCCACAACTCTGATACTTATAAGCATCTGTGTGATCCTCCCACCACGGACTTAATACTCGTAGTTTTTTAAGTATATTAGAAGGTATTTTTTGTGCACAAATAAACACTCTAAATCAATATATTTGTTATGTTTTCTATTGCTTGAGTAAAATCCTATAATAGGTCCACACCACCCATAACACTTGTAAGGAAAAAGAAAAGGGATTAAATTAACAGTTTGATGTATCTATCTACTGCAAATTGAGGATTTTTGTTGATTTAAGTTTGTTGGGATCTATATAATTGGAAAATGATCGCTATTGTATAAAAATGGATCTACTTGAAAAGCCCAGAAAGGTAAAACAGGCAATAAAAGCCAATTGCCAGATCTGTTCAGTGAAATGTCATCGTTAAGTGAGTGAAAATAAGAGTTTTAATTATTGCACAAAATGCAAAAAATATTGTTAGAAATAACTTTCTTTGTTCTCTCTTTTGTTTGTTTTTTTTACTTTCCCTAAAAGATTCTGTCGCCGTTTAAATCTCCGAGCGATATATTCACCTCGGGAAGTTGATGAAGTAGGGTATTGAGGCGTAATGGTAACGTGTATATTTAATGGCTGGTATAAAGTGCAGTTTATTACTAATATTTTAATATAAATTATGACTACCATGGCCTGGAGTGAGATTTATAATTGAATTGGAAGGACTGGAAAATCGTAGAAAGTCAGCGAAGCGATACCATCACTTGCTTTCTGTTTGTTATTGATTTTTCTTCATGTGCTGCAATGGGGAGGGGGATATTGGTAATGTTATTATTTGTTAAAAAAGTTCTTTTGACAGCAACTGCAATTAGATTATATTTGCTTACGATATCTTTTAATTCAGTAATTTCTTTCATGTGTCCACAATGCCAAGAAATCAAGAAGATCATGAATTAAAGATAAAGGAGATTAAAAATATAACCCTCTACTTTCAGAAGATTCAGACGAATTAACATTTTGCCATAATCTGATAAATATACTTGGATGCCAAGAAGTTCAGGGAAGTTCTGATTTGTCTTCTTTTTGTTCATTTCTTTAAAATTCCGTTATTGTTTTCCATTGTAACATTTTTTTGACCATATGTGTTTTTTTTTGTTGTTTGTTTTCTCCGTTTAAGTATATACACCAAAGAGCCAAACATCATGAACACCTACTCAAAAACACGTTACACCACTTTCTGCCTACAAAATAGCTGCAACTCTCCTTCGCATGGATATCAAAAGATCTTGGTAGGTGACTGGAGACAGGTTGTACCAGTTGTTTAACTCAGGGATGTCCAACACGCGGCCCGCAGACTCATTTTTAAAAAAATTTTAATATCAGGTTTTTAAAGTGTTTTCATTTTGAAATTTATTTGAGGGGAAATTTATATATATAAATCTACAATATGTGTATTTGCCTGTTACCTGTTCTTGTTTTAAAATGAATTCCTTGTCCTTAGAAATGCCCTTTGGATTAAAATAGATTTAGATTTTATCAAACAGTTACATTTGATTTTACTATAATAAATTACTTTTTTTAATAAATTCTGAATTGTGCATTATACATATCCTTCACTATGGGTAATACATGATTCTCTGTGTGTGTGACTTTCATTTCTCCTCCTTCTTTTCTGTTTGGAGTGCCCAAAAAGCAAGAGGCAGTCAGAGATGTTTTGTAAAGTTTAAAAAAAATATTCTGGGCAAAATTAAGATAAAGGGCAATGTATACTTAATCGTTTGCGAATGACATCACAATCAAATTTTAACAATGAGTAACGAAAGATCAATTCAAAAGCTACACTGCAATTTTCAAGAAAATGGCAACTGTTATATTTTAAACATTATTTGATCATTGCCTTATTATATTATATGAATATTAATATATTATCTATGTTTGTATCCATGAATAATAATTCATTCTGTTTTAAATTTTTACTCCAATAAATGTTTTTTTATCCAAATCTGATATAAAGATACATAATTTTCTGAGCAGCCCGCGAGATTATAATGTTTTTCCAAAGTGGTCCGCAAGGTCATTTGGGTTGTACATCCCTAGTCTAACCAGTGGTGGCGTCAAGTCGAGATTTTCTGACATGAAGATATTTGATCTCTGAGCTGCCTTTTTATGAATTCATAACAGTGCCCTATAAGATTAAGATTCATCGAGTTAGGTGGCCAGGATGTTAATTGGAGTTTATCTTTATGCTCTTCGAATCATTCTAACTCAATTCTAGTCATTTGACATGGGACGCGTGTACCACTGGAAGATCCCATTCCCGGTTGGGAAAAGCAGACGCCATATAAAGGTGCAACTGATCAGCAATTTTGCTCAAATAGTCTACAACTTTTAAGTTCCCTTCCACTAGAACTAAGAGTTCCTAGGTTTACTGATGTGAATTTTATCCAAAATGTAATACTACCATCACCAGTCTGTATATATGGAGGGAACAACTGTTAGACTGTGGAAGACGGTGCACCCTGACACAACCATCGGCGTGATGAATGAGAAATCATGATTCATTCAACCATAAAACTCTGTTCCACCTATTTGTAGTCCAGTTTCAATGTTTCTGACTTCCTTCTATGCATAGTAGGCAATGACGCTTGGTTAACAGAGGCCCACGTGTGGTACGTCTGCTATGCAGTCCCCTTGCATCGCATTGGACTGTCAACTGACCCACTGTTTTCACCTATTTCACTTTACTAAACAAGACAGTCTCCGACGCCTCTTTTTTTAATGGGCCATGGACGTCCAACAGCTAGACGTCTACTTCTGGCATCACCATCATTTATCCTCTTTGCAAAAATACTAAAAACAGCAGAAAGTGAACAACCCTTCCAGTCCTCCTGTTTCGAAGGTACTCGTTCTCAGTCTTAGGGCCATTACCATCTGCCATCTTTCAAATTCACTTAAGCCGCATGCACACCAAGGCAGTCAGCGTCGAGCCAATCAAAGACTTCATCTCGGGCGAGATGAAGTCTCTGATTGGCTAGACGCTCAACGCTCGACGCTGACAGCCTTAGTGTGAATGCAGCTGAAGACCAGCCGCCTTTCTCCTCACACGCAAAGGAAAGTGCAAGATCGATAGCTTACCTTCTCCAGCAGCAGTTAAATGCCATTCTATTTTAATCCCACGACCTCCGCGTAATCCAGAGGAGTTGATTCAAAAATGTGTTCATAATCTTGGCTCGACGGTGTACATCCTGAAACTCTTAAATCTAATGGAAGCGGATGTTTTGGAAGTAATTTACATATAGGAATATGCTATGTATTTTTGTGCTTGGGTTATGAGTAGTTCGAATTTATTCACTCAGACATGGAGGGCAGAGATTTACTTGGTAGTTACATATTGCTCTTTGAAAATTTTAAGTTTATTTTTTGAACGGAGGAACGTTAATTTATTAAAGAAGTACTTGTCTGAGTGACTTTCTTAATTATTATTTTCCATAAAACACACAAAGCTGATTAGGATATTACTCTTATTGCGTCTTGATCATTCACTTTTGGCTTAGCTCAGAGAAGTAAATATTTATTGTTATTTTAATGGTTTGGTTTTTTATTTCACCCATTTTGATTTTTTTTCACCACGAGCATTTGCAATATGCTCGGTGGTCTCCCTACAATTGATTGGTTGCGACACGCAGTCCGACAGCACACACACAGAACAGTGAACACCTCCCATTCCTCGGCAAGCTACATAAAATAGAATGTGTTGAAATCTTTGACATTTAAAACAGGGTACTGGATTTAGGTTAAAAGGGTGATTTTCAAAACTGTAATTATTTCTTGTTCGAACTGTGTAGGTCAAATAAGAATAAGTTACAGATTTGAGTATTGTTAGAAAAAAGTTATGATTATATGCTTTGCAGGGTATAATTAGCCATCGTAACAAATAGTTATTCGTCCATCAGAGTAAGCGCGTTTCAATCTTTGAGAATTTCAAGAATGTCCTTTTCAAAATCGCATAATAAGGGTGGGCAATTGGCAAAGAGTTTCTTTGTGGCTCTCTAAGACAGTCAAAAAACCAAATAGACAGATGTTCTATATGTTTTTGCGCCAACATAATTTTTAAGCAAAGTTTTTCTTGCATGAAGATCAACAAGATTAAATATAGGTAAACGTTGTCTGATATTAACTTGCAGGCTGTGTTGAGAATTTCAATGAGCAATCTTACTCTTTTCAAATAAATGTAGAAAAGTGTTTTGTTACGTATATTTCTCTCACTAAACTGATTCTAAAATTAAATGTGCTTTGCAATTATAAATGATACGAAATTAACATACTAATTAAATTGAATAAAAAACATACTGTTACTATTTTTTAACTTATATTTATTGATTTTTATTTAATACAATTTATACCTTTTCTGAGCCGCAATCATTTTTAAAATGGTGAGGCCCACCGGAATCCCCTGCTTCCGGAGGCCCTCGAACCAAAATAGTTGCCCAAACTTGGTATAACAGATCTAATTCAGAAATCACTCCCCGTGAGATATTTGATGTGTATATACATGGGTTGTTACCGCAACCATTATGTCTGATGTATTAAATTCCATTCTGTAAACAAAAAGCTATATATAGAATTGAATTTTTAAATCTATTTATATCGTTTTTATGTGCATTTTTTTCCCTATAAAAGAAATAACAATGGAAGACATATGCCACGGTATATTCAGAAATATAACCAGTCTCCTCAAAACAACAGAATACTAAGCCATTGAACTTTTTATTATTGCAAAATTACACGGGAAATAAAAGCTGAGTCATAAATTTTAAACATTATCATTTGCTGTAAAATGCAAAGCAAGCATATTTGTCAGTCCTACTATTAGCTCACACTCTCTATATATTTATTTATTTATTTAACTTGGTGGAATTTTCAATCCTTAATAAAATACATTTTAAAGCGCTCAATTGAGCAGAAATTTTATATACATGATTAATTTGGATGATAATACAATAATTTAAGAATAATTATTTGATTAAATGAGTGAGTGAATATTAACGTTACACTTTTTAGCTACCTTTTGGCGACGGACCACGTAATTTTGAACCATGGTCAAGTGACGTGGACGACACCTGAGCTGGCACCCCCCTCTCCTAACTACCACACCAACGGGAGGACGTTTCAGCTCTCGACAGATTTAACGTGCATCGCTACCCTACACGGCGGGTCTTTAGTGGTACTAGGCACGAACTCATGACATGCCTGCCATGATCCTATACCTTGACCACTGGGCTACCACAGCCCTATTATTTGATCAAAACTAACTATTTAAAGAATTACAAATACAGTTACGTTGGCATCATTTTTGGCGATTTTACGACCATTTTGGTGACTTGCGACAAGAAAAGACTTTTTTCTCGGGTTTTAAAGCATTCAGTTGAATTTAAATTTTATATACACGATTGTTTTGGATGACAATACGATACTTTAATGATAATTAATAAAAATTAATTACCACTTAATGTTGTGATTCTGACGTATGTATATACATATTGATATTAATTGTAACTATTTAATAAAAAGTAGCTAAAGTAAAATTTTCTTTGTTGATCTAAGTAGAAATTGACTTAATTTTTTTATATTACTTGTTTAAAAATAAAACGCACGTGTTACGCGCGGGAATTTCCTGTTATTAATTCATAGTACATCAAATAAATAAATACTTACATAGGTAACCATGCCTTCCATTCGCGGTAGCCATGGAAATTAATCAATTGAGACTGACGATAAGTACATTTGGCCATCTTAATTAATGGACGTCCTAATCCATGCATTATAGAAATGTACATGATGACATTGATTGTTTGAAAATGCATAATTCAGGACTTAATAAGAGTGAAAGCTATATAATAATTAATACTATTATTAAAATGCAATAGGTTTTGTTTATAATTGGCTGGTTTTATTCTTTGGTAAGATCTTCGTACATTCATTTTATATTTTAACAATTAGCCGTCAGGTTGGCATAGTTCAGGGGTGTCAAACTCGTGGCCTGCAACAGACATTTTAGCCACCCGGCCAATATATCGGCACACAATATATATAATAAAATGACAAACCAATGCAAAAAAATAAGATAGGTAGCATTTGCTAAACGTTTTTTTAATTATACTCTTTTTAATCTTTTACTCTAAGAATTTAATTTAGTGGAAGACAATTTTTTGTGTTTTCTTCTATTTTTTTCAATAAATATAGACTCAGTACCCATCCGTATGCAAATGGAGGTAATCAAGATGCACTGCGACTCCAATTTTAAGGAAAATCTCGTTGAAATGAGTGTGTGTCTGCGTTTTACAAATATTTACCAGCCAGGTTTGGAAATACTCGAAAATTCACATATGAAATTATTTCCATGTGTGGCAGTACTTATCTGTGCCAGCAGCTATTTTCAGTTATGAAAGGAAATAAGTCTCATGTTAGAAATAGCTTTAATGATGCTCACATTGGGTCAGTTTTGAAAGTAATCACTGAGAACAAAATTTCTCCCGAAATATGAAAGACAGTAGCATAGATATCAAATTTCGAGCCGTAAACGTTATATTTATCTTATTCTTTCAATATATGTTTATTATGATGCATTATTTGAAATAAACTTACGTTTCTACGAATATTGATTTTTTTAGGCTCACCTAAAATTAAATCTCATCTGTATGGTACAAGTTAGCTTTTGAGTTTGACACCCTTGAAGTAATCGGTTTGTAGTAGGCCTTATAAGCCCAAGTTTGCGGGTTTGACTGTAACCCAAGTCGGTGTATTTTCATGATGCAGAAAATCGACACTGTCCATATCGTATGATTATACGGCATGTTAAAGATCCCGAGAATGCCTGTTTGGCTTGGATGCTCTCGGGAAAATTAAATTTCTAGTACCATTTCGCATCGTCAGAGCTCCAGTGACTCCCTCTGGGGAGAAAACTAGGCGTCAAAATTACATTGCGGCTATTGTTATCCACCTAATGGTGCCACACTTAAAAAAAGAAATACCAGCTTCCAAGGAATTTATCAGGTCTGTAATGGTAATATACCAATCCACACAGTCCCATTGGAAATAAAGAAAAATATTTCAGCAATTATGAGTCTACGATAACAACATTGCTTTAAGTTGAAAAAGTTCATCACACACATTGCATTTTTGTTGGGAAGAATTGTCACCACTACTAATTAATTCATTAATATGTCACCTGTAACTTATTATTGAAATAAAAATGTTTGTTTTTGCCCGAGTACAAATTTATAGAATCTTAAGAATTTTAAAATCAGTTCATGTGCACCTCTTTTTTTTAAAAAAATTCCAAATAAAATCTCATTTCAATTTTTCTAAATGCAAATTTTTCAAGGAGAATTATAATTAGTGTTTTCTTAATAATTAAAAACGCACAAAGGCGTAAATTTCGAGAAAAATATCGAAGAATATAAGATCTAAATTTTAAAAAGAGAAATTACTTTTTAATTCTAGCCTTAAAAAATCTAACTTTAATTAGATTTTTTTCATTATACGTCTGTAATGTAAAAAGCAGAAGCTCGTGTATTTTTATTAAAAAAAATGTCTAACAAATTTCAAAATTAAAATCTTATTCATTTATCTCCTTATTCATTGAAAATAAAATTATAAAAAGCTCATCAATCTTGATTTTATTTCAATATGTAATGCTTAAATTATTCTCAATCTTTTTATTTCATTCATTAGCTACTTAACACTTATTTTACCATTCGAGGTATTATCTTCAAAATGATACGCAGAATTTTACTGAAAAAGATTTCTATTCTTTCCCTCAATTTGGTTTTATTTCTTCGTTATTTTTAGTTTATTTTTTTAAAAAATCTCTACTTTACTTATCTCTGCCAGTCGTTCTAATTGTTATATATTTACCAGTCCTCCATATACTTTTAAACATATGCTTTAATTTGATGTTTTAGGACTCGTCATTTTCCTGTGATAATTTTTTTATCATTATCTTATGATGTGAAGAACAGAATTTGTTTGATATTTGAAAAACACGTTTTCTTTTTCTTTGTTAAAAATAACTTAGATTTTTGTGTGTTTAATTCATATGTTTAAATAAACACAGCAGATTGTATTCAAAGCTTCTAAGACCTGACAATGATTTTTTTAGATTTCTAGTGTTAAAACTATCTTATTTTGAATTCCCTGAAAAAATATTCAAGTAAAACAAAATGAATGGGATTCTTACCGTATATTTCTGAATATAAGCCGCGAGTGCATTTTTTTCTTCAAAAATTTACCCAAAATTCAAAATTCGTATATAAGCCAAATTGAAAAAAAATAATAATTTCTGTAGCCTTCAAACCTGTTACTATAAGAGAGCAAATTTTGCTAAGTGGTTAAAACAGCGTTTCTCAAACTGTGGGGCGCGCCTCCCTTTGGGGGAGTAATAACTGTACGAGGGGGCGCGAGCATATTGAAGTCGAAAACAAAGGGTTATTTAAAAAATTATTAATTTACTGAAAGTAAACAAAAACAAAATATTTTCTGATATAATAAAATACAGAATATACATTTACACTGATATAATTCACTTATAAATGTATCAGCTCTGTATAATGTATATTTTACACTGCTGGACAATTGCTAAGGACGGATAACACTATCATCCATAGTAACCACAAAATGAAAGAAAGCAAAATGTGGAAAATTAGAATAAGTGCGGGATATTAGTAAGAAGAAGTATGAGTATGCAAAATTTTTTTCCACGTCTGTTCATCACGTGATAGCGTTCATAAGAGCTTTAAAGGTTTTGACGCGTGTGGACAGTTGTTGTTTCAAGTCAAAGTTTTACAGGAAAGATTTAATAGACGAACTTAAAATTTTTGGCATGTCTTCCCGACATCACATAGATGATTTTATGCGTGGCCGAATTATTGGATAGATTGAAGAAGGGCGAAAAATAACAGATGTTGCCAGGAAGTTCGACATCGCTCACAGCGTTGTTTCACGGCTGTGGAAAGTCATTTAAAACTACTGGAATGTGTGTAGTAGACGTCACGGGGGAGGTCGTGTTAGAAGTACGACGCCTGCAGAAGACAGATATATCGTCCTATCAGCAAAAAGAACAGGCGCACCACAGTTCAGCAAGTGGCAAATCAGTTTCTTGCTGCCTCAGGAAAGCAGATCTCCCGAAAACTGTTGCCAGACGTTTGAGGGGAGGAGGACTATACGCACGCAGACCTGTTGTGTGTGTCCCATTGACCAGACAGCACCGTACTGCCCGTTTTCAATGGTGTCGTGAGCATCACAATTGACTGAACAGGACTGGGCATGCGTACTATTCTCAGATGAGAGTAGGTTCAGTCTGTCGCCGGATTGTAGACGCCAACTGATCTGGCGCGAGAGTGGCACTGCTTATCGTCCAGAAAATATCCAGGAAAAGGACCGATATCCGACATGCAGTATCATGGTGTGGGCCAGCATCATGATCAATGGCCGCACGCGCCTACATGTGGTTGCGAATGGGACAATGACAGGCCAACGATACATTGATGAAGTTCTACTTCCTCATGTTCGTCTTTTCCGTGGTGCTGTCGGTGATAAATTTGTTTTTATGGACGACAACGCAACATCTCATCGAACACTCGCTGTTCAGGATTGTCTAGACAGCGAGGGTATTCAACGTCTCGTATGGCCAGCGCGTTCTCCAGATCTAAACCCCATTCAAAATGTGTGGGATGCTTTGGGGAGGCAAGTTGCTGGTCGAAACTATCCTCCGACAAACAAGAACACCCTCATCCGTGCACTCACAGAGGAATGGGATAAATTGCCTCAACAGCTGCTGGATAATGTTGTACAAAGTATGGTACGCCGTGTGGAATGTTGCATCACACTCCACGGTGGACATATCCCGTACTGATACCTTTGTTTAAGGTGCCTGCTGACTTTTAGATGCATTGTTCCATTCCTCCGTACGCAGATCAAATAAACATTTTTTTCTTTCAGATGTTTCACAGCTTTTGTACTTTCCAGAACAATAAATATTCTTTAGTCTAATGTCTGAACAGTGTGGCAACTATGTTTTATCCTACTAGGCCTCATGTCTCGCTTAATGTTATGCTACATAGCAATTTGTGATCCGTCCTTAGCAATTGTCCAGCAGTGTGTTATTAATTTAACAATGCTAAGTTAGGAACAAGTTTGATAATTATCAGTGACCCCATGGGTTTGTATTGAAACTTATCTTAATAATTTATACGGTTTGTAATTAATTCCTTAATTGCCGAATAAAAGTTACGTGATTCGCTCCCCAATGCCACCGTTTACCACGTAGATGAACGTATTTTGATGTTTTTTTTAGGGGGAGGAGAAAAGAAATAAATATATAAGCAAATCCTCTGAAATAAGTAAATCCTTCGCAAACACTGTCAAGGCGCTTTTATTGCATTCCAAAGCCTCCGAATAATTTTATGGATAGCACTGTACAAAAAAGATCGTTCTTAGGAAAGACGTATATACACGATCAGAAAATTAATGCGTTGGCTGAGCGAGACGTTTATATACGTTGGTGACACACAAGAGGTTAAAGTCGTATGGTAGCTTTGGTGTCAAAGTATAGTGTTATTGAATTCAATACATTGTTATTGTATGGAGGAAGGCGCGATGAAAATGATTATTGAATAGTGGGTCGCGTATATTGAAAATTTGAGAAGCACTGGGTTAAAACGAATAAAATATTTTCCAATCAAATTATTGTTAAGTAAAACGCCAGACACCAATGACGATATTTTTATCTTTGGTTCCCGTATCAGGAGCTAATACATTTTTTACACTCATTTGTTACCTTGCACACTATCTGTGTAGTGTTACTTTCTGTGCCACTTTTTGTTGCTGTTTAAATAATGATTGGGAAGAAAAATTCGCATAGGGTAATTCAAACTACCAGTTCTGACATCCCAAAGACTGAATGTAAACTGCCCGACCATGAACCTAGACAATGATATATTGCAGATGAAGAACTTGGGCTCACCTAGTTTTATTGTTAAATTTTCGTAACATTATTAAATGCAAAATCAGGTGCCGGCAACCTATGGCACGATTATCTGTGATACTCTATTGAAGGAATTAATTTACTGTATGTTGAATGAATATTTATACTTCATATTGCTTATTTTAATTATGTTTAAAAGATTCGTAACACATAATAAATATACATTTTTAATTTTTTTTATTTATTTTGAAGGGATAGTTATATTTTGTACTGCATGGTTTAATGTTAATAAATATCTTAAATGATTCATAATTAATATGTACTGAAACTCTAAATATGTATTATTGACCTATATTCGTTAATTCTGCATGCATTGCCATGCGAATCGCATTATTTCAAATATTTTCTACTGTGTGACACCCTGAATCATATTGATAGATTAATTTGTCACACGGATGCTGCTAGGTTGTTGACCCTTGCGTTAAAATATTAAAAATATTCATACTTTTTTTTAAATCTAATGCGAATTAGTTTTGGATCGCTGAAACACCAATCTAGTCGTGAAATTTCATGTACATTCTATTAGAATATAAGCGATAACATATTAGTAAATATTGAAATAGACTTTGCAGACAGACACCCACACATCTAAATAGTTATAAACCTACATTTATAGCTATTTATTCAGCTATAAAAAGATAACTGTAGCGAAATAAGATTTTAACTGCAGCTGTTAAAATCTAAAAAATAGAAACATATTAAAATTAGTGAAAGGATATCTATAGTATAAAGATTTTAATCCATTTTTTTTAAAAAAAAAATACTATACTTTATTTTGTATAATCCATTTCCGAAACTGGCTGAGTACTAAATAAACCATATTTATAAGAAATAATTTATACAAAATAAACTATAATTGAGTAAGTTGACTGTTTATGTATAGCATGTATAAAAATAAAGCATATAATATCATATATAAAAGAAATAATGAACATATATGAATAGAAATATACGAAATAACGTTAAAATGATAAAACCTAAAAAAAGGGGAATTTTTGGCCCTTAAATGAAGTCGATAAATAAGACTAAATTTAAAAGTTTTCAAAGTTTATTTTCTGGTAGATCAGTTGGATCATTTCTAACAAAAAGTTTTTTGAATTGATGAAGATATCTGAATATGTTGAAAACTGGTATTTTGAGCAAAATATGAAATTTTCTGAATAATTTCACGTGAAAATATCTGAAATTTTACTCGCCTAAAACTATCAATAACAGGAACTACGATTAATAGGAAATTACATTATTTTGCATGAGTTAATGCAATTACAATTGTTCTTTAATTTACATGGAAGATCAGTACCTGAGAATATTATGTAAATTGAAATCATTGGGTTTGTATGTAAAAAGTAAAGCAAATAATTGAAAATATTAATCGAAATGTATGTACAATTTTAATCAGTTACATATTTTGTGACGAGCTCATCGCGCTTTCTATTAATTTTCCTCTTGGGTTCTTTGGGGCCAAAAAAGGCAAATTCTTTCCAACCAAATCCAAAAGTGAAGCGGGATTAGGCAAATTAGGAACCTTTTAAATAGCAGAAGTCTAGCGTAAGTGGGGTGGTCTTTTGGGAAGTGATTATGCTAGTCTGAGTTTAAACGAGTAAGCTGAAGCAAGTCAATATTCCAAAGTTCAAGTCAAGGTGGATACCATTCCACGCGAGATAAAGAAAAGACATTGAGGATTGGAGAGTATTGCTGCTACCTAGGATATAGAGGAAGGATTGATCTACTAAATATTAGGAACTGTGTATAAACAGAGGTTAGGAGTAAGTGGTAAACTAATTATAGAGGTCAGGATCGTGCTTATTTGGTAATGCGTATTGTGTGTTTCTTCACCTCAGATCCTCTAAGTTAAAACATATTGTATAGTGTTTAAGTTAAGATCTTAATAAAGAGATATTAAGATTATGGCAAAGTCTGGTTCTTCATTCACTACCACACCCGTAGTATAAAAGTAATCTGCATCTCACTTAAAAATCAGTTTTTACCAGCCAAACTTCGCGGAATATAATTTAATAAACTCAGTCAATGTTTTTCTGTTACATAGAAAACCTTATAAAAAAAACATGCCTGTAAAACCTATAGTATGTTAAATAAATTGTGAAAACAAAACCAAAACCGAAGAATAAAAATTGCGTTAAAAGCAAAATGCATCATTAATTAGATATCAAACGGGGCTTTTTTATTCTATTAATTTGAAACCAGTGCAAGAATGTGAAATTAGGTGCATAAAAAATACTCTGCAAATCGGGGATAAGAACACTTAATATTGATAATTGCAATCTTTTTAAATGTGCTTTCTGAAAAAAAGTCATATATTTTTTGTAAGTAGTTCAACCTTATAAAAACCCCGTGCGGATGATATTCGATAATTTTATTTGAAAAAGTATCTGTAATCCAAGTGAAGGATTCATTAGAAATTAAATTGCGAATTTAATTGTTTTTATTCATTTAGCATATTTGTAGCTTTCTACTTCATAGGCATTTATATACATATATGCATATAACATAAGTAAACTTCAAGTTCAGCTGAACACAATATATCAAATATAAATAATGGATATGAAAGCCAACTTCAATGATGTCTAAAGCTAAATTTAACTCAGATTCAACTTAATACTATCAACATCAAAAACTATTATCATTTACTGGTAAAAAAATCGGGACGTGAATACCACAAAATATCTACGAACGTCTGCGTGTTAAACAGTTTGCATAAATCACCGTCCATTACTTCCTTTAAATAGTACAGAAACAAAGCGCAAATTTATCATTTTAATGCAATTACAGAGGTAAGAGTTATATGCTGTCGCAGAGAGGATTGTCATAACGAAAGAAAGTCATATTATAAGTCTGCATCCAGGACAGAAATCGTACGTAAAGATTGCTAAAACGATCAGCTGTGGTTTCGCGCTATCCAGCGTATTATTAAATCTCTTGGTAAGATATAAATGAATCAAATTCTTCGTAGAAAACGTGTGGCCGATAACCGATCCTAAGCAAAAGTAAATGACTGAAAATATTAGAAAATTCAAATTCAACAAGCGGAGCAAAATTACTTTCACTTACCAATGAGACGAGAACTCGTAGGAATGAAGTTTAAGAGCTGAATTGCAACAAGAAAGACATTTGCAGCTGTCTTTCTGAAAAAAAGAGACAAATATGACAAAGGAATTGTATCGCTGAGTAATAGGAACACTTCACGAGGAATCCAATTTTACTCTCTGCCAATATTTTTCAGCCATTTCCTGGTGGCACCATCTAGTGGGGGCTCCCACTACTCAATTTTTGACACTTGAATTAATTTTAACTCAAGCTCTCGTTGGATACTAAATTTTGCCAAGAGTATCAGAGCCAAATTGATACTTAAGGAATATTTTTCAAGCTACATAATCACATGATATACGTGGTTACAATTTCTGCATCCTGAAAATCTACCCACTCCAGTCGGGATCGAAATCGCAACTTTAGGCTTACGGAGTGGGCACTCCATCTCTAAGCCATCGAGCCGATACTCTCTTCCAATACAATCGCCACATCAGTGTTATAAGCACTGTGTATGAAACATTGCAGCCATCGTTATACAGCAGCCGGAATAAACATTAATTTCCTCCCGTTAGCGTTTTTAAGTAACATTTAAAACGTTAGAAAATAACTCTAGGACGATTTTTATATTTTTCATTTAAACTACCAACTAAAGCATCATTAAGTTAATTAAAGCAAAAATAAGGCCACAAAAAAACTTCATGATCATCCAGTTATTGCTGTCAATAATATGGAGAGGTTAAGCTAATTACTGAGAGATAGTTGACAAATGCCTCACTTCAACTTACATCTGGGGCCGGGATAGACGAGTGGTCATAATCGCGAACGTGGCCATTCTTGTGTAGCTGTACCATCTACATTAGCCAGTAACAGCCTCCGGACAAAGGTGATCAATTTTGTTTTGTGGTATGTTACTTGCTTACTTAACAGAACGTCGTGAATTCTATCCACCGTTATGCACCACTTCAATGGTGACCCTGACTGAATTAAGAAAAAGCGCACCCTTCTTATCTGTCGTAGCGCCATCTAACTGTAAGAAGAGCAAACAAAAGTCGTCAGACACACTTGACGCAGCACCTCCAATTAACAGCAACAAAGCTCACGCTACACACATGCTCTCCACACCAATTACATCGTTCGTCCGTCTAACCACCAACTCACTGATGGGGGACTTTTGTAGCGGTATCATCTACATAAGCCGGTAACAGCCTCCGGACAGAGGTAATCACTTTTTCTAGTGGTTTCGTACTTGCTTACGGTACCGAACGTCGCGGGTTCTATCCACCGGATAAGCGTCATTTCAGTTGTAAAGTCACATGTTTAGGTT
Source organism: Trichonephila clavipes (assembly GCA_019973935.1). Lineage (NCBI taxonomy): Eukaryota > Metazoa > Arthropoda > Arachnida > Araneae > Nephilidae > Trichonephila > Trichonephila clavipes. The sequence continues at coordinate 523,915 of BMAU01001248.1, read as the reverse complement.
CTAGTGCCAATAAAGACCCACTGTGTAGAGGAATTGATACACATTAAATATGTCGAAGCTTAAATTCCTCACACTGGAGTGTTGGGGAAATTTGGAGAGAGAGGTGCTAAATTCAGGTATCATTCTCTTTATTTGACCATGACTCAAAATTATGAGGTTCACCACCGATAGCCCAAGAATAGCTCCAAACTGCCATATTTATAAACACTCACTCACTCAGCCACATAATAGTAGTCAATAGGGCCCATGCCTGTGTGTACTATATCCATGCTATAAGATTTTTCTTTTGAAAAATAGAAATTTTCCGAAAATATTACAATTTCCCAAAATTTTAATTCAAACAAACGCTTCTTACATACTTTTAAGTAGTAAAACGAGCTATTTGATCAAAGTAGCTATTTATATGTTTTTTAATCAAGAAAGATTCCTGTTTATATCCAAAAAGTTACATTTATTTTTCCAAAACTTTTTTTTTCGAAAGTTAATCAGATACCTAAGCAAAAATTTCCTTCCTTAAAGATTAACATTAGATAAATCAATGCTAGTAAAGAAAATTCAAAACGTTGTTTTTAATATAACTTCCTTCGAAATTTGATTTTACTTTCGTTACTTATATTTCAAATAGATTTCTATTTGATTTATTTCAGATGTTTTTAAAAGTAATTCAGAGTATAAAATATCATCTGTTGAGTAAATGTAGTTCACAACACATGTTATTAAAGTCTGGAATTTTTTTTAAATCTTTGATAAAATTTCTTGTTTTATCTCAACTTAAATATTGTCTGGTTTCTAAAACTAAGATATTTATAGAAACTAAACAATATATTTAACCTTAACCTTTAAAATTTCTGAAATATTTGGTCGAGACTCTTGTCTGGAGTATTAAGATATCAAACAACACAAGAATTAGTTTTCAAAAGAAGAAGCTAATGCTCTAGGTATATATATATATTTGAGTGCGTGTGTGATACTATATAAAATGTTCATAAAATATTAAGCGGAGCTTGTTGTTGAAAGAATCAGAACTAATGAAGCAAGTCATTCTATGGGAGAAGAATGGAGCAATCATTGTATTTGGTTCTAAATGTTAGAAAAGGGAAGTGGTTATAAAATATAGATCAGCTTCTAAGAAGCATTTTTATAAATCAGAATATTTTGGAAAATCAAAAAGAAAACAAACGGGTTTAAAGCCAGATAATTTTTAAAAGTTTAAATAAAATTAATAAATATGTTTTATGACAAAGGAGATTCGATGATTCCAACATTTGAGATTTCTAAATATTCTGTAAAAGTCAGTTTAAAAATCATAATCAGTTCACATATTATTTTATCTAACAAATTTGCATTATAACATTGTATATTCGAAACTAACTTTATTTAAAATATTCTTAACATTTTCTCGACTATGGGAAACATTCATTTTCTCACATTTTAAAATTAGTTATTTTCAATTTTAATTATAAATTTCCTTGCATTTTTTGTACAGGATGCTAAAATAGAAAGTATGCTGAAAGTAATTACGTAAATGGGAAAGATTAGAAAAAAATAGCTGTCAAATCAACAGGTGTCAATGATAAAACATTCGCAAAATGTACTGTGTTATTATTACAGTTCATTGTGATGCGTAATAAACTATACACTGAATTACGGATAGCAAGGGCTATGCAAATTGTGTAGCGCTGCGCATCATTGATGTGCAAGTTGTGATGACCCCCCCTAGGTCACACCTTGAACACCAAGATTAATTTGAGGCAAAGAACCACTAAGAGCCACATTTTGAATAATAATAATATTTATTTATTATTATAATTTTCTCAAAAATCTGATAACATATAATATGATAGTGTTACGTCTCTTAAAGGGATTTGCATTTATATTAAATTAATAAGAATACAATTAATTAATAATCTAGCTCAAACTCAAATAAGGTTTACCGAAATAGGAGATCCGAGAAACACACGTATTCGAATTCTTAACTTTCATTAACTTTAACTAAGTTGCTCAAACTGACGCTTACTTTAAGCGCATGTGAATTATATTTACCGCTGGCTTATATCAGCTTTCTGGTACGTCTCGCAGCACGACGTCTTCACGAATCTAATCTCCTTGAATCTTCTAGTAATGCGTTTAAAGTTACTGGCTCTATAGCCTACCATCATCTCTCTTGCTATCTCGCAACTCTCGACTTAAATACCTTATCTAATTTAAATATCCCGTACCTCTTTTTGAAGTTGATTGGAAATAAACGCGAATTTATATTCCCCAGAAAGACGCCTAAGAAGATTAGTGGAAAGGTTCCGTACAGATTCGTCACAAAGTGAGGGCGCTTTGGTAAATGCACGTATAGCACGTACTGTGGTTTTTCTGAATTAGTTGTTGTAATTGCCGGTATGGGTAAACTGCCTGATTTAGACGCCTTCGATCATAGACAAATCATAGGTGCACGACACATGGGCCATTCAATTTCCGAAATCGTCAGAAACCTAGGATTTTCAAGGTCGACAGTGTCAAGAGTTACCAAGATTACATGGATGGTAGACAAAACACTTGCGATCGGGCAAACTGCAAATTACAATTAGCCTTGACAGTGAGAGACGGCTCAGGTGTATTGTACGTAGCCATTGAAGCCAAGCAATAGCTCAAATTACCACCAGGTAATTTTTATCAGGTTTACGGAAAGAATAGAATTATATATTTCTCAAACAATTCCACGATTATCTCTTGAAATAAGTAAAGGCTGACATTTAATTAATCCTGAAGTTGCGTAATTCAGAAAAAATATTCTAATTACGCTCTTAAGCTCCCTTGTCAGTATCATTAAATGCTTCATCTAAAAATTCCTCCCTTTCTGATTATTGTAAAACGCGTGGAATAGTAGTTTAAAATTTTCCTAAATGCGCTACAATTATTTACACACTGTTTTGTTGGGAAAAGGAATTATAGATCAATATTTATGTGCCTCTCTCCTCACTCGTGCTCAGTTCGTAATTACCAAGATGCTTGTGAATCACTAGTATTTTGCATATCTTCTCATTTAGCGCAGTGACTCTTTACCCATGTGCGAATCTCTATTATAAACTTTTACTTTAACTGAAGAATTTTAGATCATTATTGTGGTCCATAAATATATAAAGCAATCATGTACATATAAAAAATGAGTAAAAGGTGTATCTTATAATACTTTTTCATAAAGAGGGCAATAAAAATAATTTTCAGCTAGTTAAAGAAATCACTTGTATGTATATACACACTGAATTGCTACTGAATTAGGGATAGTAAGGGCTATATGCAAATGGTGTAGCGCTGCGCAACATTTATGCGCAAGTGAGGGCGCTGTGGTAACTGCATATATAGCGCGTACTGTGGTTGTTAATTAATTCTTCTGATTTCCAAGACATCATAGCACTCTTTAAAATTGTATTCAATATGTTCAAACGATTTCCTAAGTTTAAACAAATTCTCCCCGATCTTAAGAAAACCAAAGAATTTAAACAACAAACATTAATGTTAATGGAAGCGATTATAGATTAATTTTTTTATTTTTCTATATCAATTCTTTTAATTTAAATGTCTTTTATAATTCCAAGATTAAAAACTTTTTCTTTCTATACCGATCAGGCAATTTCTTTCCAAAGTCCAAAAGCTCACAAACCAGTAGGTTTCTTTCTTTTTAACCGTTGAAGCTCTCCTATACGCCATTGGTCCTTTACGTAGTGGCCACACCTCCCCATCCACCCAAACCAAGAACACATCGCAAAGCAACTTTAGATCTAGATATGGGATGGAGGAATCTGCCCAGATTCCAGTTCCCAAAATGAAGTCGTAAGTCGTTGTTCTGTATTAGTAGTTCAAACTGCCTGTGTGGGTAAACTTCCTGATTTAGACGCATTCGATCGCGAACAATTCGTAGGTGTGTGACACATGGGCCATTCAATTTCCGAAATCGTCAGAAACGTAGGATTTTCAAGGTGGACAGCGTCAAGTGTATATCAAGAATACATGGATGGTGGACAAAAAAAAAAAACCAGCGATGGGGCAAACTGTGAAGAATTAGCCTTGACAGTACCTGGTGAGAGACGACTTAGAGGTATTGTACGTAGACAGCGAAGCCAAACCTTAGCTACAATAGCCACCCATTTGAAGGATGGTGCCAGTCGTTCAGTCAGTAAACGGACTGGACAACGCTCGCTTCACAGTATGGGTTTCGGGAGCCATCGACCTACTAGAGTACCATTGCTCAATGCTCACCATCGGGCTGCACATCTTGCCTGCGCAGAAGAGCTCAGAGCTGGAGGTCTGGAAACGAGTATTAAGGAGTGATCAGTCTCAAATCATACTACTTAACGCCGACGGGAGGCTGAGAATATGGCGTCAGGCTCATAAAGCCATGGATCTTGCATGCCAGGTTGGAACTGTACAAGAGCATGATGGCTCAATCATGGTGTGGGATTTGTTTTTCGTTGCCCTGTTTGGGATCTTTGGTGAATGTACCAACTTCCCTCAATGCAATTCGGTACTTAGAGTTATTGGGTGATCACCTCCATCTGTTTGTGCTGTTCTGTTATCCGCATGGTAATGGAGTTTTCCAGCAAGACAATTATAAATCACACAAATCCCGGTAGGCTACAGGCTGGTTGGATAAGCATTCCTCTGACTTTTCTGTCATAAAATGACCACTTAGAAGCCCAGACTTAAATCCTATTGAGCCTCTTTGAGATGTTTTAGAACAAGTCGGGAAAGGCCATCACACAGCACCAAGTAACCATACTGAATTATGGGTAGCTTTAGCCAATATTTGGCAAGTCCCGTGGAACGTTTCCAGAAACATGTTGAATCTATGTCTAGTCATGTAGCAGTTGTTATCGCCAGAGGAGGCCCAACTCGTTACTAGGTAGGTATCCCTAATTCAGTGTGGCTCTTCAGTGTATATTACTGTGTTTCCTCACATTTTTAAAATTATTCCTTAAATATTACTTAATGAAATACTCGAAAAAATACACATTGTTATGTATTTTTCCACAATTTAATTTGTTTTAAATCGAAATAAACTATAATAAACAGTTACATACTAATATTTACTCTTAGGAACTTTATGGTGTTGGAAGGATTAAGCAACAATATTACATCTTGTATACATTCAATGATATGAATTTAATATAAGGCATGATGTATCTAGAATTATTAAACTTTGAACTGTTAAATTTTCAGTTATACATTATGTTAAAAATAGTATCTATTAATATCATATATAATCAAGTGATATAAATTAATAACTAAGTATAATGCTAATTTCAACATTTTAGATAAAATATTATACAATTTAAGGATTTTCCCTCCTAATAAATAGGAAATTGAAATTTCAATGCTTTTGTTTTGTTTCCTAAAAATTTCTTTTATTATAGCACTCAGAGTTCGAATATTTTTAATTTAAGTACTTAAACAAATTAAAACATATTAAACTGTACAAATTATAACTTATTTTACCATGGTTTTTATTGACTCGCTTTCTTGTTTTTCCGGGTGGAATTCTGTAATTGATTTTAAACTAACTTCCCTATGAGTTAGAGACTTTTCCAAATCGGACCATAGCTCATAAATGTATGACAATGCATGAAAATATAAAAAAGTTCTTGTCACAAACCCGGGCCCCCGAAGAGGCTTGTGTGTTTGTCTGGGTGGAATTTTGTTATTGATTTTAACTTAACTTTTCGATGAGCTAGAGAACTGAAATTTGGACCACAGCTCAGAAGTAGATGACAATGCATGAAAATGTGAAAAAAAGTTTTAGTCTCGAACCCGAGCCCCCGAATAGGCAGGCCCTAATTTTAACAGGTGTCCCATAACTCCGGAAAGTACACGAATTTACACGAACAAAGACCACATATCGATAGCATGGGTCAAGTTGCGTCTACGTATTAAATTTCGTGGCTCTGGAATCAAAGAGTGGCTCCCAGGTTACCACGTTTTTTTATTAACTCACTTTCAAAAACTGGCTGTATTGACAATAGTGCGCACTCTTTTGACCATGTGAACACTTAACCAGTCAGCCTGCCAGCTAGGTGAAGAAAATAAAGGATGTTTTTTTTAGACGTATAGAACTTTAAATTGCAATAAAACAACGATGTATTATTCGATTGACATGAATTTTTTTTATTCGAAAGATAATCTTGTGGCATTACATTTTAAATATGATTTATGGCATAGGACTGCCACGGCTGGCTCGGATGTAGTCCAATCTGGACGTCCAATTTTCGATGACTTTTTTTCCAACATTTGTGGCCGTATATCGGCAATAACACGGCGAATGTTGTCTTCCAAATTGTCAAGCGTTTGTGGCTTATCCGCATAGACCAATGACTTTACATAGCCCAACAGAAAATAGTCTAGAGGTGTTAAATCACAAGATCTTGGAGGCCAATTCACAGGTCCAAAACGGGAAATTAGGCGGTCACCCAACGTGTCTTTCAATAAATCGATTGTGGCACGAGCTGTGTGACATGTTGCGCCGTCTTGTTGGAACCACAGCTCCTGGACATCATGATTGGTCAATTCAGGAATGAAAAAGTTAGTAATCATGGCTCTATACCGATCACCATTGACTTGTAACGTTGTGGCCTTCATCGTTTTTGAAGAAGGATTCCACCAGCCCATAAAGCGCACCAAACAGTCAGTTTTTCTGGATGTAACGGTGTTTCGACATACACTTATGGATTAGCTTCACTCCAAATCCGGCAGTTTTGTTCGTTGACGTAGCCATTCAACCAGAAGGGCGCTTCATCGCTAAACAAAATTCGCTTATGAAAATCGACCATTATTTTCGAAATAAAATTGCACAATTTGAAAGCGTTGTTCAGGCGTGAGTCTATTCATGATCAATTGCCAAACCAAACTGAGAATAAATCACTTGACAGCTGTTAAATCGGTCGCCATCTTGGAAAGTAATGCCAACTTAAACTTCTATACCTGGAAAAAAACACATTGTAGATGCAAATAGCCACGCGCGAAAACCTCTCGTTATTGCTTATTATTAACTGCGTAACGTATTGTAACTGTGCTCAAATTGAATGTGAAGGAGTTTGAATTTAGAAATGACGAGAATTGAAGTTGATTTGAATTAATAGAGTGAAGTTTTACAACTAACGCGAGGCAGTTCTTTGCATTTGGGCCAAATATGAAAAAGAAATGAAAAAAAAATTTTATTTATTCTAAATACACTCTGTCGCAAAAATATTTGCACCCAGAAGAAATTAAGCTACATTCACGAAATTTGGTATGCATGTAGTGTATATGAAAAATAAACAAATGATTAAAAATTCAGAACAAAATATCATTTTATTAAGCGGTTACAGCTTGCAAAAGGTTAAAAATCAGTAAGTAGTAAAGCCACCTCTGGCAGCTATACAAGCCGAAATTCGGCGTGGCATCGATTCAATTAGATCACTTATGACCCCCTGTGGAAGATCCTGCCATAGTCTTTGCATCTGCGCAGTTAATTCTCCTGTATCTCGGGACGGCTGCAGTTGCCTTCCCAGCGCGTCCCAGACATGCTCTATTGGCGAAAGATCTGGTGACCTGGCAGGCCATGGTAGGACGTCATATCCTTGAAGACATTGTTGGGAGAGTCGCGCAGTATGTGGACGAGCATTATCTTGTTGATAAATGGCACCTGGGCGACTTGATAGCATGGGTAGCACAATCGGCGTTAAAATATCGTCCACGTATCTGCGAGCTGTCAAAGTGCCTTGAAGGACCACTAAAGATGATCGTGTGTCCCAAGAAATTGCTCCCCACACTGTCACACCTTGTGAAATTGCTGTATGCCGCTCGACAATAAATGCCGGATCGGACCGCTGGCCGCTGCGCCTCCAGACACGTGTGCGGTGGTCATCAGCACTGAGACTGAATCGGGATTCATCACTGAAGACGACACGTCTCCAGTCTGTCACACTCCAAGTTGCCCGAGGTCGGCAAAAATCCAGTCGACACTGCCTATGATGTGGGGTCAGTGGTAAGCGTCTTAGCGGACGTCGGCTCCTCAAGCCAACTTCGGTCAGTCGTCTCCTTATGGTTTCTCTTGATGGCACTGGATGTCTGGAAGGAGGTAAGTGGCGTTGAATCGATGCTAGCGACGTTGTTGGTGCCGAAGTGGCCACTCTTCTGATTGCACGATCCTCGCGATCATTTGTGTTCCTGGGACGTCCTGACCCTCCGCGACGGTACACTCTACCTTCTGTGATCCACTGTTGCCAACACCGAGCAACTACCATATCGCTCCGACCGAGGTGGCGGCCGATACGTCTATTCGACCAACCTGCTTCTCTGAGGCCTATTATACGGCCCCTATGAAAGTCCGTCAGCTGCTCGTACTGCCGCCGGTTACGTCTTAGAGGCATCCTAAGTCTCAATATCGTCTATCAAAGTCATCAGATTCGTTTGGATAGCCGTACGGCGCTCGTACTCATGCTTTTAAACTCTCCCAGTTGCGCAACTAATATGCGCATAGCACACTTAGCCTTGTCTCATTGGCTTCGAAATTTTAATCATTTGCATATTCTTACCAGACTACAATCTTGCCGAGTTTCGTGATTGTAGCTTGATTTCTTCTGGGTGCATATATTTTTTGCGACAGAGTGTATTAATTATCCAATTACCAGAGTTAGTCTCGTTATTATAATAAGAAATCATTTAAATAAATAAAATAATTATTAAGTACCATGTTTTTATTAACTCGCTTTCTTGTCTGTCAGGGAGGAATTTTGTATAATTGATTTTAAACTAACTTCTTTATGAGCTAGAGACTTGAAATTTGGACCATAGCTCAGAAGTGGGTAACAATGCATGAAGATGGGGAAAAAGAAAAAAAAAAAAAAAGGAGGAGAGAAAGATGAAGAAAACAAAAAAGACCGAAGCAAAAATTATGCTTTTTAGTCAGTTTTAAAAACATGGTACATTAAAAACATTTTTAGATAATATGCTTGTTTAACTTAAGCAGTCAAAAAAAAAATTGTAAAATCTGTAATCATTTATTTTTTGAGGATATCTTAATTTACTTACTATTCTAGGGTAAGTTTCTGAAAATTTATTACGGATAAATGTTGGAAATAGTTTAAGGTATCCGACTATTTTCGGAACCGTGATTTTGCAAAAGAGTGTAAATGGATAATATTTACGATATTTAGTATCATTTAGATTAGATTAGAAAATTTATATACAATTGTTTTAAGAATAGTATTACAATAAAAATTATTTAAGTGCAATATTTTGACAAAAAATGAACATAGAATGACCAATTTTCAAAATAGTCTCCTTTTGTGAAAAATGCTCCTATTACAATATTACTTTGCCTCTATATAGCTCAGACCTCTGTACAGAGGCTCAACCGGAATTTTTGAAATATATAACTTAGAAGTGGGTTTATCCATGTTTTACGACAACAGAGGGGAGAAATTTTAAGAAAAAAAATGCCGATAATTATTTCAATTGGCTATAACTCTGAAAATAAAGTGAATTTTTCAAAACTCATAGTTGAGCCTCTGTACAGTGGTCTGAGCTACATACAGGCAAAATATTATAATAATAGAAGTATTTTTCACAAAAGGAGAACATTTTGAAGAAAGGTTATTCTAAGTTAATTTTTTACCGAAATATTGTATTTAAGTAATTTTTTGTCAAAATGTCCTTAAAACAATTTTATACATGTATTCAAATCTAAGTGTCACTAAATATCATGAAAATAATCCATTTATGCGCTTTTTTAAAATCACGGTTTCGAACGTAGTCGGTTACCTTAACATGACAATGTGGTGGCCAATTTTTTTTCCTCGAAAATTTGCTCTAATTAAAATACCATATATTTCCGAACATAAATCGCATTGGTCATACTTTCAGTGTCCTTTTTCTTTCTTTAGAAAATGAGTAGGAAGAGAAATTTGTATACGGTAAATGATCGTCGACCTACGTTTGATGTCCTGGAAGAAAAACTCGCCGCATTATGAACATATGTAATCAGACATTCCAATGAGTGAATGAAACTTTTAAGAATTTTACAGAAACTCAAAATCTGACACTGACTTTGAAGGATGTATGTGATTTTTTTTTCTTTCGGAATGAAAATTCCTCTTAGAATTCCAGAAAACTTAAAAAAATTTTAATTGCTTGCACATGCTAACGGGAAATAATGTTTTTCCCGCGTTACTTATTCCTATGTATTTAACAAAAGTTCATAAAATTCTCGGTTTATACGAGGAAGGTACATAGTAGAGGTACTCGTATTTACAGAAACTATGTAATCAAGATTTTCCTTCCTTATCAATTTTATGATTACCTAATTAAAACAAATTTTCCATTTAATATGCTATGAGAATTTTAGGCTTTAAATTTTATTTTCGATTCAAATAATAACTGTACAATATTTTTCATCTGACGATTATATACACTTAAATTTTATTTGATGTAATCAGTTTCAGTATATAAATACAACTATTAGAATTCCACTCTTAATCTCTTTCTTTTATATGCCGATTTATTATCATTTAAAGTTCGATTTCTTACTTATTTTACACAATCATCGCTTATCTTCGTTTCGGAATACCACTTATTGTTAAGCGACAATCCCGAAGTCGGCAGTCTCTAATAAAGCAAACCCTAAATAAACAGTTTTATCGGAATGATTGTGTTTACTATTTCTGATTCAAGTGTCTTGCTCTTCTTGAATTGATTTAAATGCTGGACATCTCTCCCTCTGTGTTTATGAGTAAACGCTTTCCCATCTGAAACCGATTGCCAGAGTGTAGGGAAAAAATGCAGTAGAATTTACAGGTGAGAAGTATTTAATAAATTCCATTTTGTAATTTTTTTTTCGATTATGCGTATGTATGTTTTCATTATTACTGTACATCAATCCATTATTATTTCAAATCCTAAATTTAAATTTATTGTATAAAAATTTTAAAATCAGTACTAACTTATGCATGCGAAACTTGATCCATGTCTCGAACAGATGAGAACATGACAAGCATCTACAAAAGAAAGATATTATGATTTATTTTTGGAGGAATTCAGAAAAATTGAATGTGGTGAAGAAGATCGAATTCCGAGCTCTATCAATCATATAAAGAATCTGACATTGTTAACTTCACCAAAATACAACGAATTAAATGGGCAGGTCATGTTGTCATAGTGAATGAAGACCGCACCACTAAAAAAGTCTTCAATGTTCAATCAACTGGCACACGAAGAAAGGGCAGGCCCAATTTTAGATGGATTGATGGCCTAGAAAAATAACTCCTAGTTTTGAGAACTAAGAATTGGAGAACGAAGAAGGCTGATCTGGAAAATGCATCTAGCGAAGGCCAAAGCTCTGGTCCTGGGCTGTCGAGCCACTGAGGAAGCAAGGGAAATTTAAATTAATTAGTAAGGAAATAAAATACTTTAACAGTAAAAAAATAAGTTACTCGTCATTTTAAAACTACGCATCCAAATCTTGTTTCGAATTACTTAATCAAATTTAAATGTTACCAGAAAGTATGTTATCATTCTCTACACTTCCTTGGCAACATTTAATTTTAACGTCAAAAATGAACAAAACAAAAATAATAATTAAATAACAAAATAAATAATATACGTAACCCAATGGAAATTAAATTTATATAACTTTGTTCCTGCGTTATGTATTTTCATTCACATTTTTATAATTGTGTGTGTGTGTGTGTGTGTGTGTAATCATTAAAAGTAGAATAAAAACATCTCTAATACATCATTAAATCTCTTCCTGGAAATATCATGAAATATCGAATATGTATATCGATCATGACTTAACGTATTTTATTGCATTTTTAGCCTAATTCCTGTAAATAAATTATTCAGATCTCGTGTTTTAATATAAAATACAATGCATATAAATAAAATCCATTTATGTTGTTACTAAAAATATCCCCCAACCATTAAGCTAGACAATAATACTTTTCCTTCGACTTTTTGGTGGTTTAAATTTCATACATGCATATAAAAAATACAATAAACTTATACAAGCCATTATCATTAAGCATTATTTAAACTTAAAAGGTGAAATAACAGCTCGGGCGTATTTTTACAACAATAAGGCGTAATTAATGCAAATAATTATTAATTATCTGTAAAATATATATTTAGGTGTTTAGACTTAAGTCTTTATTTAAGAACATACATTCGAAAAGATTTATTACTCAAATTATCATCTTATTCTGTGATGATCTCCTAGGACCTCACTTTGAGAACGAGAATAAATAGGAGTCAGATAAGAACCAGTAGCCATTTTTATAAACAACTTTCTTTATTTGGTTATCTTATCCAAATAGAATCAAAGACTTATTAACAAATATATCTAACTAGTATTATGAGGTTTTAAAGGTAATATCCTTTAAATTAACTTAAATAATTAATGATCCAATTAATTAACAATTATAATATCGATCACGCAGAGATTACCACGATAAGAGATCCCAGAATTATATTTAATGTTCTTATTGAACATTTAATTTTAATTTCCCCTCCTAAAATAAATCTTTAATGAGACTTTAATTATAAATCAATATTTACCACACAGAATCTCAACTCTTCTTGAGATTAAATTATCCAACAAGAAATCTTCAATTTAACTTCACTATAACTTTCAACTTCAATCTCTCTCTTCTACTGCTCCAACTTTACTATTCCGTTTGACTTAAATACTTTATCTAATCTGCATAACAAGGAATCCTGTCCTCTTTATGGAGTTGATTGGAAATAGGTAGGGAATTAAATTTCCCTAAAAAGGACGACTCAGAAGGTTAGTGATAAAGTTCCGTATAGATTTGTCACAATTCTTTAGAAAATTCATGCATATTAGCATATAAATTCTCATTATTTAAGTAATAATGTGTGTATAATTTTGAAACTTTAATATCAATGTACCATAAACTTGATACACATAACGAAAATTCTTGACTGTATTTCACAATCTTAGCTTACACCGCAAGCTATCATATTAAAATTTCTGCAGAAATAGTTAATTGAAGGAAATTAATATTTGTGGTATTTAATAAATTATGAAATGTTATTTGAAGATAGCCTTTTTAGTTATAAAAAATTTTAACAAAATAAAAAATTGTCTAAAATATTCTTTTAAAAAGTTAAATATACAACAAAATAACATATATAGAGAGACATATTTTTTCATTTCTGTATTAATTTTCATCAGCTTCCTTTTAGTTTTGAGATAAAATAATTTATTTTTGAAAAAAGCTATTCCTATCATCTTTCTTACATTTTTCAAAAGAAGGATAACTTAAAAAGTTATAAAATATACAATAACCATATTTTTAAAATCAGAATGTAATATTTTCCCGAAAGTAAAATTTTTACATTTTTTGCTTTTTTAAAACGAAAATTCCTTTTTCTTACTAAGCACTTGGAAAAATGTTAAATAATATAATCCGAAAATATTATAATTATAAGAACTTATCAAGGAAAATGATATCTTCATAAAATGATAAAATACATGCATGAAATTGCATCAAGCCCTGTTTTAAAAGTAATCAAAGAAAATAGAACTTATATATTAGTTTTAAAGGAAAAACCTTTCTTATAAAATTAAATAAATAGACCAAATGAAGAATTCATAGCAATTAAAGAATTAAAAGAAGTAACTGCATGTATATTTTAAAAGTAATAATTTTAAAGACAAAATTTAAGAAAAATAAAATATGGTTTTAATAAAATGAATAAATAAATTTTTGAGATAAAAAAAACTTTTAATATCTAATAATGATATATTATTTGGGGCATTAATAAGATTTCCTTGTTACTGTATACGATAATTTTACATAGAGAGCATTTATATACACAACTTTAAAATGAAACTTTATAAATTGTGTGTCTTATAGTCTGTTGTCATACCATTTCAGTTTACTTTGTATCAAAAAATAAGAAATTGTTTATACTTGTTTAAATATTTGTATTTTTGATTTATTTGAGTTTTTTATTTTATTTTAGACAACAACCAACAATGTGTTATTAAAAATATATCTACTAGTTACTTCTAGATGTATGTAGCTTTAAAATTAATACGACGTAATTATTTAAAATAAGGGTAATTAGTATGTTTTATAAACATTCTGAATGTATTTAAAAATTAAGCAATCTTTACATTTTAAAAAATTTGTAATCACCTTACAAATAAAAATCCTTTAAATTTGGTTTAACCTCTGTTAACCAGTGCTTCTCAAACATTTAATGATTGCGACCCAATTTTCAGTCATAATTTTCTTCACGCCCCCCCCTCCTATACAATATCAATGTACTGAATACAAGAAAAATCTACTATGACGCTAGACCTACAATATGACTTTACTTATATAAACCGTACAATTTATCGAAATAAGTATCAAATTTTGTATATGAGAAGCCCATGGGAGTCGCTAGTAATAATTATGCTTGTTTTTATTTTAGTATTAATAAAAAAAATTACTTATCAAACACACATTATGCAGTATACTGATGCACTTATAAGTATATCTGTGTAAATGTGTATTTTATTTTGTATTTTGTTTTGCTTCCTTTCAGTAAATCAATAATTATCTTAAATCTTTTATTTCCCATTTTTCGATATGCTCGCCCCCCCGCAGGGTTATAACGCCCCCTAGAGGGGCGCGCCCCACAGTTTGAAAAACCCTGCAGTAAACTGATCAGTTAAATACACACTAAAAATAAAATATTTTGACTTTTCCTGTAAATTGTATCATTCAATAGCAATTTTTTTTTAATGTTATGATTATATCTCCGAATAATTCTATCAGATCATTGTTCAAGATTTATATTAAAAATTCAAACTGAATTAGAATGTTATTCATAAGATAATACAAGGAAACCTCCTTGCTGTAAATGATTGTTAATTAGCGTCACACTAAAAAGCAACACAAGGACTATTGGCAACACCCAGAAAACGCGCGCGCGTGTGTGTATGTGATAATTCTCTTTAATTTCATCTTAAAAACTGTTTAACTTTTAATTCTCTTTACCCTTCATGACTCATATGTAAATAATGAATTATTAGCTACCCTCCTAACGGGATTAGTGGCAATTTTATCTCTTAAAATTAACAGCTCTGCGTTGTTAAAGGAAGATTTTATAAAACCTCCTCGTATGATGTTTTTCCACCAAGATGATGTCCGTCCATGAAAGTCATATTAGTTTTGGAACTTCCATTTTCCCCTTCGTATAAAAACCCGAGATTCCTTGGAAAGGTTAGCCTGCTTTTTTGTCCGTCGTCATGTAATCTGCTACAGTTTATTTTATGTCCATCGTCTTTGTTCTGTGTAGCACCTAGGTATGTTTACTGTTTGAAATTCCTTCTACATCAAATAAATGTGCATCAAAATCAACCAGCCTATTCCATCAAGTCAACGACATTCACATCCACAAATTCATATTGGAAACTAATTTAAGCAAATAATCCTTAATACTTTGACTACACTATACATATATTCATTTCTCTACTATAAAACTCCTTAGTTAAGTTATCGTTTTTTTTATTCATAATGCATTTAGAAAGATCCATTGTATTTCATAGGATTTCACTCAGTATTGTTAATAGAAAGGAGGAAAGTTGGCCAGCCTTAAACTGTTTAAACCTCATTTTTATTTAGAGTTAAAAGCTGCCCTCAATCAGTATTGTTTATAATACAGCAGTATCCATCTTTTTTCCAAAATATCAATGATATATTTTGCGTTAATATTCAAGATATTTCAGTATCTCAAGTAGAGTTAATTAAAAATTGTATACATGTATATTTTTAAGCATTGTAAATATATTTTTTTAGATTTATGTAAAAAAATACAGTTATATTTGTTATTATTCGATCATGCGTCGATTTTACCAGAAATTTTTCTCATGAATAGGGTGTAGTAATATGCAAAATAAGATGAATATTGAATATTTTTTGTTATTGAACTTAAATTTATTTCCTTTCTTAATAAATACTACAAAAAACCCATTTAAATGAAAAAAATAGTTTGATCGAGCTCATTGCAGAAAATAAAAACGAAAGGAAAAGGCTCATATCAGATATTACGATAAATATTTAATTCGACTTCATCATTTGATTATTTAACCAAACCCAATTATCTCTTTCACATTTCTTAAACCTTAATACGCACTCATGAACATAAGAAAGATTTGCAAAATCTTCAGAGTTATAAATATTTAAACGTTACTCTCTTAGTAAACAGAAGAAGCTTTTGCAAACTGTCCTTGACAATTGTAAAACATTTCAAATTTGTTGCCTTTTTTTTTTTTTTTAAAGGAAAAGGAAAAGATAAGATGCATTTTCTACAAAGTCGGATGTTTTCCAAAAAGAATGACATTTCTTACTTAACGTTTTGCGAAACATTTTAACGTAAATATCCCAGAGAATCAAATCAGGGAGTTAAACGGAAGATTAGATTCTTTAGATAAAACCCGAAAATCCGGAATAGAATGACTATTTAAGCGTTAAGTGTCACTGTGCATGATACAGATTAAGCAAATTTAAAACATTTCTTGCAGGTTCTTTGTAATAAAGGATTTTTTGACAATTCTCGAAATGAAATCCCTGCTCTCTGCATCTTTCTTCTTTTGTGTATTGGTGGTAAGTTAACGTTTTTTTATCATGTATATGATAATAATATCTTAAAGTTTTATATTTTTTACAATAAAATACAATAAAAAATACAATAAAAATACACAATTTACTATAAAAACTTTTTAAATATTTTTTATTGGCTTATGTTGTAAAATCTTTTTAGAAATCTCTACAGTTTAAATATCGTCTTTTTAATAATTCTTAATAATTATAAGAACAAACTGGTTTTCCAACTAAACTAATTATAATGCACAAAAATTTCGTTTTACTTAGAACTTCTTATTGTTTTATTTTGAAGAATCTATAATTAAACTAAATGTATAATTAAATAAAATGATTCAATTAATATTACGTGTCTTTTTTCAAATTTTTTTATTTCGAAATGAAGTTTTTTTTATCAAAAACTATCTGTACTTTAATGACTTTATTTGAAGCTTAATTCATCTGAATTTTTATGCATATATTTATATGATGAATTTTCCCTTTTGAGCGATATTTAAATCATATAAAATATATGCGCACATCTATGTTTAAAGAAATAAAGTCAAAAACCTTGGATCAGATTTATTTTTAAGAAAAACAAGACGTAAGCGCATTACTTATATGTTACTAAAGAACAATACGTTTGCTTTGGCATTGCTTTTATTTTATTAGAGTTTTCATTTAGTTGCATTAAATAAACAAAAATGGAAAATATTAATTTATTATTGTGGTTTATTTGCCTACGATTTTTGTAATGAAGAATTGTTAAAATAAATACATAATACACTTATTATTATTATTTATTATTACAATTTATTATCATTATTCAATTTATTATTTATTTATTTATTTTATTTATTATTATTTCTTAATTTTTAAATTGATTAATGAAACATATTCCATATATCTAAATGTTTAATCACAGATTTATTCTCTTGAAAATTGTAGTCTAGAATTTATTATAAGAATGTTGGCAACATTATCAAGCTCATTACATTATCAAATGATTTTCTAATACTATTTTCGTCTTTAATTTCCTAAGCATTAAAATTATCCAATTACTGAACATATTTACTTTGACGTTTAGTTCTTTATAAACTTAATCTTATTTTCAACTATATTCGTTCTCCATTTACTATTTAACTTACCTTCAATACTTATATAAAGGTTCGTATTTTTAATATTTTTGAGCGCCATATATATCTTGAGCTTTTTATATTCATGAAAGAGAAAGAATAGTCTTATTAATATTTTATTGTAACTTTCAAATTTACACGGAAACCCTATTATCATTAGAATAACGTTTAAAACACAATATTACAACACTTGGAATTTTCTATAAAAATATTTAAGTTTCACTCTTATTTTTAATTATTTCATATTGAGTATGATTTTGTTCTTTTTGGGAAGAGAAATCGAAATTATTTCTTCCAAAGAACCCTTGTTCATATAACTGTATTTTTTTAATATACTGATTTTTTAATTATTTTCAAAACTTTCTTAAATACAAAAAGACATTTATTTTCTTTCGTTTCGTTTTTTTCGATAGATTGTGGCCGCTGATTCTTGTGTTGAACAGGCAGAATGTGACGTAAGCCAGTGCTGTGCTGGAATTCCATTTTTAGGAGGCTTTTGCCAAAATTTCACAGCAGAAGGTATGTTTTATGTTTGTTGTCTTTCAAGCTTTGAAGCTTATCATGCACTATTACTTGATAAAAAATATTTTTAACCTAAGAATGAAAAATATTTTATATATATATACACTATAATTTATATATATTTTAAATATAAATTAAGGATAATGCATGTTTAGGCAAAGAAAGAGTCAGAAACAAACAAATGTGACTTATTTGTAAATCTTTTTATTAAACAAAAGGTAAATAGCAAAAAAGTGCAATATGTTTGATATCATTAATAAAAATTACGTTTTTTGCTCCCTGAAGCAAAATACAATGAAAAAACTCTGTTACATGCTTGGTATGAAGGTTAATACATATTATGTCTCCCAGATGAAACAATATAGTCCGTACAACGCCTAGGCATGCTGAGTATGAAATTATCGATATGATCTTGAGGAATATTACACCACTCATCAAGTAATGCTCTCCAAAGTTCCGGTAAACATATAGAAGGTGGTTGATGGGCTGCAACTCGTCGGCCAAGCATATTCCATACATGCTCTATTGGATTCAAGTCGGGTGAGAAGGCTGGCCAGTCCATTCGTTTACGATGTTTGCTTGGTGAGGACGAGCGTTGTCATACCTAAACACAAATTCTGCGCCCATGGAGCACCAAAAAAAATGTACATGTTGTTCCAAAATGATGTCCTGATAGATTTGACTTGTCATGGTTCGAATTTGAACATGTAGGTCTGTTGTGGAATCCCCAGAATAATCCTCCCCCCACCCTACCTCAAACGAGCAATCCTGAACCGCCGAAATGGTGTCGTTCAATGATGGTATTGGGTACCAGGCACTCCTCACATGAAATTCCGGTGAGAATCAGACTGCAAGCTAAACCTGGACTCGTCGGAAAACATCACACTCAAGCCCACTGTTGTTGTGTCCACAATTCATGCTTTCAACTCCAGGCTAACTGCAAGCGGAAGTGAGTTGCAGTAAGTGGAATACGACAGGTCTAAGGGAATATAGACCAATCTACTCTAAGCGTCTGTACACGGTCTACCTTGAAACTGTCGTACCAGTGGCTGAAGAGAGCTGACAATATAGTACTGATGCTGTGCGCCGTGTGTTTCTTTTCGCAGTAACTGCCAAATACCGGTCCTTATTCGGCTTTGTAACTCGGAGGCGACCTGTGCTGTAACGTCTACTCACATTACCATTGTCTTGGAGTCGTTGCCAAAGCCTAGAGATGACACTCTGGGCGATTCCAAGTTCTTCGGATACTTCCAGCTGGGTACGACCACATTCCAGACGGCCGATAATTATACTACGTAAAAAATCCTCCAAAGGCGCCCTTTGTGTCATGAATATGCAGTTACTGCACTGAACAATTTTATTTTTTTTGCCTGTATTCCTTATATATCCCCTTCTTACTCTCTCGTCATTGTGATGTACTATTGGCGTCATCTGGTGGCTTCCTGCAATTCGCATATGATTCTTGAAGATGTGTGTAGATATTTATTTTAGAGTTCGATTTCCGTGACTGAATTATCCTCAATTTATGGACATGAGTGTATATTAGAATACAACAACATGTAAACATTATTTGCGAATTTAAAATAAGCCAAAAGTTTATTTGAATTACAGATCGCATAAAATCGTTTGCACTCAAACATTATTTAGTCATTTTCAATTTTTAAAACGCATGCTTGTTTCGATGTACATAACCTTTCCATAAACAAATATCACTTAAAATAAAATGAAACGGTAATTTTTTTTTCTTATTGTATCATTAACTTAAATATATTTATTTTGCAATTGTATTAAAAATATTTTTTAGAAAGAGCTGTGATTAAATTAAAGGTTTGAAAGCATAATTTAAAATTCTATATTTCTAATTTCTTATAATTTTGTTATTAACTGCTTTATTTAATTTTACATTTAATTTGTTTAAAGGAATACTTGGTTAAAGTGTCTTAAAAATGTTTTTTATGCATATATTTTTTGTAGGAGGAAAATGTCACTTGGTGGATAAAATAGTTCCTATTTTTGGAGACTTTTATGTTGGACCTTGCCCATGTGCTGAAGGACTAGAATGTGTACAACAAGGCAAAAAAAAGGTAACGTATTTATACCAAACTTTATGCCAAATAACTGATGTTCTTTGTTTCCAAAATTAAATCTTAACTATTTATCTGATCTAATTCTAACATTCATAACAATTAAACGTCTTTTCAAAGAATAAAAACCAAGCTTTGTAGTAATTTAACGTTTTAAGATGTTGTAAATTTAAAATGAAATTAGATATAACTTTCGTTATTTTAAAAATATATTATTCATACATCTGAAGTTTAGTTTGGAATAAAGAGGTAAATATATTCGTATTATTTACAAATAGTTAGTAATAAGAATTCTAAAAATGTTATTTATTAATTTGTATGAACTAAATACTGTGTAATCTTTTAAAATTGTTACTCTATTCTTCTTTAATTTTAAATGGAGCTAGAGCTTATAGTCATTATAGGGTTCGGTATGAAAGAGAGGGACATGTTAGTTTATGTATTGTTCTCATCGTTTGACCAGTGCTGAAATTAATATTTCCATCGCTAATGGTCCCACCTTGCTCTTGTAATACATTAATTCAAAAATCCGCAAATTTTTACTAGTGGAAAACAAATAATGTTATTCTTATCAACAATAATTAAATAGGCTGTCATTATGTTTAGCATTTTTCTTATATTGAATACAGAAATGTTCTCTTATAAAAGAATCTGGAGGCTTACGAGTAAATTCAAGGAAATTAGAACTGTGGCACCCAAAAGATGTTTTAATTGAAAATAATTCTAGAAATATACAATGGATGCTGATCTGAAATCAGAAAGATAGTGAAAAGAATATTTGAATAGAGGAACTTCTTGAATTGTGTGTGTGGATTTTTATGTTTCTGTGAAAATTGATAAAACTCAGATAGCTACTCCAAGTTTTGAGGGATAAATTAAATAGAGATAATAATAAGTATATAATTTCCAAAGGTACATGTCTTGTTTTATAAGTATCTAGAATTATTTTGCGTTCATTAAAAGAACTACAGTAATTTTTTTTCTAGTAAAAGTAAAAGAATTAAATTTTAATATATTTTCCCTAATCAGAGCTTTATTATGCTATTCCTTTGGAAAGTTGTAGAATTTTGGATTATTTTTTCATCTCTTTGAAAATTCTTGGAGTTTGTTATTTAACTATCTAATGTTCCGATAAAACTCTAAAGGGTTTGTATTTATTGTTGTTTTCATGATGTTATTAAATTAAATGATTTGTTATGTATTAGTTTTTTTTAAAACAAAATTGCCTTTCGGTATCGGCAAATAAATTTATTTTTTGGGAATCCTTTTAATAAATGCTATTTACTTAAAAAGTTCTGAAATTAAAAGATATTAGAACATTCTGTTGCAATAAGTTGAACAAAAAATTGAGCTTAATTCATATTTAAAGAAAACTATGAAAACCATTTTTTTTTGTTTCAGTGCTGTAGTGATCTCCAAACAAATAAGGAACTATAAATAAAATTCTCTAAATATCTTCAAAAATTATTTATTATTAAATAAACCTTTAATTTCGATAAACGATTTTATTTAAAATTGCCGCAGTGCCAAATCATCTATATTTTGTTTTTGATAATTTTTTCAAAACTATTTACTGTATAAATAAGTTCTACGTCGGCATATTCTTCGAGATGCAAGAGTACATTAGAAAATAGCACCTAAAAACGAAATTTGATTTGATTGAACCATTTGATTGCCTTTTTGAATAAAGAGATTCATTCTTCTCAATTCTCGATTCTTTTATAGAATGATGGAATTTGCCAGAAGCCTGCAACTACAACTGCTGCACCAGTTGAAGACCCTGCAGAAGATGTTACAGCTGGCGACTCAGCTGCCGAAGAACCATCAGCAGAAGCTGATAACTCAGCTATAGAAGAACCTGCTGCAGCAGAATAAACACAGGACAATCAAAAAAGCATCACAATGTTATGAATTGACATTAAACTGAATAAAAACTGACTTTAATACTAACAAGATTTTTGAAAGGGACTTCGAAAGTAACGAAAAAACCTTCGTCACTTGTATGTTCAATAACTTAAATAAATATTCCACCATCGTTTCTGTGCATAAAAAATGTTTTTAAGGATTGTGTCCTTAAAATATCATAGCACATATACACTCCCCATTTCTGAACATTAAAAATGTCTTAAAGATTTGAAATATCACAATAAAGTGTTTTTGTGTCATTGCAAAAAGTGTACTCTTCATTATGCAAAAGGAATTAAAAATTCCTGTTCTCTTTTTTTTTAAATATTTAACATGTGTTGAAGATACAAAGATATATTCTTCAAAAATTAATAATTGAAAATAAGTTAGATTTTCATTCACTAAAAGATGCGCCAAAATTAGTTGAATATCATAGTGAGAATCAGAATTGTTTTAATTGTTCCTAATTTTATAAAACATATTCTACGTGAATTATCTCTTATTTTGCAAACTAGCCTTTTAAAAATGGAGAAGCAGAAGAAATTATAGAAATTAAAATTGCATAAGTTAAACCCTTAAATAATTTGAAGCTCCATAATGTGTTTTCATTAATAAAATTTAGTTACGAAATTTCAATTTTAGAAATTAACTCCATGAAGGGATTATTATGAACAATATTTTTAATTTACAATGATTTCACTTAAGAAATAATCTCCAATCTAAAATTATATATAGGAGTCTTATATTTAATTAAACTACTGTAGAAAAAGCATTTTCTAATAAATAAAATCAATAACGAATTACTCCCTTTCTTAAATGATCGGATAGTTGTAGTGTTTATGGAAATGAAAAATTTTCGTATGGGACCACAGGTCCTATATACCACTTCGGCAATGTCCAGACAGTTGTCCGAATACGGAACGTTCTGGGGACGTCATTAATTCGCTGCAAGATCCCTTGACAGAGGTCAGTTCTGTGTCAGGGCAGTTCCTACACTGCAGATACATTCGTATTCCATCTTTGTAGATTTTCATCCCTCTCAGGTGGCATGTCCTGAGTCTGAGGTAGGTATTCGCTAAAGTCCTATTTGTAATGAGTAGTTCAGAAATTTGGTATTTAAATTTAACAGTTTTGTCTTTGAATCTAAACCTTGTCACTGAATTTATATTGTTCAGTGTGACTACAAAAGGTAGTTTATCATTGTTTAGTTTTTTTGCTTATTTAACTTGTTTCCATCAATTCCAACATGGGCTGGTACCCATTGCATGATGCGTTTCTTATTTAACCTGAGAATTTTTTGCAGAACACTGTGTATGCTCAGAACAAGCACTGAGTTTCCTTTTTGAGTTACTTGAAGGGCAGCTGTGGAGTCGCTGAATACCAATTCTTAAATAATAAACGCATACTGATTTGGAATGGAAAATTTCAAAATGGTTGAATTTATAGCTTTTGCATAGTAAGATTTTGTTTAGATATTCTTAGATTACAATAAATAAATAAATAAAATAAACTACCATAAAATTTGGCGTATAACGTGCCCCTATACTTTCAAACTGTAATTTTTAATTTTTAGGCATATTCGTCGATTGACGTGCACCCCGTTTTTTACGAAGAAACCTGAAATGTACGTGCGCCATTCTCTGGTGTTTTAAAGTCATGTATTTGAGGTATTATTCCAAGCTTTAGGAAAAAAATAGCGTACTTCTTGAACTACAGCTCTTTAAGTTCACAAGGAATGGCATTTCTTTTAAATAAATAGTATTTCGATTCATGTAGAAGTCTATTTTTTTCTATGGGCATCTTTTTTTAATTTATTTATTTTTAAAGCTCTAATTTTTATACCCGGCGTACAACACGCACCCATAAATTTCGGGAGGGGTTGTTGTTGTTGTTCTTAAAAATGCGCTTTATACGCCATATTTTTCGGTAATTAAATAAGAATAAATTTTTTCTAATTAAAAAATTGTAAAAGTGAATGGGAAGTAGTAATTTAAACAGATTGAGTATTACATTGAAACACAAAATATATATAATAATTAAATTATGACTATATATAATAAAAGTAAAAATAAAACACTACAGGAAACAAGAAAATTTTTAATGGAATAAGTACTATACATCTCATGAAAATTATCTACACAAGGGAAAATACTAAGATTTTATGGCTTTATCACTCCAATAATTTTTAACATTTCTTCTTTTAACATTCTCTTTTGATCTTAAATTTTCAGTAATTAATGCTACTGAGCTTAATAACTGTAACGTTGTTAAGAAAAAGCCAGGATTTATAAATTCAAAGCCTGTATCAATGAACCTAACACCAGAATGTTAAACACATGCAGTAAGTTTAAAATGCAAATACGTTGCATTGATTCTTAATATGCTTAAACATTTAAAGTATCATCAGAAAAAGATTCCTTTAAATTTACAGTTCCAAGTTCCTTTAACAGTTTTGAATTTCCAAAAGTCCAAGAGTATTCTTGTGAATTTTCCTTTCGATAACGTATATATTGGGTAAAAATATGCATCAGAGGGCTTCAACATTTCTATTTATATACGTTTCTCTTCAATAGGTATTTTTGAAATGGCACATTGGAATGTTTTGGATTCAAAGTCCACCAATTTGAAAAAATGAAATTTTTTGCAACAATTCGTTCAAAAATATTTTCAACGCATATGTACATATAGTGTTTCCATTGAACTTCTTTCTGCATGCTTTTATTTAACTATAAATAGCTAAAAAGTGAGTTATCCCTAATTTTTTTTGTATTTCAATATTCAAATAGTTCTCCTTCTTTAGCTACTATATATATCTGGAGTTAAGATTCACAACTTTTTTTTTATTCTCTTCGGGAAATATGACGAATGAAATATTTTCATTTCGAATATGGTATAACATTCCTTGAGTTATTGTGTTGGCAATTTTGATCAGTATCTGGGAAGAATACATAGATATGCTTCCAATTTATAGAAATAGAAACGCATGAAATAAATAAATATGTATATATACAAATTTTGGCAATATATTTAGATATTGTTAACCCTTCCGAAATACAAATATAACATTTTCAGGTATAAGAAGTAAAGTTAAGAAGAAAATATCTTCTTTCTCGTTATAGGAATTATTCTTAATACTATTTGTTAGTAATATACATAATACATTATAATTTTAAACAATCTATTTTTTATTCTAGTTGACAACATTTATTCAAACACGTTATTTTACGCTGATAAATTTATAAAAAAAAATCTTCGAATTCAAATAATTTACACACAGCTTGAAACAATAAAGTGAAAATAATATTTCAAATTTTAACGTTTGTTTCCTAGATGGGTTCAATACATATATTCTACAATTACTCATAAAATTTCAAATAAAATACTTCTTTTCGAATATTTTCGATGATAAACAAAATAAACTTCTAACCTGTTTGCTCAAAATAATCTGTAACATTATTTAAATTCCTTTTATCGCTCTGAACTATGGATAAAAGTTACAGTTTCGTTCTAAAAACTTATTTGACTTAGCTATATTCATCATGGAGTAGAATAATTCCTTTATTTTTGATTAAATGATTTCATGAACTCTAAATTTGAAACAATAATTTAAAATACAAAGTAAAACTCAACCAAAAAAAAGCAGAATACTCTTTAACAATTAAACAGAAAATGGCAAGAACTTATAACTAACTAATTCACAAAAACAGATACTATTTGAATTTCAAAAACGTAATCTTCCAAAGTAAACACGTGGAAAAGTACGGTGACAACATTCTTTTTTGGATGAGATATAATTCAATCAATCGATTTCTGTGTTTCCGGTTGCATGGTAGAAAGCCATTGCATAAACTCTTTTCCAAAAAAAAACCGCATGAAGAAAGTGACAGCTTTTATGATAATTAAGCATGTGTAAAGTTTATACTCAAAGAAGAAATTGATTATACACTCAAAGTCGCAAGATTCTCAAAGGTTGACAACTGCCCATTAAAATCAATAATTGATCACACTCCCACACACTGACGGCGGTGTATGCTTATATACCTCGATCTCTGGAATGTTTATGATTCCTAATCTCACTTTGCGATACATTCAGATCTTAATTAATTTTTGCTCCAGATCTATAACGTTTATGTCATTTTACAAAACATTGCAAAAATGATAATGTGCTGTTACAATAAAAAATACAGTGAAAATCGTTTATAACACGAAACTGTAGTGGACTGAAATATTTTTTCTTGTTAAAGGATGTTGCAAAACAAAACCATTAGTCAACAAAACTATGTTTATTAAAAAAAGTCATTTTATTTACGTAGATATGCATATATGCATGTATTTAATAAAAACTGCACAAACATTTTCAGAATGTGCTCTCTTTTTTTAATTGCTGTTAATAAAGTAGAGTTAGCAACATAAAAATCTTTACAGATTTCCATTTTCATCTTTTATCAACAGACTTAAGAAGCTCCATTTTCATTTTAAGTCAAATAACAGTTTGCTTTCCCTCTGAATTCTTTGCCAATGTGCTCGAAAAACAATTGCTTCTAAAGTAAAAAAAATAATGCTAACCAAACTCATTGGTTTTTACTCACACTGTGATGTACTCGTTACCAACTATATCAAAGACAATTGATGAGAGATGAGACATTTTTGTGTGGGGTTTGTAGGAATGTAAGGTGTAAGTAGCTTAGATAAACAAAATTGGCTCGCGTCACAGGCTATTTCGATGATATTTCAAAGCCAAGTTAACCTCCTTTCTACGAGACAGGTGAAACTCCCTCTCTTTCATTTCACACTCATCTTTAATCTGTCCTACAAGGCTGATGTTTTCCGTATTTTGTTCATTCCCAGAAGGGAAATCTGTTCGTGTTAAGCGATTCGTGGGAGTGGGTGTGTTTAATGAATGCATTGTCTGTCTAGTCGTGACAAGAAATACATACGTATCTTAGACACAAAAAAGGAACAACTACTTAGCCTTTCGTAACAAGTTCAAATCGAGGGAAAAGGACAGAAAAATCCCCACATACTCTCAGATGGGTAAAATAATAGGGGTGTTGTAATTACTTGGTTAAGGGGTGGTCTTAGAAAAAAGCTTGACGCCCCCTTGTGTTATTTTCCCACGCCCATTGAGTGATTATTTTCTTATGAATAGGAAAAAAACCAAACACAGAGTTGAATCCTTGTAACGAGGGAAATAAAATTAGTCTGGTGCTTAGAAAAAGAGCATTCGTGGTTTCGATGCACGGGAAAATATGCAAGATTAGAATTTAAATTAATATTTAGCTAGGTTATTATACAAATATATATAATTTTCGTATCCTGTGATATTTGCAAAAGAGCCAGCCAATATTGGAGAATCAGTTTCTACTTCTATTTCTAAAGCACTTACTTCTATTATAAAAATTGTTTTTTAGTTGAAAATTCTGCATTGTTTTCTTTAAATCTATGAAGAAAAAAACAGAAAAATTACTGAATTGAGGTACTATCATAAAATTTTGCCTTTCGAATAAGTAACTACAAATATATTTCTTACTAATGAAAAAGCAATGAAATTTACAAATTTTGTAACGCATCAAAATGGAACAAAATCGGTACAACAAATGTAACATATTTTACCTTCAGAATATTTAATGTATATTATCTTCATAGTATTTAAGGTATGCTATACCCATTCTAATTAAGGATAAAAAAACACATATTTAAAAAGAAGATTTATTGCAAAATATTATCTTAACATCAATACAAGGAATTTTTTAAAAAAATATCCTCCTTTTTAAACAAAACTCATTAAATCTGCTTCATCAAAAATTAGCAAGATATAAAAACAACTAATAAAATATAATTTTTTTTTAAATATGAAGTAGGAAATATTTTTTCTTTTTTCAATTCATATTATTAGTTCACACTCTTCATATATATATATATATATATATATATATATATATATATCATGATAAAGTTTTCAATCGTTAATACAATACTTTTTATTCATCCACTCAAGTTCAAATACACTTTTTAAACTTGTAGTGGATGACACTTGATGCTAATACAGTTTTTTCAAATACTAATTCATTAATTTAATTAAATTAATGAATAAACAATAACAAACAAAAATAATAGCTCAACACCATATATAGAAAGGAAAATCGCTCATTGTGTCACTGTAGGGCAATGAATAGTGTGTGTGTGTGTGTGCGTTGGACTTCTAATTCAAAGGTCGTGGGCTTCGAATCCTACCTGTGATGGTCTAATTTCTGAGAGTTTGATTTATGAACGAGTCATTAGTAACAAACAAAAATAATAGTAAACTGGTCTTCAAACCTTTTAGAGTCTCAGAACCCTTAGAACTAAAATGTGCTTCCAGGGAACCCAATTCTCTACCCACTTAGAAGAGTGTATCTTACAATACTATTTTGAGCAGATCAATATATGTTATAGATACATATATTGTAAAAAGTATTGTATTTGTTATTAAATAATTTTTAAATGTAACTTTAATATGATTAACACTTATTAATATTATTTATTTGTGATCCAATTTTCACTAGCCCCCCCCCCATACATTACATTTAATACCTGGGATATGTGCCTGTAATTTTTTTACAATTATCGAAGTTAGGTTTATTAAAATAGAGTCGTAGAATCAGGTTCACAGAGTCGTGAATCCCATTTGCATACGCATTTGCATTTTCATTTCGATTTTTAACTGGAACTTGTAGAACCCCTGGGTATGCCGTGGAACACAGTTTGAAGACTGCTGTAATAGTCCAACACCATACATAGAAAGAAAAATCGCTTTCTATTTATCCACTTAATATTGTGATTCTGACATATGTATATACATATTTATATTAATTGTAATTATTTAATAAAAAGTAACTAAAATAAGTTTTTTCTTTGTTGTACGTAGGAATTGACCTTAAAAAATTTGTTATATCACTTGTTCCTTAAAATTTTTGTAGATGATCTCTTTAACGAATTGCACATAAATTGTAAGTAAATAAAACAACTATATATTCTAAAGCCAAACGATATCAAAATTCTCAATTAGTAAACAACCTATAGAACAATTATTTTGCAACAGGAGCGGCATTTTTCGGAGCAAAAAGAAAGTTCTAAAGCTAACACTGTGACGGGGTATCTGGCTTTGTAGATAAATTTTAATTGCCCTTTTTAGCGGCTTTCGGTTGCAGATATTCAAAGATTACAGACATTAAACAGATGAAAATATATAAATTATCATAGATCATGACAATTTTACTGCTTTATCATCCTTCAAAATAGCATGTATAATCATATTTTTCCCCCACCAATCTCTATGATTTGAACGAATTTTCTTTTCAAATTCATATATTCTTATTTCACTTCAATTTACAGAGTAGCATATTTTCCATCTCTATTTTGAAGTATTGAATTTATAGAATATTCATTGCTGATGAATTAATTACGATTTAAAGATACAATTGTTGAGGAATTATTTGCAATGGATAAAATATTAAGTGAAATAAATACCTGTCATTGCAGTTTTAAGCGTATAGCGATTTTTCTTCATAATTTTATATACAGGTAAATTTTAAAGGAAAATTCATTAAAAAATCGAATTCTTAGTATTCACACAAACAAATTTACGTACAAATTTATATTTAAAAATTGTTTATCAAATGTTTATCAGCAGAGGAAAAATAATCGCCATTTTTTTAACGAAAGCTATACAACGTAAAGTTGGATGAAAATTATTCATTGGATTAAAGACACGCAATTATTTTGTTATCCGAAAATATTCTGTAATCGATTAGAAAAATTTAAATTTTGTATATTTTTTTACCGATGCAGAAAATCGCTTTACTTGAAAAAATATTTTATTCTGATTTGTTAAACAAACGAGTTTTATTTGTTAAAACAGATCAAATGCACAAATAATTTATACTTACTAGTCAATGAACTATCAGTCAATTAATAATCAACATAATTAATTTTTTAAGAAAACAAATCGTTCATGTTCAATTAATGAAAATATATCAAGAATTTATAATAGAACAATACAACAACTGAAGATACAATGCAAACACGATTTTTGGAATAACTACATTAAATATTCGAAATTCAGTTAAATATATTGGTAAAAATTAGTCTCGTAAGAAAATGTGGTTTTTAAGTGAAAATAAAATGATTCACCGAGACTAAAGTAGGAGTTTTAAACAATGAAAAATTCACAAAAATGTTTAAATCTAGGTCGGCAACCATGTAGCCGTGGCATGTGAAACCAATCTACCTATTTGTTTCATGGTGCCACACTGTAGGAAATATTTGAAACAGTTCGATAAGGTATGCAGAATTAGGGAATAGACATCTAATATGTGTCTAAAAATATATCTAAATCTAAAAATATATCTAAAACCTAAATATATATAAAGATTTTTTATTATATATTAATTTTCCATCATTTAAATAATTAAAGATGTTTAATAACATAAAAATAAAAACATAATTATTCCTTCATCATAAACAATTAAAGTTGTACATAATCTTAACACATAAATTGTGCACGTATCTTTCAAACATTTTTATTAAAATAATAAATAAACATTTTTAAATATAAGTAATCACCTTCAATAGAGTTAAATAAAAAATACATATTTTAAGGGACCACATTACAAGCACAAACAAAAATCATCGATAATTTAGATCAGCGGTACGCAACCATTTTTCCCGCCGGGCCGCATACATATGGCAAATATTTCATGCGGGTCGTAGCATGAAGATTAATAGAAAAAACACCATAAGACCAGGGCAATATTGGACACTTAAAATGTGGAAAATTGAGCAAATTATTAAAGCTTATTTTTGGCTTTCAATACTATATTAATCTCTATCAAATACACATTAAAAATTTTCTTCGTTTTTATGCATTTTTTACTGAGTTATGGGGTAGTTTCGGTTCCCTTTTTCATTCAGGCCATATAAACAAAACTGCCAAGCCGTTTAATAATTTGATTTTTTTTCTTTTGACAAAGTTTCTCTTCTTTTTATTTCAAACCTTAATTTATCAAATGCAGAATGTCAGCAAAGAGGAGTTTTGACTGAATTCTGTACTGTAATCGGTATTATTTGTTTATAATTAAAAATCAGTTTCACCGATAAAATAGTCACTTCTCCAGTTCATTCCCTATTTCACTGTTATTTGTTATTATTAACCGTTACAGTTTCAAACGGAAAAAAAAATTATCTCGTGATTCACACCCATAAGCAAAATTGGTTGATTTGATTTCTTGATTGAGAAAATTTCCCGATAAATTTTTTATATACATTGTTCTTAAATAATTGATTTTTTAGGGCAACGGGCCATGAGCACGCCACACCTCAGAAAAGTCCAGCTGGCCGCAGTTCGAGTATCGCTGATTCAGATTATCATCGACAACCTATGTTAAACATTTTTCCATGTTCGTCTTCTTATTTCACCACTTCTCGACTTTTCTCTTCTCTCTTCGTTTACAATAAATAGGTGGTACAAGATTCTCGGGCTCGAAAATTTTTTATTACAGCTTTCCTACTCGGATAAAACATTTGCATATTATTAAGTTCCACAGTAAATAGCTCATCAAATTTGGGAAATAACTAATTTAAATTCTCAAAAGTATTACTTTATTTCTAACTTTTCACACTAAAATTAAATAAAATATAAAATGTGGATACATACCACACACACAAGTTCAAAGTATATTCTAAGTATTCTATATATTTTCTAAGTATTGGATTATATATGTATACATATATAATCCAATATAAAAAAATTCAATATATAAAAATATATATATATACACACACACACACACACACATATATATATATATATATATAATTATATATATATATATATATATATATATATATATATATATATATATAAAGGGTGTTTTTTTTTAGAGGTATAGAATTTTAAATTGCAATAAAACAACGATGTATTATTCGATTGACAAGAATTTTTTATTCGAAAGATAATCTTGTGCATTACATTTTAAATATGATTTCTGGCATAGGACTGCCACGGCTGGCTCGGATGTAGTCCAATCTGGACGTCCAATTTTCGATGACTTTTTCCAACATTTGTGGCCGTATATCGGCAATAACACGGCGAATGTTGTCTTCCAAATGGTCAAGTGTTTGTGGCTTACCCGCATAGACCAATGACTTTACATAGCCCCACAATATATAGTCTAGCGGTGTTAAATCACAAGATCTTGGAGGCCAATTCACAAGGCCAAAACGTGAAATTAGGCGGTCACCAAACGTGTCTTTTTAATAAATCGATTGTGGCACGAGCTGTGTGACATGTTGCGCCGTCTTGTTGGAACCACAGCTCCTGGACATCATGATTGTTTAATTGAGGAATGAAAAAGTTAGTAATCATGTCTCTATACCGATCACCATTGACTGTAACGTTGTGGCCTTCATCGTTTTTGAAGAAGTACGGACCAATGATTCCACCAGCCCATAAAGCGCACCAAACAGTCAGTTTTTCTGGATGTAACGGTGTTTCGACATACACTTATGGATTAGCTTCACTCCAAATCCGGCAGTTTTGTTTGTTGACGTAGCCATTCAACCAGAAGTGCGCTTCATCGCTAAACAAAATTCGCTTATGAAAATCGGGAACAACGGCAATCTCGTTTTGGGCCCATTCGACGAATCTACGCCTTGCTTGATGATCGTTTGGCTTCAATTCTTGCACGAGTTGGATTTTGTAAGCACACAAACCAAGATCCTTCCTCAAAATCTTCCATAAAGTGGATGGACACATATCCAATTCCTGTGCTCGATGGCGGATGGACTCATTCGGCTCTTCCTCAATGCTACGCTCTACAGTAGCAATAGCTTCTTCTGTACGCACCGTACGGCGTCTCTGGGGATGCGAGTTATCAATTAGAGTAACGTGGTGTGAAAACGTTCCATGGTTAATCGAATTAACTGCTTTGATGGACGATTTTGTCGACGATAAAACGGACGTAGTGCGCTATACATATTCCGCACAGAACCATTATTTTCGAAATAAAATTGCACAATTTGAAAGCGTTGTTCAGGCGTGAGACTATTCATGATGAATTGCCAAACCAAACTGAGAATAAATCACTTGACAGCTGTTAAATCGGTCGCCATCTTGGAAAGTAATGCCACCTTAAATTTCTATACCTGGAAAAAAAACACTCTTTATAATGACAAACTCCTGGCCTTAGGAACCAGGATTGTAGGTTTAAACATGTTTTGGGGCCGACCAACCTTCACCTGAAATTTGTCATACTGTGCACCAAGAGGAAAGGAAAGAATTACATAAGAGGAGCTTAAATATTAAAAAATCATTAAACCAAATAACATATGAACAAAAACATAACCTAACCCTACTCGCAGTGCAGACGCAGGTCGGGAGTGCATCAACCAGTAATGTGTTCCCGCGCAATACAAGGGAGTGAAAGCAGATCCGCATAAAATTAATTGCGATAGGATATTAAGAAATTTAAATATATATATATATATATACTTTTAAAAAATCATAAAATAATATTAATTCAAAAATTAGTGTGAAATATAATTGAAACACAAAAAAATAATAATATTATTAAAATTTAATAAGCATGTGGCGCCATCTATTTAATAATTGTAGAATAAATTAGATATTGTAGAAATTTAAAAAAACATTACAAAACATAATGACAGTAAATAATTACAGTAATACAAATTGTACCATTAAAAACCATTATAAATATAATTACAAAGAAAGTTAGCAGGATAACCATGTTCAATACAGTGATTAAAAAATTTATTAAGATTTAAAAAAATATTATCATTATCGCTAACTAATACATTATTACGATAAATATAGTTAAAAATAATAATTCTATATATAGATATTGATAAATTTGAATTCCAGTAAGGCACTTTGATGATATTAAAATTAAAGGCATCTCTTTTATCATAAATATTACCATGTAATTTAAAATCCTTAATATACAGTGTTACGTCTAGGTCAGTGCTTCTCAAACTTTCAATACTGGCGCCCCCTTTTCAATCACAATTTTTATCGCGCCCCCCCCCCTTATACATAATAATTTACTGAATGCAATAATAATGCACTTTTACGATAGAGCAACAATATTTATTATAAACCGTACAAATTCATGACATAAGTATTAAATTTTGTATATGTTACTTTTAAGCAAAAAAAGTTAAGTAATAGGATAATTACTAAGTTATTTTTCCTTTCTCTGATTTTTAAATTGGAACATATTACAAAATGCGGTGGTTGCTTAGAAGACAAAATATAGATATCAGCTAAATATAGAAAATGAACTCAGAGGGTCAATTTCTTATCTTAAAATTCCTTTCAAAAACTTTGCTCTGTAAGACAAGCCCATGGAAGTTGCTAATAATTATTAAACTTGTTCTTAATTTAGTATTAATTAATTAGTCATAAAATACTACTGTGCACCACTCATACATTAAAAGCAGTGTTTCTCAAACTTTCAATACTGGCGACCCAATTTTCAATCATAATTTTTGTCTCGCCCCTCTGTACAACAATAATGAATTTACTGCAATAAAAATGCATTTTGAGAGAGAGACGCTAAAGTTACAATACGATCTTAATTATAAACCGTACAAATTAATACGATAAGTATATTAAATTTTGTGTATATGTAACTTTTAAGTGATATATATTTTAAGAAAAATTACTTAAAATATATATATTACTTAGAATTATGTTATTTTTCTTTCTCTAATTTTTAAATTGGAACAGATCGCAAAAATGATGTATTTAATTAAAGATTTATTTCCTTCAGCATTCATTTCTCAAAGTACAAATGTCATTAGAAAAATAGTCTAGTCAATGTCGCTCTCTATCATATCCATCACATCTGGCATTATAGGGTACGTTTGCGTGAGTCTGGGCAACCTAACGGACGTCTGTGCAAAACATGTAAAAATGCTTTTCCTCGTACAATTCCAATCAGTTTTGGTCGACTCGATACTCCTATAGCTACCGAATCTAGCTTGAATGTACATTTTTTTAATTTCCACGTTAATTGTAATTCACGGTAATTAAGTATTTACGGCAGTAGATTAAAACGATATCATACATACATTTTTAAGTCGTAAGCAAACATTCGACCATAATAAAGAATGAACAAGTACACAGACGAACGAGCATGGTTCCAAAAATTAAATCAAGGCGATCTTCTAAAAATACTTAAATTTTGGATTTACCACTACTGAAGTAAATGATGGAAAAAAAGCCCCAGCTCGATATGCGTTAAAACTTACAAATCTGTAGAACAACATGTGAAAGTTGTTTTTTAAAACATGTAAAATCATTTAGCTATGTTGGCAAAGAATTTTAAAAAGTATTTTCTGGATGAGGACAGCTTGGTAGCAAGTTACGAGTGGATTAGGGATCTATTTCCAAGATACTCCAGAAGGGCTCTCAACTTCCGAAGAAGAAATCTTCATAGATTTCACATCCAGTGAAAATTAAAAGGCAATTTTTGTAATAAATCGCTCTTTGAATTTGGGGTAGAGGTGGATGAGGAATTATCTGTACTGAAAACAAAAGCACTTCGTATACTATTACCATTTTCAACATCCTACCTTTTTCAAACCGGATTTTCCGCAGTGGATGCCTTGAAGACAAAATATAGATCTCAGCTAAATATAGAAAAATAACTCTTTAAGTGTCAATTTTTGATATTAAACCTTCCTTTGAAAAATTTCCTCTACAAGACAAGCCCGTGGAAGTCCCTAATAATTATTAAACTCGTTCTTAATTTAGTAATAAGATTGATTGATTGAATATTAACGTCGCACTGTTCAGCTGCACGAGGGCTTTTGACGACGGACCACGTAATTTTGAACCATGGTCAAGTGACGTGGATGACACCTGAGCTGGCACCCCTCTCTCCTAACTACCACACCACACCAACGGGAAAACGTTTCAACTCTCAACAGATTTAACGTGCATCGCCGCCCTACACGGCGGGTCTTTAGTGGTACTGGGCTCGAACTCGTGACAAGGCAAGCCACGATCCGATACCTATACCACTCGGCTACCGCGGCCAAATTCAGTAATAAGAAATTATTTATAAAATACCTTCTTCAGTACTGATACATCAAACGTATACTGGCTGAAACACCGACTCTTCGCACGAGTTCATTTTTTAAAAAAATAAAACATTATTCTTGATATAATAGCTGAACTGTAAGGAGAGTAAAACTGTGTGCACGACATTGTATACAAAAATGGAAAATGATTTTTTTTAGATAAATGCTATAATTGTAAATAACTGTTTAAAAGAACTGTAATTTTAAACCTCACACAATTAGCATTTAGAATTAAAGTTAAATTATGAAAAAGAATATAAAATTCCGATGAAGAATAATTGTGTTACTTTTTAACATTTAAAGCGAGAAGACTTCAAAATGTTTTAACCCGTTAGCAGGCGCATACTCGATACTAACATTAATGGTAGTGCGGGGGGACTCAGTCACCCCAATCATTTGTTTAGAATTACTGTACACGATACAAATCGGAATTCTAGTGAATATTTTAATTTATAGAAAGTATACTTACCTTCTTTCAAGGACTATTCAATACTTTGATGATTTGAGAAAAAATCCAATAAAACTGAACTAAAATAATTCAAAAGTACAAGACCATAATAAAGGACCCAAATCAGACACTTTTCAATTATCCTACAGAAATGTTAAACAAATCAATTCTTTTCCAGATATCGCAAAACTCAATTATTTACAATTTCCCTAAGCGAAAAGCAAACGCATAAAAGATGGGAGGAACTAATATTGATAATAACCATACCATAAGATTGAAGGTCAATCAAATGATTAGCAAACGTACTATGCAGCCTGGCTGAAAAGTGAATCATGACTTCCTTTTCTTTTTCTACAACTAATGTACAGTATTTCAATAATAATTACAGTGGTGAATTGTTTATCTTAGAATTTTTCTCAGGGTCTGGGTTTCGTTTTTTCTTTTAACGAGTAATATTTTATGTTAAAACGTAATAAAAAAATCTCTCATTGAGGAAATACAGCAAATAAAACAAAATGGTTTTTTTTCTTTAATTTGGTTTTGGGATCAAAGATAGCTATTTGATGACGGAAAAAAGGCAGATAATAAACATAAATTATGTCAGTGTTGTTGTGTGTATTTTTTTTTATTATGGAAGAAAGCATTTTGTTTTACTTCTCTTTCCGGTTATTTTTTTAAAAAAATCTTTAAATTTTCGATGCGCTCGCGCCCCCTTAGTCATCGCGCCCCCAGGGGCGCGCCCCACACTTTGAGAAACACTGGTCTAGGTAATTAGTTTTGATTGGATTATTATTAATTTTAAGTAAGCCGGATAAAAATTAATAATGGGATTTAAATTATCATTTTTACCAAAAATAATTAAATCATCAATATATCTAAAAATATAATAGTTATTATTAATAATATAATTATATTCATAAAAATGTAAATAAAGATTAGCCAAACTATTGCTAGCTGGGCCCCCTTGTAGGAGTTATTTCTCTTGTTTATATAAAGAACCATTAAAAAATTAATGTAATTTTCTTTTAAGACAAAATCTATGAGAGTTTTAAATTTGTTAATATTAATATTAAGATTATACATACTGTGGTTTTCTAAAATTACTTTAATAATATCATTTATATCAATGGAATTGAAGAGATCTTCAAAGTCATAACTATGAATTGAATAAATATTTTTATTATTAAAAAAAATCTATAATCTCTTTACTATTTTTAATTATAGTTTTATTACATTGCTGATTAATAAAGTTTTGTATAATATTATGAAGTAATTTGCCTGCAGTAGTAATATATGTTTTAAAACCATTTGTCACAGTTCTAAATTTAACAGGATTTTTATGGAATTTTGGAGTTAAAAATATAATATATATATTCTATGTTGTACAATTATTCTATTATTATTAAATTACACTTATACCTTGTATTTAATTGTTATTGAAATAGTTATTACGGAAATGTTAATTTTTCATAAAAAATTTATTGTAGTATGATTCATCATTTCTATCCTGAAAAGTAAGTTAAGTGTCCTAAATGCGCAGTGGCTACAACGTCTAGCCACCACCCAGGACAATAACCCAGGATTAGATATTTTTTTCTGACTAAATAATGTTTATAGAGGATGAAAACATTCCATTTATCAAGTACTTTATCACAGAAAATAGTATGTGAAATGTATTGCCGTTAAAGGATTAAAGTGCGATGTTAATAAAAACTCTCATTCACTCTATTTCTCGTGTCCGTAAAAAATTCTGGGTTTGAGTGCTCAAAAGTAACGCATCCAAGTGTGATTAAAAACAACCCATTTCTTATACCTGGAGAAAATTTTATTTCTTATTCTGTATAACAGACCTTTTGTAACGAAATTCGAGATAGTTTGTTTTCAACTGTTTTGTTTTTAAAGCTACCTTTATATATTTATACAATTTTTCTTGAATAAAAAATACACAAGCACTCTTTTTACTGTTTTTTAATTGAGGTTGAGAGGTTAAAAAGCATTTGTAGCAAATTTGTATTTTTACATTTTATTTAATAAAGCTTGCTTAGCAGTTCTTAGAATTTTCGAATAGAATATAATGTATTTATTTTCCTCGAAATAAATAAATTATCCTTGAAATATATGTCATCATCGGTATTATATATAACATACTAGCCGTTACCCACCCGCTTCACTGGGTATTTCACGATGTTGTATATATATATATACTGTTTACATATATATTAATTATTGATATCTAGCGCATTAAGAATTCGATTGTATTGAAAAAAATTTATAGCTGTTACACTCTCTCGCCTCTTAATATAAAAAGAACATAAATTATAATATCTAATTTCTATTTATATCTAAAATAGAAGTAGAAAGATTTTTTTCGCTCACTTAACCTAATAATCAAGTGGATTTCAACCAAAGTAACTTTCAGTGGATCTCTACTCCATAAAATAAACATGCGTGCTAAATTTCAAGTCAAAATCTAACAGAGCAAAAACGGAATTTTTATCATCAATACCTCGTTGACAGCATTCTTAGCAGATTCCAATTCAACAAAAGAAGCATGAAAACCAAATTTTATTATTATAGTCTTAGCAGTTCAAAAACGGGAATTTTGTCTATCAATGCGCCCCAATAACTCTCCCTGCTTCCCTGGAGTTGATTTCCGTAAAATCCATTCTTAGTGGAACTCTATTCAACTAAAGAAAAGTGCTCAACAAATTTCAAGTAAATGAGTTAAATTCAAAAACAGAAATTTTTCTATAACATGCCTTAATCCCTCGCAACCCCACTCCTTTGGGAATCCGTTTTCGCAAAAATCTTTGTAAAAGGAACTTTATTCCATGAACGGAACATACCTTCTAATTTTCAAGCAGGTGGTTCTGTTAGTTGAAAAGCGGAAATATTTATCTATTACGCCCCTTAATCCCCCTCAGTGACCCTTGGGGATCAATTTTTCCCAAAACTATTTTGTAGCGGATCTCTACACCATGAAAGGAATTCGCTTACCAAATTTTAAGACTGTACGTCTAATAGTTTAAAAATGGAAATAATTATGAATAACACTCCTTAAGCCCCTGCAACGCCACTTAGGAAACGATTTTCACAAAACCCATCTTATAGTGGATCTCTACTCAATGAATGGAATCAGCTCACTAAATTTCAAGATTTTACGTCTAATAGTTTTAAAAAGGAGTTAATTGCCTTTAACGCCACTTAATTCTCTACAACGCCACTTGGTAGTCGATTTTCACAAAACCCATTCTGTAGGAGATCTGTACTCTTTGAAAGGAATCCGCTTACCAAATTTCAAGACTGTACGTCTAATAGTTTAAAAATGGAAATAATTATGTATAACGCCCCTTAAGCGCCCTCAACGCCCCTTGGAAGTCGATTTTTGTAAAAATCATTATGTAGGGAATCTCTACTTTATGAAAGAAATCTGTGTACCAAGTTTCACGACTGTACATCTAATAGTTTAGTAATGAAAATAATTATCTATAACGCCCCTTAGGGTTCGAACTTTGCAAAATCCGTTCTTTTAGCTGACGTCTACTTCATGAAGGAAACCTACCTACCAAATTTTAAGTCTGTAGGTTTAATAGTTCCGGAGATATCGCGATTAGTCAGTGAGTGAGTCGCTTTTCTCCTTTATATACTATATAAATGATTTTACATGATTTTTTTAAAGACAAAGAAACCTCAGTCCTAACCAAGTTAAATTTGGGATTCGAATAAAAATTCTAATAATGGAACTATGAGCTCTTGAATCATTAGAATTTCCTGGATTAGTTGTGTTAGGTATTCAGAAATTGCGCATAAACATTAGCAACCAAAAATAGTTTTCTCAGAATAAGTGTTTAAAGATATATTTGGGATGTATTTTATATTTAGTCATGTGCACAGTCTAGGTTAATTATTTGATATATGGTAGAGATCTTCAAACTGTGTTACACGGAACCCTGGGTATCTCCGAGTAACAATAAAAAATCGAAAAGAAAATTCAAAATGTGTATGCAAAACGCATTCACGTTCTCTATGAAGGGTGCATAAACACAAATTTATAAAACTCATCCCAATCATTAAAAAGCTAAACATTTTATTTATACATAATCTCATTTTGTAATACGTTTTTTAACTTTTATAATAATATAACAAAAGAATATTAAAAGTTTTTTGTGTTTATTTGTTCAACCTACTAGATCATGAGTATTATTTTGTTTACTATATCCCGGGTTCCGCGAAATAATTTTATACTCACAGCTGTAAACATTTTAATGCCATTCAAAGCAAAGTGTTTAAGTGAAAAAAATTTCTTTCAAAGTATGTACAAAAACAAAATATAAATAAATGCAGAATATGAAATACGACTGCAAATCATTTCAAAAGACCCAGACTTAGACAGCTTGCGAAAAAAAAGGCAAGCACATATCCCAGTTATTAAATATAATGTAAGGGTATTTGATACTTGGATCACAAATTAGTATTATTACTGTGCGTGCGTTAGTAAACTATATTAAAATTATATTAATTTTTTAGTAAAAAATATAATGCTTTTTTAAATTGTTTTTATATAAAGTACCTATAACATGTTGATCTATTTTAAATACAGCCGAATCTCTATATAACGAACCTCTATATTGCGAATTTTTATACATAGCGAACTTTTTCCTGTAACCTTGAATATTTCACGATTTTCTTCGTAAAGTAACCTCTCTATAGTGATGTGCATTTTCTATATAACGAACTTTTTCTTTTGTGATTCAATTTTTGTTCTCCTATTTTAAAAGTATTTCTGAAAAAATTTAAAGTTATTTTCTCTTTAAAACACATTTTATGGTAGTCATAAATCTTAAACTGGTTTTATTAGATCCTAACTCACCGAGAGCAATAGAGATCTGGATGTTTCATCCAAGAAGTGCAACCCTTAATCCCCACTGCCCAGTTCGCTAGAAACATTCGATATCCTCTTTCACCCTCAGTGGAGTTGTCTTGTGTCCCCGTGTTCTAATTATAAAATAAGGAATGTTTTAATGTTACTTGTATGCTTTAAATTATAAATGTCCCCAAAATTCATTTATTTTAGTACAAAATTATTTTCTTAATATTGAAAATACAGTGACTGCTTCGACATTTTTTCTTCTTTTTTTCCTTGCAATTTCTCTTTCTTTCTTTCTTTTTTGATGGGTAAGATATATAAAATAAACATGCATTAATTTGAAAAAGGGCGTGAATAATTACTTTTTTAATATATAGTGTTTATGAATTTAAAATTTGTTTTATGTGGTTTATAAGGTATATTAAAAGATGAACCTCTATATAACGAATTTTCCATATTATGTACTTTTTCCGGTATATAGCGACTCCATTATATAGAGATCCGACTGTATTAGTTTAGGATATATATTGTAATAAGGGTGGAATGAAGTTCCAAGAAAACATTCTCAAGTTTTTC
This sequence comes from Trichonephila clavipes, assembly GCA_019973935.1. NCBI lineage: Eukaryota > Metazoa > Arthropoda > Arachnida > Araneae > Nephilidae > Trichonephila > Trichonephila clavipes. The sequence continues at coordinate 481,613 of BMAU01001248.1, read as the reverse complement.
GGGTTCCGTGGTTCAAAAAAGTTTGAAGACCACTGATATAAGGTATTTATCAATGAGACAATATGGTCAGATTTTGAGAATCAATGTCTAAAAAAGTATGATTTGTCTGAATATTTAATTTTGAAAATCGGATTCTTTTTTTGGGGGAGATTTATTTAAGGAATGAAAATTTAATATGCCTTACTATAAATTTAACTTCATAGCAATCCGATTCGAATAGAATGAAAGTTCGCTTAACAGTTTCCATTTTTAAAAATTGGAATTACATGAGATGATTTATACTTATTTATATGTATATGTAAGCATTGAAGATATGTCAGAATATTTAAAAATGTAGTATTCTTATTTCAAAATTACTGCCGTACCAAGACTTATCTTTTTGGAGATGTTTAAATTTTAAAAAAACACACAGCGAAAGTGCCGAGATGTAATCTATATGCCAAAAATTAAAAATCTTTTGACTCCACTAATATAAATAAAAGTTAAAAGTGTTTTTCTCTTCAGAAACGTATTTAAAGAGTATGAAATCATAAAAGTAGGAAAACAATTGTCCCATAAATGGTTGGTAGTGACTTAGTTAAATTTGATTCTGTTACTCACGATGATATGGTTTTAGCTATTAAAGAGCCTAAATCTTCATTAACTGTTGGAATTCATCTTATACCTTAACTCAGTGGCGCGACAGCCTATGGGGCCAAGGCCTACTGTGTCCAATTCAGTATACACGACCTTGGGCCCTGAGGCTCATGAGCAGATGTTCCGGTCAAACGGCCAGTCAGACGCAATATTATATACTCTTTTTATTATTAAAGGGTGTGCGGAGCTCTTAATTTATCCCATTTTTACCTTGTTTAATCTTTCCTTGAAAAAAAATACAATCCCTAATGTTTGCAAGCAGACCCAGATTATATTTCTGTTTATAAACAGGGTAAAAAAATATAAATAATTCTAAAAATTTATCAGACACTTGCAATTTTGAGTATATTTCCAAAACATTATTTTAAATCATAATGTATAAAAAGCCTTTCCGAGTTAATAAATGTAACTTCATCTGCTTAACATGACTAATGGAGATATTGTTCAATGGATAACTTCAAACGCAATATCAACGGCAGTGGAAAAACGTATACAGATAACAGAACATGTCTGCAGAAATACGCGGAATAAATGTATGAACAGTAAAAGATTGTGTTTACTTATGCACAATCATTATAAATTTAATTAACTTGTATTAAGTTTGTCAAGAATGTAAATGTTTTTTTTACATTACATTAATCATTTTTAAAGAAAGGTTTAACATATCCATCAATATGGCGGTTTTCTGTAAAGATAGGCATATAAAAATTCTCGTAAACCTGGTGTTAACTACGAAGATTCGTTCTTCGTCATCCGCGATATCGAAAAAAGTGCAAATCGATATTTGATCCGCATTTCTAAAGAAAAGGAAGATATAACGCCTTTAAATCCATCAGTCTGTGTGTTTTAAAAGACATCAAACAATCATATGTTACCAAACTAGACCTTATTTATGCGAATAAGCTACATATTCGACTAAACCACTACAATACCTTGAGACAGAACTTATGGTCCCAGTGTAACCAGAGAAAAGGTGTAAATTTGGAAGACTCGTGAAATCACCTTAGAAATTATTATAAACTTTTCAAATGAGCATCCTGGTTCTACACATATAAAAGAGTTTATAGTTCTTACTAGAGGCTGTAATTTTTCTATGCATTTTTTCTATGTAATCTTCACCTTTCATCTATCTCTTGCTTTTCACTAATTAAAGTTTAAATTTTTGTATATTTGTGTGTTTCCAGTATAACTGCTTCATATTTTTGTATTAAATCAAAAAGGGGGGGGATATATTATATCATTCAAACTGCCTTGAGTCAAGTGCATGAAGTCGCCTGGCCTCAAAAGTACGTGCAATCTGAAAACGAGATTATTGTTACCTGTGTTCATGCGAGTTGTTTTTTTTAATTGGTGGACCAAGGTTTAGGGAAACACATACTTTTTAGTTAATCATAACTAAAAAGGATAATAATGAATGTTGGAATTTAACCGAAATCTTCTAAAAACTTAGATTCTTCAGATAGTGGAGTTTTTATTGGCGTGGTGTCTAGGGGTTTTTTACGATGTATTGGTTAACTTTGAAAAAATAGCCAATATAATTTTAAGAAAGAAACTTGTTGCAAACTAAATAATTTATTATGAATTTTAGGGGAGCATTTACAGAGGGAATATTTACAGAATGGAAATTAGATAGGCATATTTTAAAGAATAGGAAGGTTAGATTATTCCCTCTAGGATGACGGTTGAGATTAAATAAAACTCATTATACGGTGCTATTGTAACTTACTGCCTGGAGTCGGCGAACGGGCGCTGATAGACGAAAACGTTGTTTCGTAGTCAAGTGTTAGTGGGCCTCTGCCGAAAAAGGTTTATGCCGGCGTTTTAATAAGCACGCTAGATGGCGTTGATGTGGAAAAACTGTTTTGATTAAAATTGCCGTCCTCTGCAAAGGGATATGATCTAACCTTTTACATATGGGATATACCACATGAATTATTGTTATCCATTTCGATGAGTCAATATAAGTTTTTAATTGACAAGATTTGAAAATTGATAGGAATGGTAGAAGAACTTATAAGAATTGTGATAACTGTTTAGATACAGAGCTAACACCTGTTCATATTTTTAATTGTACAGCTATTCTTGCTGCCCTACAAGAAATAAGTGTCCTGTTTTCGTCAACAAACCTCTATATGGATAATACTGAACAGATTGTCAGAACAGTCATCTGGGCACATGGTACTGTTTGATTTGGTTCCGTCATGGATACGACATCATCATCATTATAAGTTTCCTTGAGTTGAATAAAATTAAATTTGAAGAACCTGTGACATCTTTATTATATGTATTATGTACACAATATATACCCCCTCGAATTTAAAAATCTACCAAGTATAGTAAAAAAGTAGTAAAAGAATTACCAGCATTTTAATCGTAACTTTTCAAGCTTGAAAAATACTTAAAATATCTTCATTAAAATAAGATATTTATATTCACCACAAAATGATTCGAATCAATAATATTTCTTCGAGCAATATTTTTTTTCTTGTAAAATTTTACTTAGTGGATTTTATTAGATTCAAGTTGCATCCAAGTTATCTTATCAAAAGACAATATTCTCATTCATATAAAAATGTGTATAAATATAATGTGTAAGAAATTAAACAATTTACTGAAAATTATATTTCTTAGCGCGATTATTAATTTTTTTCTCTGTCAACAGATTCAGATATCTATGTAAATTCACTTCTTTCATAAAATAATGCTTAATATTTAATGATAATATTCAACTTAAGATTTGGTTTTTCCACGTTTGTCTAACAACTTCCTCTTTTTCTTTATTGATGTTCTTGTAATTAAAAAAATTCTAGAATGAACAAGCCAGAACTTTTCAAAAAAAAAATAATAAAAGCTAAGTTGATTAAAATTAAAATTAATAAAACACAGGTGAAGACAAACACTTACATTCTTAAGTGTAGAAGATATTTTTTAAAAAGATTGAAAGAGAAAATAATATTTTAAATATCTGATATTTTCTTTAAGATATCCGACTATGTGTTCGGAATCGTTATTTTGCAAAAGCTTATGAATGGATAATATTTATGATATTTAGTGTAACTTATATTAGAAATGTATATAAAACTATTTTAAGAATATCATTACAATAAAAAATTATTTAAGTATAATATTTTGACCAAAAATGAACATAGAATGACCAATTTTCAAAATATTCTCCTTTTATGGTAAATGCTTCTATTATAATAATATTTTGCCTGTATATAGTTAAGACTTCTGTACAGAGACTCAACTAGAATATTTGAAATATATAACTCAGAAGTGGATTTATCTATATTTTACTACAACAGAGGAAAGAAATTTTAAGAAAAAAACGCCGATAATTATTTCAATTGGTGGTAACTCTGAAAATAAAGTGAATTTTTCAAAAAAAAAATAGTTCAGACTCTCTGGAGAAGTCTTTACTTTATATCAGCAAAATATTATTATTATAGAAGCATTTGTTTTATAAACGAACATTTTGGAAAAAGGTTATTCTAAGTTAATTTTTTGCCAAAGTATTGTATTTAAATAATTTTTTTTGTCATAATGTCCTTAAAACAATTTTATACATATATTATATTCTAAGTGACACTAAATATCATGAAAATTATCCATTTATGCGCTTTTTCAAAATCATGGTTCCGAACGTAGTCGGATACCATAATTCAAATGGATTAATATGTTCTAATTATAACAACCAGAGCGATTAAAACGTGATATACGTAAAAGAATTTAAAAAAGAAAAGCTAAATGCTAAGTATGCCCCAACGTAGCTGCTCAAGCTCGAAAAATGAATGAAGTTAATATTTTTAATTTTTAAGATAATTAATGAATTAAAAATGGAACATTAGGTAAGATAACAATATTTAGATGAAGAATAAAACACATAAGAATAAGTAATATTCTTATATTATATATATATTTCCCCAAAGTGAGCGTAATGCATCTAATTTTATCGAAGAATAGCATTTGTATTGTTTTTCTTTACTTAATATTAAATTGAAATTCCAAAAAAACTTCACCAAATCTGTAATAGACGTTTTAATCCATTCGTTATCAGGTAAATTAAGTTACAGTAATAATACAAATACCTGGTAGTGTTTTTTCAGGAAAAATTTCATCAGTTTTGAAACATTTCGTTTTGATTTTCTCAACCAGTAACGTTAATGGGTATCCGGTATTAGAGATAAAATAGTCTTTAACGTTTATACGTTATAAATTTTCACCCGTAAAAGACGTAAACAATGGCGAATTTCTTGAAACTTCTTACATTGAAGCTACCATAAAATACTTCCAAGTTCATCTTTATCTTTCACAGTAGATAAGCACATTTTTTCATCCCTATCGTACCATAATAACAGAGCTTTTTACCTAATATTTCATCCATAGGCTTGCATATCTTCCTCATCTTAAGTCTAAAAAATACACAACAATGGGATGATAGATTAGGTTATAGAGATAACCATAAAAATCCGGGATGAAATGCGTTATTTAAGCACATGGTAATATTCGTTGGAATTCACTTCGAGAAATTAAAGCATTCATTTGAATCTGTGTGGTGGTAATACAATTTATTAAGCGCCATGAGATTTTACGTAGCAGTCGCTTTCTTTTCCTGTGCACTAACGGTAAGTTCGCTCAAAAATTAAAAATATATGTTTATAATGATTCTCAAAAAGTGTGTCTTTCAAATACCGAATTTTGAATTTATTTGAAAAAAAGAAATTCATTAAGTTGCATAATTTACATGAAGATGCATTTTTTTGTTTTACAGTAAATTCTTATAGAGAGAGAGAGAATTTGTACTATGTTATATTTAATATAAAAATAAAAGGGAAAAGACATAAAATCTTTCATATAATTAAACGCAATAAAAAAACCATAAATTAATAATAATTCTAGAAATCTAAAATTGTAAAAATTTCTTATTATCTTGGAGATATAATACATAAAACATCGCTGTGATTTGAATTATACGGAGAAAAATATTGAATTTCCTTAATTTCTCCTAAAAGCACATGAAATGATATTGCATACATTTACATTAAAAAAGACTCATCTTTCGCCATGCTTATATTAAGTGAACTGCATATATATCTTTAGCTGAAAAAAAAAGTTTTAAAATTTTTTTAAAAAAATTTATTTACATTTATCATGGAAATAAAAAATATATACGTGGTTGATTGCAGAGTAAATCTGATTCGATTTAAATATTTGAATGCTGTAAACATTTTAAAAGTAATATTTCAAAACTTTTCATTAATTTTTTAATAAAACCTTAACCTTATGAACTAAAAAAATATGATACATTTTTTATCTCAATTCTGTTTTAAAATTCATGAGATGATCGTGTTAAATATTAAAATTTAAAAAAAGGTTCAATTGGCTGATTGAACACTTATTAACATTGCTTTAAATCGGGGACTGCTGGTGACAAATCTCGAGATTTTAAACCGTCATTAAGGGACGAAGATCATATGTGAGTTGACATCCCACTCTCCAAATTTCCGCATCACAGCAGAGTGAAGAACTTGTGCTATGATAGACTTAGCTTTAATAGAACATGCAAAAGAGCAATGAGTGATGGATATTAATGAAATCCCATGAAATAATTTGTTTTCGAAGAACTTTTTTGTAACAAAATTTAATTGTCTTTTAATGTTATTATCTTATTGTTATTCATTACAATAACGGTGAAAATACATTTTTGTAGAAAAAATTAACAATAATGATGTAACAATATAAAAGGTTTCATTTGGTGTTGGGGGAGGGGGTTGCAGAATTTCAATTCAATTATCCATATTTTTATTGAAATACAATACTTTTTAACACTTTTATGTTGTATAACTATCTTATAGTATTTAGTTATGTATTTTATATGTAACAATACATTTGTCTGAAGATTTTCAACTGTTTCAAAAATTACAAAAATATCTTACATAAATTGTTTTTAAAAAAATTGGAGAAAGATAATAAAAGATTAAAATAATTTTTTTAAAGATTTTATTCTAATCATTATAAAACCTTCTAATTTTCAGATTTGTCATGATACGCACAAAGGGAAAATATTATCCTTCACTAAAACTGCGTTATTAAGTTGCTGCGTTTTTTTTTTGTTATTAGATTTACTAAAAACTAAATCATAATCATATTTACTTCTGAGAAAACGAGTTATTATTTCATTCTTACAAATCAGCAACAGAAAATAGTATGCGTTATTCAATTAATAATCTACTAAAGCTTGTTTAATTTCTAAATTTAAAATAATTTATTAAATACGATAAATAAGATTTTTTAAAATATTTTTTTTTGTTATCTTTTTTTATAAAATATTTAAATTTCAAAAAATCATGACATAATTACAATACAGATAAAGAAGGAAATTAGGCTATTTAATTGCTTGTTAATGTTCAAATATTTAATGGACTCTAAAAAATATAACGATATTTTATGCATGCAATGTTCTATGGAAAACTTCTTCCAGCAGTATTAGAAATCAAAAATATTTTTATGTAGGCAGTATTAAAGCTTGTTTAATTTCTAAATTTAAAATAATTTATTAAGGTATCCGACTACGTTCGGAACCGTGATTTGAAAAAAAGCGTATAAATGGACAATTTTCATGATATTTAGTGTTACTTAGATTAGAATACATGAATAAAATTGTTTTAAAAACATTTTGAAAAAAAAAATTTTAAATACAATATTTTGGCAAAAAATTAATTTAGAATAATCTTTTTTTTAAATGTTCTCCTTTTATGAAAGATGCTTCTATAATAATAATATTTTGCTTATATAAAGTAAAGACTTCTCCAGAGAGTCTTAAATGGGGTGTTTGAAAAATTCACATTATTTTCAGAGTTACCCTCCATTGAAATAATTATCGCCGTTTTTTTCTTAAAATTGCTTTCCTCTGTTGTAAAATATGGATAAACCCACTTCTAAGTTAGATATTTCAAAAATTCTAGTTGAACCTCTGTACAGAAGTCTGAGCTAAATTCAAAAAAAAAATTTATTATAATAGAAGCATTTTTCCCAAAAGGAATTTTGAAAATGGGTCATTCTATGTTCATTTTTTGTCAAAATATTGTACTTAAATAATTTTTTATTGTAATACTATTCTTAAAACAATTTTATATACATTTTCTAATCTAAGTGACACTAAATATCATAATTATTATCCATTTATACGCTTTTGCAAAATCACTCTTCCGAACGTAGTCGGATACCTTAAATACACACACACACAATAAATAAAATTTTTAAAACTAAATTTTCTTAATCTATTTGTATAAAATATTTAAATTTTAAAAAATTATGATATAATTACGATACAGATAAAAAAATGAAATTCGGCTATTTAATGGCCTGTTAATGTTCACCTATTTAATAGACTGTAAAGAAATATAACAATATTTTATGCATGCAATAATTCTACGGAAAACTTCTTCCAACAGTATTTAAAATCCAAAATATTTTTTTATGTAGGCAGTATTAGCTGGTCGTTGTGCCGACCAGGAATCTTGCCTAGCAGGACAATGTTGTGCAGGTCTTCCATTTTTCGGGGGAATATGTAGAGCGTTGACTCCAGTGGGTAAGTATTTAAATATAAAACATTTATCTGTCTCTTAATTTAATTAAAGTAAGCACAAAAATTGCACATTGTACAGATTATTACTTAATTTTATTAATTAAAGTTAGAAGTAATATGCATCAATTACTTTTTCTCTGAAAATCTTAAGATAATTGCTATCGATTTCAAAATCCCTTTTCAACTCTTTAACAACAATAAAAAACTTTATTTGGTAACCACTAAAGCTAAACTATCTCACGTCTCATACAAACCTTACTCTCGATCTCCTTTTCTCTCTCTTGTCTTACACATCAGTGCCATCTATGTTTCCTAAGCAATTTTTAACTTGAATATTTCTATTTTAAAACAGATAGAATTTTTATATAAAAATTTCTTTCTTTGTGGTTGATTAGATAAAAGATAATACAATACGTTAAAATAAAATAGAACTGTGTCAATCATTCAAAGGAGTCATGTAAGATGTTATTCAGAATTCCATGTCAAGAACAATTTATTCCGAAAAAGGATTTGAATATAAACGTGGATATATACCTACACTTGTATTTATGGTTAATTTAATTATTTTATCATTACTATTAAAAAACTGAATTTTGAATGTCAATTTTTTTAATTTAAAGAACTTTACTCACAAATTAATTAGGTTTATATAATTTTAAAATGCAAGAAATTGAAAGCGGCATTTTCAAGAACTACTTTCCTGTCATTATAAAATATAAACAATACATATTGAATAATTTTTACAATCCCTATATCTTTGAAATATTTTAAAATGTGCTTAAAAAATATGCATTGAAACCTGTATTCATCTATTTCAAACCCCTACTTTAAATTTGATTTTTTAGTCTCAATAACTTTGGAATGTCATCCATGCTTATATAAATGTAACATATTGTTACGTTGATCGGAGTTCGAGAATTTTATGCAAATCAGTCGCAAAGAACAAGACAGTTCTTTAAGAGCGATGAGAATTTATTGTCAAAAATCCAATCCTTGAAATACAGGATGCAGCAGCAATACTCGCAGAATAAATCTCAGAAGGTCTTCACACCTTCAACAGCACTCGGATAAAATTATCAGTGTCTAAAATATACGTATATAAAAGATTATTCACAAGCACAGCCGAGTTTATCGGTAATCCCGGTCAAGGAAAGTTTACTAATCGTCAGTCAAAACAATACTGACTCGTGTCGGCGAGCATCTCTCTATTTATAGGCCCGGCGGATCCTTCGAGAAAATTCCGCTTGTGTCATAGATTGTGAAATTAACGTACTTCTTCACTAATATCTAGAAGAATCCATAAGGTCCCGAACTCGTCAAAGTGGTCGCTTAAAATGATGCCAACTTGTCTCTATCACCAAGATTTCGCCAAGTTCTCGTTGAATCACCATTATAACGTAAGGGAGGGCGTTGCTTGCGAATATTATAATTTTAACAGAAAATAAATATAACATAGAATAATATAAATGCTTTACGCATCCAAATACGAATTATTTACACAATTTTAAACAAAATTTGTAACATTATATAAATTTAATTAATACAAACCGTGCACAAGCTCCAATAGAATTAGTCAATTCTTTCTGATATAACTGACTATGAATTATCTTATTTCCAGGAGGCAAATGCAAGGTTGTTGATAAAATCCTTCCAATATTTGGAGATTTCTACATAGGTTCTTGCCCATGCGCAGAGGGGTTAGTCTGCGTCCAACAAGGAAAGAAGAAGGTAATATTATTCATTTAATGTATTTAGTACTAAATTCAGGAATATAAAAATTTTATATTATTTCTTTTTTAATTATTGTACGTAGATTCTTGGATCTAATATCAAATTCTTTGAAATTTGGGACAAAGAAAACGATTTTAAGTTTAAAGAAATTCTTCATAAATTTATGCAATTAATTGTGCCAAAAAAAAATTCTTTTCCATTATATTTCAACAAGATTTCTAGAAAGAAAATAATAAATTATCTAAAAACAAAAGAATATTAGTGCTTAACTATAAGATTTCTTACAGCTTAAAACATTTTTTCGCACAGATATATGTGTTTTATTCATTACCCAAGTATATATGTACCTTTGTACGTATATTTACAGATAGTTGTGGCAACTTAATGCTTATTAGTTTTCTGCGGCATATTTATTTAAATATTGAGGGAATAAAACATAAAAATTTATTTATTATACATGTGTCCTGGGGATATTTTAAAAATTATATAGAGATATAATTTTTTCATAATTTTAAAGAAAATTTTGAAAACAGGATCTGTTTCAATATTTATTGTAAATATCACCGCTTAGAAAATTGTAAAAAAATTATTTGGGTTTTTTTTTTTTTTTTTTTTTGTAAATTTCTTAAAATTAATTTGAGTTTGCATACTTATTTAAATTATATGAATAAATACTTTTATTGTATTCTTATACAATAAAATTTACTTTAATTAATCGCTTTACTTTTATAATAATTATTACTTAGAACAACGGAGTATGTCAACCTCCCCCCACCACTGCTGCTCCAGAAGTTCCGGTTACCACTGCTGCTCCAGAGGTTCCTGAAGTTCCTGCCAGCAGTGCTGAACCAGAAGTTCCTGAAGTTCCAGCTAGCAGTGCTGCACCCGAAGTTCCAGCCAGCTAGTAGCGCTGCGCCAGAGATTCCCGAAGTCCCAGCTAGCAGCGCCGCTCCAGAAGTCCCTGAAGAACCTGTTGACGATGATGCGGAAGAATCTGGAGAGTCTGATGGATCTGAAAGTTCTGAATCACCTGAATCCCAAAGTTCCGAATCGCCTGAATCCCAAAGTTCCGAATCACCTGAATCCCAAAGCTCTGAATCACCCGAATCACAAAGCTCCGAATCTCCTGAATCAGTAGAATCAGAAAGCTCAGAATCACCTGAAGAACAAGTGAGCTCTGAATCAGTGGAATCAGAAAGCTCAGAATCACCTGAAGAACAAGTGAGCTCTGAATCAGTTGCTTCAGAAGAAAATTCAGAAAGCTCAGAATCTTCCGCTTCAGAACCATCTGGTGAAAGCGCTTAAGATTCTTTCCAAAGAATGGGACTAGAAATGATTTATAATACGATCTCAAGACCCCACCAGAGTTTTTAAAACGTTAACAAAATTAAGCGTTAAATGTATTTATGTAAATATATTGCATATGCATGCCTTGAATGCTTACAACTCAAAATGCTTTGATTATAAATAAGCATTTTTAACAAAAAATTTTAACTTCAATGTAAATAAATTGAATTATAAATTCATTTGTGTTCAATTTTCTTCTCTTTTATTACATATCTATGACAAATTTATATCAGTTGAAAAAAAAACATTTTGCCATCATCTATAACATTTTTTTTTTTTTTTTAGGAAGATAAATGTGGACTTGCTCTTTCAGTTTAAACGCATTCATAAATTTGAGCAAAAATTAAGTTATGAATGAATGAAATAGAATTATAACGAGAACTTTAACTACCCCTCTCTTTATATATATATTTCAGGTGATTGTTTTCCTCAGTATGCATTAACAAAATTTATAAATATTTATTTTTATTATGGTGTTAGAAATTTAATTTTTCGATTACTAAAACTCAGAGAATTTCTGCTTAAATATTTTAAATTAATTTATATCGAAATCACTGACAAAAAATTTACTATACAGAGGAAAATACAATATCCTTCATGACACAATGCATTTGAAGAGCAATATTTATATTTAAATTATATAATTTACCGGTTTAAAAAATATATATAATTCTCGCGGATCATAGAATTTTATTATGAAATTTAAATTTTTAACTGTTAAGTTTAAGAAAAAGATAAGATTTTTCTAAGCAATCCATTAAGTTATGTATTAAAATATATAAATATAATAGATTAGGAAGTAATCAAATCTTTTCAAAGGATATTTTTTTTTACTGTAGTAAAAGTACATGAGGTACAGGAAGTTTATTCAACAAATGGCTGTACTAAATGAGCTTCAATTTACATTCAAAATTATATCGAATTGACGCAATATGTACCCAAAAATATTTTACTAGAGCATTTTATTTTTATTTATTTTACAAATGCCACTCACTACAATAGCACCTAAGCCATCAGTGTACGTGCTCTCCAATATTTGTAGACAATAGAATTAAGACTCATTAGCACAGGGCACGCGTTCAGTAGTCATAGGATGGCCGGAGTCACACAAAGATTTTAAAATGGAAGCAGAGGAGATGTCGAAGGACAAGAATTGGGCAATCTTGAACGAGAACCCTTGAGGCTCCTAGAAAAGCTGCTGTAGCTCATTTTAGTCTCTTGACAGGACATGACTGTCTGAGATCTCATCTCTATAGAATTGGTATCTCAGACAAGGGCGTTTTATAAACTTGTGGTATATGCATAATCTTTACTGGTTTATATTTAAAAAAATACTGAAATAATGAAAAATTTTCGAAATTACTTACTTATTCATCATACTTCGCTACTGTTATCCTTATATTCTATTATTCCAAAAAAAATATTTTTAGCTGAGTGTTACTTAAAGTATCTGACTACGTTCATTTATACGATTTTGCAAAAGCGTATAAATGGATAATATTTATGATATTTAGTGTCACTTAGATTAGAAAATGTATATAAAAAATTCTTTTAAGAATATTATTACAATAAAAAATTATTTAAGTACACTATTTTGACAAAAAATGAACATAGAATGACTAATTATCAAAATATTCTCCTTTTGTGAAAAATGTTTCTATTACAATAATATTTTGCCTGTATATAGCTCAAACCTCTGTACAGAGTCAACTAGAATTTTTGAAATATGTAACATAGAAGTGGGTTTATCCCTGTTTTACGACAACAGATGAGAGAAATTTTAAGAAAAAAAATGTCGATAATTATTTCAATTGGTTGTAACTCTGAAAATAATGTGTATTTTTCAAAACCCTTAGTTCAGACTCTCTGGAGAAGTCGTTACTTTACATAAGCAAAATATTATTATTTTAAAAGCATTTTTTATAAAAGGAGAACATTTTTAAAAAAGATTATTCAAAGTTAATTTTTTACCCAAATATTGTATTAAAATTCATTTTTTTGTCAAAATGTTCTTAAAACAATTTTATACATGTATTCTAATATAAGTTACACTAAATATCATGAAAATATCCATTTATGGGCTTTTTTAGAATTACGATTCCGAACGTAGTCGGATACCTTAAAGTTAAAAAATATTTAAGAAAAACTGATTTCTAAAATATTTTGTATATTGATCTGAGTTACATTAGTTGCTTTCGTATAATTTTCACGTACTCATTAACGGTCTAGTAGCTGTACTTATTTTTGCCATCGTAGATTTCATTCAAAAGGGAACATATAAACCTTTTTAGATTTTCAAATTATATGCTGTACTTTAGTTTTTAATTACAAATTGATACGTAAATATTTAAGCAAAAAAATTATCTCTGTTATATGTTTAAAATTATTACCATTTATAAATTATTTTTTACTAAAATAAATCAACTTATTACTTAATAATTAAATTTGAAAGTTTCAAGTATAAACCTTACAGATTTTTAATACAGTAGTACATATATCAGTGTAGGAAATTAGAGAAATATTTAATTATATTGGTGTAGTACTTAAGATATTTGGAAAAGTTCGACTTAAAACAAAGTAAAATATTAAAAATACCAACTTATCAAAAATACACATTGAGCAGGAAACAAATAAAAATTGCACTCTTTTCTTTTTCATATAAATCAGATTAACAATTCATCAGTAATAAATAATTCAAATAATACATCAAATAATTTAAATTTGTACAAGTTGAGGATTTTATAAATAAGTTTTATATTTCTATCATAAACGTATTAAATGAGAGGGAGATGAGAGAGAGAGAGATGAGAAAGAGATGAGAGAGAAAGAGATGAGAGAGAGATGAGAGAGAAAGAGATGAGAGAGAGATGAGAGAGAAAGGTGAGAGAGAGATCAGATGAGAGAGAGAGAGAAAAAAAAACCCTAAAATTCAATGCCTTGCAGAAATCAATATTTTAAAAATGATATATTTTTCTACCTTTATATAAATAACTTTCATAATTTAATACCTGAATATTTCATGTTATACTAACTTAATACTTCTCTCTCAATCTAGAATCTTTCCACGTATTATTTTATTAGGACATATAAATAATGTTTTCCTCCCAAAAAATACTTTTCTCGACATTTATCTTCCAGACTTCTTAGATCAAACCACAATCTTTTATTAGTCTCCTCCTCATCTTGAGCTTCATTCACAAAGCGAACTTATGAATGAAGCTCTTCCCTCGAGATCACAAAAAGATGGGAACCAATAGAAAGTGTTGACGAAATGACGTCAAAAGAACGCAAGGGATCTAATTAATTACGCGTAAGGTATAAAAGCTGACGTCATCACAGAACAATGACGTAAGCATGTACCGTGAACTGCATCATGTAAATCTCATAGATGTAGTTTCTTTGGCTGCGTAAAAAGTTCTAGGAGCACTAAAGTTGTTCCTTTAAATAACCTTTAACACTTCCTTATTTTCAAATAAATAAAATCATATTAAAATAAACTTTAGATTAATTTGTACATTTTTCTCGATATTTGTTAATATTAAAGTAATTCATTATGATTATATTTAATAATAAATTCTAAAGTTAATAGAGTTGGAAATCGCACGGATTTCATTGATTAGAATTTGTTAAACTGCATCATAGTATCCTCAAAAAAGTATAGTTATTTACTCTATAATATGAAATCCATGAATGTTTAATACAATTGCACATATTTAATACGCAACAAAATTTCTTATAAAAAATTCAATCTTTTCAGTACGTTTTGAAATTAATATCGAAATACTTTATCTAAAGGAGGGAAACATGTTTATGTCAATGTAAATCTGTTATGTTTGGAGAAATATTAGTAAAATTTAAAGTTATATCTCGGAATTAAAGATAAAGGGGAATTTATAAACTAATCCAAATGTCATATTAAAATATATATAGAATTTCTTAAAATAGTATATATAAAAATCCCTTTATAGGGAAAAAGATTTTTTATTAGAAACTATTTTCCCTAAAAATAACATAATAATCTATTAGGAGAAATGTAATATGAATTACTTAATTAAATATGTCACCTTCTCTAGGAATATCAACACTATAAGATATAATAGCAGAAATATACGTATATGCTGCATTAATTCATAATTCACCTAAGTATTTAAAGCATCATGTGAAAAATATTCTGCGAAATCTGTAATTTCAAGTTTATTCTATCAATTCAAAATTTTCCAGAGAATTTTTTAGAATAATTTTAGAAAATCCTTAATTTGTACAATATACATACATAAGATAGATATTAGTCCAATCTCAGTTAGGTTAATTTATATAATATCTCAAAGAGAGAAAGTTGGGCATGAATTGCCATGCTGGACCTTTTTGAATTCAACAATTGGAGAAAATATTTTCAATGATATTTAACAGAAATTAATTGCGGTTTTTTTTTAAAAAATTGCAAATTTTTATGAAACAAATCAGCGTAGTTTCCTTTTTATTGTTATTGTTTCTAATCTTAGAGAATACATCTATGTTATACTGTCTACATGAAACCAAAAAGATGTAAAAAAAGTCCAAAAATCAAATAGGATCTTTTAAAATCTCAAGAACCGTGAAATCAAGCCATTTAATTACATAAGCGGGGGAAGCCTGATCTGTGCTTTGCACCAATGACACTCCATAAAAAACCTTCACCCTTTTTGGGTTTTGTTATGACCTCATATAGCATGAGAGAGTCGATTGCTATTTTCTTGAAATATTGAGCTGATGAAATCAAAGTGTTTTGCATGTGTTTAAAGTTATACTGGGTGAATAAGTATAATTCTCGAAAGTGTGAATTTAATTCCATCTTTAATTGAGATCTCCTCATGGGTTAGTGATATGACCATATAAATTGTCCGCTTAGGCAATCTTGGCCAAGGTATCAACTATCTCATTATCATTCAGTTCTACACGAGAGAGAACCCATTGAAAGTGTATAAAGTAGTAAGATGAAATCTAAAATATTCAGGCTCGCCTAGTTCCTCAGATTCGTCCAAAGAGAAAGGTTTTGTATACAGGCACAGCTGTCTGTTACTCATAAAATCGAAATGTTCCTGAAGTTCTGTAGACGCGTCAAAATATTATTGGTCCTTATAGATTACAATAAATTCAAATATAAAATCAGAACATAAGTCACCATTTTTAGTCATAATGTATCTTTATATGCTCGCAACTTCTAGAAATACCACCATCACCCTTATTGCCATTAGTACACATTTTCAGGGCCGAATGTGGAATGCTATGAATAGTTGATTTCTTACACCTCCTTGTCAAGAGCTTAATTTGAAAATATATACAATCAGTATCAAACTTAAAATAGGTTCAGGGCTTCAGGGAATAAGGTGCCTCATCACTTGTATCAGGTTCATCTCTTATGTCAAGGAAAATGGACTGTTTCGTTGATTATTGTACCAAGAAAGGAGAGAGGCAGACGCTCTATGCTGATCATTGTAGTTATATAGCTTGTAGTAATATTTTGAAAGGCACCATTTTTTCTCAAGAAATGTAGCGGTAAATCACTCTCAAAAGATGCTGTATCATTTGGCTGCTGTTACGAAGTCCGATAGTTTTTTTTTTATTGATGCACAATAACTGGTATATCATTAGTTATAATACTAACAAAATACACTATAATGTTAAATTAAACGAGACAAATTTGTTGACAGATTTAAAATGACGAGTTTTGTAGCAGCTTTCCTCTTCCGATCTCTCTCGCTCTTTAAGGAAGATCTAAGGAAGGACTGGGAAGCATATGAAGTGTCTTTTTGAGACCATATAAGGCGTTAACTAATGACGTAAAATTGTATTAAATTAATACTATCCTTTTCATCTACATACATTTATTTAGGTTTGATTTATCAATAAAAAAGTGATATTGCAGCTAAAATTTTAGCTAGTCCATAAACACATAAAGTCTATTAGAAAAGTTTTGGGGTTTTCAATAAAGCTCTTTTGGGACTAAGAATGAAAGGTCTGTAAAAAAACTTGCAATTTTCATCGCAGCTGGAGAAAAGTATTTCCATTATTAATAATTCGAAAAGAACTTGATTGAGGAAAAGAACTTCACTAAGCATGTTAATGAATCAATTTAATTAACTTCCAAAAAAGAAATTTACATTTATGGATGTCAATTGTTTGCATAGTTAAGAACAGAATGTTCTCTTAATCAACTATATTTCAAACTTAACTTGTGCCCAAATCATTAATTCTAGAGAGATGCGAAAAAAGTTGTTTGTGAATCTTATATTATATTACTTCATTGCAAAACAATTAATCCATAAAATGGTTTCGGCAATTTTTTTCAATTATTTGACTTTTAAAAGGTTTCTCCACAAATTATTCTTTACTTAAAATACTTCCATTACTTTATTTTTCTTTTTATACAGGATATCCCAAGTTTATTGGGACATTTTGACAAACTTTATAGGGAGGTAGGAGACATAAAAGGATTCAGATTTGCACGGCAACCCATGATCGGAAACATCTTTGTTCGGAGCTTGGTAACATTGTTTACATTGAAGGAAACTTACTAGCATTACCGCAGTCGTCTGAGCTGTCATCTCCCGCAGCGGAGTATAGAACGTTTTACGAACACAAAGCTGGCAGATATGCACCTGATTTACGGGTTGGCATAAGGAAATGCACGAGCAGCAGAAAGATTGTATTGTGAAAGGAACCCACAGAAAGAGGGACCGTACCGCCAAATATTTACTAATTTTCATCACATTTTATATGAATATGGAACAAAATGAGGTAATAGACATAGAGAGGGTGGGCCACGAGTGACTCGAACTCCCAGCGTGGGACAAAATATGTTGGATACTGTTCGAAGGAATCCAAGTACCAGCTTACTAGCCATCGTTGCCGCTGTAGGAGGATCTCGGAGTAGTGTTCATCGTGTTTTAGAACGGGAAGGCTTACAACCATACTATCTTCAAAGAGTACCGTCACTGCTTTCCTCAGATCATCCTACGAGTGTGTTTTTTGTGCACAGGGGTATCTCGAACAATGTCGACAAGAAGCGCATTTCTCATCATAAGTTTCATTTACTGATGAGGCGTATTACACGTGAAATGGCGTGTTCAATCACCACAATGCGCAATTATGGGCTAATGAGAATTCCCATGGCATGAGAACCAAATGCTGCACAACATAGTTTTTCAGTTCAGGTTTGAGCTGGTGTCATCGGTGACCTCTTATTCGTGCCTTACTTGTTGCCTGCACTTCCACTATTCTGCAGATTACCTCATATTTTTGCAAGAGCTGCTACTAAAATTACTTGATCCTTTGCCACATTGTATCAGAGGCCATATGTGGTTTCAACATGATGGGGCACCTCCTCATTATGGCAGATGTGTTGGTGAATGTTTAATCCGGTGTTTGGTTACCGATGCATTGAATGTGGTATACCGGTTGCATGGCCTGCATGCTCTCCTGATATAACAGTATAGATTTCTTTCTTTGGAGATGCAGTGAAAAGTGCTGTGTACGCAACACATGTGTGTTCCGAAGGGGATCTGGTTGCAAGAACCGTCTGTGCTGCAGTGGATATCCAACAAAATCCACATAAAGTCCCATTGCATATCACACATGTTCTACGTGATTTAAATAAGGGTAAAAAGCTTACCAATTCATTATTCGAGTGATATCTTACCTTTCCAGTATCTGCTGAACATCAGCAATCTGGTGTGACCATGCATTGACATCCATAAGAACGAAGTCTTGTCCAATAGCACCTCGGAAGAGATTCACATTGGGAAGGATCACCTTCTTACAATAGCGATCTTCGGTTACAGAACCTCTGTCAAAGATGTGGAGCTTAGTCTGGCCGTTCAGCCTAATGCCTCTTCAAATGACAACTCCAGGACCACCGTAATGGTGAATTTCCGTGATATTACTGGGATGGAATCGCGTCCTGACTTTTCCCTAAATCAACTGGCGATGAGAATCATTTGTGGCACTGAAACGACATTCATCTGTAAAGAGGACACGACTGCATTGATGACCTCCAGTTTCTGTACTCCTTACACCACTCTAAATGGTGCCGCCGATGGCCAACTTTCAAAGGGATGCAGCTTTCACGACGGCTGATGAATAGGCCACCTTTGTGAAGACGTCGAGCCACTGTAAACCGCTACACTTGTCGACCTGTTGGTGTGTACATAGTTGATAAATAATGGCGCTTGCTGACTGGTATCAGGCTATTTTTGCCAGCATTCACTGCAGTTGTTTTCCAAAGGTTGTCTTCATTAACCTTTCTAACAGCCGTACCTAGAGTTTGAAAGACTTCCCAAGCGCGCGAAACGACACTTCTGTTGATTCCGAACTTTTCAGCTACACTAGTCTAACTACGCCCCTTCACCAGCTTTCTGATCATTTTTCCACGTGTGAAGTCGTCCAGGCGATTTCTTCTATCCATATTTTACGAATGAGCTCAATTTTTAAGGCATTATCTCATGGGTGATGCCTTACTTCTAACTTATCATCGTGACCTAGGGGTGTGGGAGTGAATGAAGAACCAGGAGTTGTCATAATCTTAATATCTCTTTATTAAGATTTTAACTTAAACACTGTACAATGATAATATTTATACTTTAACTCAGCGGATCTGAGGTGAAGAAACACACAATATGTATTACCTAATAAGCGTGACCTAATCACTATATTTAACTTTACCGCCTATTCCTAATCTCAGTACATACACAGTTCCTAGTATTAATTTGAACGATCCTATCTCTATTTCCTAGGTAAGCAGTAAGTCACTCGAATCCTCAATGAAATTATGGTTTATCTCGTGTGGAATGGTATCCACCATGGCTTGAAGACACTGTCATGAATAGCTGAGCACTTGAATATCGGATAACTTCTCACTTCTAACTTTAACACTCCTAACCGCAGACTAGCATAATCACTTCCCAAAAACCTCCCTGCTACGCTAAACTTCTGCTATTTAAAAGGTTCTTAATTTGCATAATCACGTTTCGCTTCTGGATTTGGTTGGAAAGAATTTGCCTTTCTTGGTCCCAAAGAACCCTAGAGGACAGTTAATAGAAAGCGTGATAAGCCCGTCACAAATTGCATTTGCAACGAATGTCTTTAATTGCACCCCCGTTCTTCCTTTTAATGTAGTCTTGAGCTGCGTGCGTCGACCACACGCGTTTTGCGTACACTCACGTCGCAAATGAAATTTTGTTCTCGACATTTTCATACGCATCACCTTTATACTGAATTGCGTGCCCATTGTACTGACCGCAAAAATACCCCCTTTTTTGCAATTTCATGGTTATCTGTTGAAAATTTATTGTCGCTTAAGTTTTGCACACCAATGTATTTGACCAATAAATATTTCAGATTATCTCAATCTTGTGTCTCTTCGTTTTTTGAACCTATCATGCTACATTCCTATGACATTTCTGACCATTTTATGTTAACCTGAATCCTTGTGATGTCCCCTACAGCCTCTTAAAGTTTGGCCCAATAACCCTGGGACGCCCTGTACATCAAAAATATGTTTCCCAATTAATCATCTTAACTTTAAAATAAAACAGATAGCTCAGAATATTTCCAGCTTTGGAATATCGCTCTATATGAGGTATGGTAATTAAAAATTATATATATATTGCTGTGTTTACTCGAAAATAACACCGCTCATCTATGAATTGTTGTTGCAAAAAAAATGCATTATACTTTTAAGGTTTCTTCAAGGAATGCCTCATTTTTTATGAATAATAATTTATACTTATTCATGCTGAAGAATCCCATTTATGTACATACTCATGCACAAGAATTTTCATTTATTCAAAAATAACCATATTGCTGTGGCGCCCACAAGGGAGGGGGTGTCCTGGGGGGACCCGACCCCCCAAAGCACTTGATATTTTTTCCGATTGATTATTATTCTAAGTATATAGTACGTAAAATTTAATTAAGTATTTGTTAATAATGATTAATTTTATTAATTAATGCTAATTATTTATTCAATTAGTTTTTTACTGTGTTTTGTTCCCGAAAATCGATAAAATCAAAATGAACATGATACAAGAATGGGAGACTTTCAACCCGGACCCCCTTGAAAAATTCCTGTGTGCGTTACTGCCATATTGTCTTTTCAGGAACATCTTCATAAGACTTCAAACCCAGATTTCCGGCCTAAATTGTTCGTGACTCCATTTCATGCACCATGCGTATACCTTGAAAATACATGCAAATTATTAGCATTACAGTGCACATGCAAATCATGTGGGCTAGTATAGGATCAGGTACAAGATTAAAGAAAAATTTAAAACTACTTTTTTGGTTCGAGAAGCTTCAGTATGCATCATTGAAGAAAATAAATATCAGTCGAGCATATTTCCGAGTCTTGTTATATGAAGAATTCTATAATGAAAATAGTAATTATCCTTCCAAAGAATAGGTGATTATGATGCATACGCCATCTGGAAGACAGATGTTCCAGTTCATTATAGCGCTATGTCTTTACAAACATGGTCTATTCGTCCGCCGTCCTGAGCGCTGCATACTATAGACCAGCGATATTCAACCTGCGACCCACCGGGCCTTTTTAAGTGGCCTGGTCATGGCCCATTGTTCTCAGATATTCATTTATTTATGATATTCTTTTTCTATTTGGAACGGTTACGAGATTAGTGATAACACACAACACACACAGTGGAGTAGTGACTATTTTATGAGGGAACTCATTTTAACTCTCTTTCATATCTTGCAAGTGAAAAATATTCAAAAAAAAATATATCGTTTCAAGACGATTGGAAAGTTGACTATTTTGTAGTGAAAAACAAGCATGGATCAGTAATTGTTTGATTTGTCACGAAAGTGTTGTATTTAAAAAATGCCTATAAACAGGAATCGTTCAATGACCGCTTTCTTGAATAATCTTTACAACAGCAAAAAAGTGTTTTGTCAGTGATAATGTCATCCTATGAAATTTGTTATATTACTGGTAATCATATGAAACCGTTTACTGAGATGCAGAGATTGTGAAGGGGTGGTTCTTAAATGCTTCTAATTAAAAAAAATTCAGTGACAAAAATAAAAATAACTAAAAAAAGCAAAATGAGAATTTTAGTATTTTGATCACTTGTCCACATTTTAAATTTTCTATGTTACTTGGTCTTAAAGTATTTCTTCCCCCCCTCCATTAATCCTTATGTTGCGGCCCTCGTGAAATAGCCATTATATGTTTGCGGCCCGCCTAAAATAGCTAACATATGTATGCGGCCCGGCAGAAAAAAAGTTTGAGTACCCCCGATGGCATTAATTTTAATGGAGTAATGAGACCAAATGATGGGTATTTTATCGATAAAATCATCCTCGTCACTTGACCAAGGAACAAAATTACGAAACTCGTTACCAATAGCCCTTGAGTTGCTTTAGAATATGGTTTTAATAAGCACTCATTCACTGATCAATGAAGTCAAGTCCTCGTTACTGATGAAAATTGTTTCAGAATGATATTTCAAAAAGGACGTTTTAGATCACATTGTTCTTTTATAAGGTTTGCGGAAAGTATAGAATTCTATATTTCTCAAACAATTTGACGATTATATTTTGAAATAAGTAAAGGCTTACATTTAATTAATTCTAAAGTTGGGTAATTCAGAAAAAATATTCTAATTACGCTCTTAAGCTCCCTTGTCACTATCACTAAATGCTTCATCTAACAATTCCTCCCTTTCTGATTATTGTAAAACACGTGGAATAGTAGTTTAAAGTTTTCCTAAATACGTTACAAATATTTACACACTGTTTTGTTTGAAAAATGAAACATATATCAATATTTACGTGCCTCGTCACTCGTGCTCACTTCGTAATTACCAAGGTGCATGCACATCAATAATCTTTTTGCATATCTTCTCATTTAGCGCGGAGACTCTTTACCCATGTGCGAATCTCTATTAAAAACTTTTACGTTAACTGAAGAATTTTAGATCATTATTGTGGTCCATAAATATATAAGGCAATCATGTACATATAAAAAATGAGTAAAAAGGTATCTTATAGTAATTTTTGATAAAGAGGGCAATAAAATTAATATACAGTTAGGTGATGAAATCATCTGTATATATATAGACACACTGAAGAGCCACTGAATTAGGGACAGCAAGGACTATGCAAATTGTGTAGCGCTGCGCATCATTTATGGGTAAGAGAGGGCGCTGTGGTAACTGCATAGATAGCGCGTACTATGATTGTTCTGAATAAGTAGTCAGAATTGCCAGTATGGGTAAACTTCCTGATTTAGACGCCTTCGATCGCGAACAATTCGTAGGTGCGCGACGCATGGGCCATTCAATTTCTGAAATCGTCAGAAACCTAGAATTTTCAAGGTCGACAGTGTCAAGTGTATACCAAGAATACATGGATGGTGGACAAGAAAAAACTAGCGATGGGGCAAACTGCGAAGGACAATTAGCCTTGACAGTGCGTGGTGAGAGAAGACTTGGGCGTATTGCATGTAGCCAGCGAAGCCAAACAGCTCAAATTACCCCCATTTGAATGATGATGCCAGTCGTTCAGTCAGTAAACGGACTGGACAACGCTCGCTTCACAGTATGGGTTTCGGGAGCCGTCGACCTACTAGAGTACCATTGCTCAATGCTCGCCATCGGGCTGCACATCTTGCCTGCGCAGAAGAGCACAGAGCTGGAGGACTGGAAACGAGTATTAAGGAGAGATTAGTCTCAATTCCTACTACTTAACGCCTACGGGAGGCTGAGAATATGGCGTCAGGCGCATGAAACCATGGATCTTGCATATCCAGGTTGGAACTCTACAAGAGCATGGTGGCTCAATCATGATCTGGGTTGTGTTTTTCGTGGCCCTGTTTGGGATCTTTGGTGAATGTACCAACTTCCCTCAATGCAATTTGGTACTTAGAGTTACTGGGTGATCATCTCCATCTATTTATGCTGTTCTGTTATCTGCATGGTAATGGATTGTTCCAACAAAACAACTGTACCTCTCACAAGTCCCAGTTGGCTACTGGCTGATTGGATGAGCATTACTCTGATTTTTCTGTCATAAATTGGCAACCTAGAAGCCTAGACTTAAATTCTATTGAGCATCTTTGGGATGTTTTGGAACAAGGCTTGAAAAATCATCACACAGAGCACCAACGAACCTTACTGAATAAAGACAGCTGTAGGCAATATTTGGCAAGTCATTCTCGTGAATTTTTTCCAGAAACTTGTTGAATTTATGCCTCGTCATGTAGCATCCGTTATCAAGGCCAGAGGAGGCCCAACTCTTTACTAGGTAGTAATCTCTAATTCAGTGGCACTTCAGTGTATTTATATGAGAAAAATGACTGAGATAGAAACTCATTCGCACACTCACTCGCTCTCTCATCGTGAGATCTCTGGAACTCTTAGGCAGGCAGACTTGGAATTTGGCACACATGTTTCTTTCCGCTCAGAAGGGAAATCAATGAGGCTTCGGGATATTATAAATGTTAAAAAATCCTGTCTTTGAACTAATAGACCTACAGAGTAGAAATTTGGCAAACAGGTTACTTTTGTTGAATAGAGATCCATTAAGTACACGTTTTGCACAAATAAACTCAGAGGGAGGGAGGTTTTAGAAACGTAGAAGATAAATATATGTCCTTTTTAGAATCTCTAGTCTTGTCCTTTTTAAATCAAGAGATAAGGGCAATAAGAATATCTTTCAATAAACAATCGAAATCTTAATACTAGGACTCAGATATGAATAATTTGATAACAGTAGGTAGTCATCTTGAAATACCTAGCGAAGTGAGCGAGTAACGGCTACTATATATGTTTATACAAATATATGTATTTCAATGAACTATAAGAATACATTTATGTTGCTTAACATACATAAATATGAGTTTCCTTAGTTTAAGTGTAACATAATTTTCCAAAAACCATTTCTATTTAGTTTTGTAATTTAAAAGAAAATATTTTTATTGTTTCTAATATGTAAGATATTATTCATAATTCATTTATTTTCACTCATACTTTATTGAAATGTGATCCGTGAAAAAAATGAACACTTACATAATTGAAAATATTTGATTTATAGGACTTCAAATTGTTAAATTGCTCGATAACTCAATATTTTTCAATTCCTACTATTAACTCACACTCTCTCTCTCTATATATATATATATTTATTTATGTGTTTGTTTGTTTGCTTGTTTATTTATGTATCTTGTTGGAATTTTCAATCGTTAATTAAATACATTTTAAAGCCCTCAATTGAGTTGAAATTTATTAAACATGATTATTTTGGATGACAATACAATAATTTAATTATGATTAATAAAAATTAATTGATTAAAACTAATTATTTAAAGAATTACAAATATAGCCACGTTGGCGACTTAGTGACCATTTTGGCGACTTGTGTCAAAACTTGAAAAGGTTTTTTTTCTCGCGTTTTAAAGCATTCAATTGAACTGAAATTTTATATGCATGATTGCTTTGGATGACAATACGATTCTTTAATGATAATAAATAAAAATTAATTACCACTTAATGTTGTGATTCTGTCATATGTATATACTTATTTATATTAATTGTAACTATTTAATAAAAAGTAGCTAAAATAAAATTTTTCTTTTTGATCTAAGTAGGAATTGACTTAAAAATTTTTTTATATTACTTGTGTATTTTATTTAAATCTTCTTTTCGCACTTGATTATATTACAAAAAATGTGAAATAACGAACATATATTTTTGTTTCTGTTATATGGTTTTAAGGAGAGTCCATTTATCATGTAATATTACATAATAAGTAAAAAACTTATAAAGCTTTTCTAAATTCTTTTTTTTCTGTATGCTATTAACATTAAGCTATTAAAAAATCGGCAGCGTCTTATTCATATGTTTACGTACGTAGCATGTTAAAGATTGCCTAAAATGCCTGTTTGACTTAGTGCATTTTTTTTATAAAAGGAGAACATTTTGAAAAAAGTTTTTTCTAAGTTAATTTTTTGCCGAAATATTGTATATAAATCATTTGTTTTTGTCAAAATGTCCTAAAAATAATTTTATACATGTATTCTAATCTAAGTGACACTAAATATCATGAAAATTATCCATTTATACACTTTTTTAAAATCACGGCTCCGAACGTAGTCAGATACCTTAAATTACGATTTGTAAATCTTAGTTATCAATCCGATAATAGCGTATAGTTAAAAAAAAAAGAGAAGATATATAAGAACTGTATACGTATAAGTAATCTAGTACATGGGTGAGAAAATAGCGGCTTGCCAACAGCTTCCTTGCCACCTGCCAAGACAATCAGAAAATCACAAATAGACAGAAAACATTCTTTACATTTGGGCCAACATATATGGTGAATGAAGTTTTTCTTGCATGAAAGTCAAGAAGAGTAAATATTGATGCAAGTTAGCTGACATTAACTTGTAGGCTCTGATGAGTGAGTGAGTGAATATTAACATCGCACTGTTCAGATACACGAGGGCTTTTGGTGACGGACCACGTAATTTTGAACCATGGTCAAGTGACGTGGACGACACCTGAGCTGGCACCCCCTCTCTTAACTACCACACCACACTAACGGCAGGACGTTTCAGCTCTCGACAGATTTAGCGTGCATCGCTGCCCTACACGGCGGGTCTTTAGTGGTTCTGTGCTCGAACTCGTGACATGCCTGCCATGATCCGATACCTTGGCCACTCGGGTACCGCGGCCACCTAGGCTATGATGAGAATTTAAATAAGTAATCTCACTCGTGATTTCAAAAAAATTGTAGAAAAATGTGATGGGGAACATTTGTCTCATTAAAGTTATTCTAAAATTAAATCTTCATGCACATCCCTAGATACGAAATTACCTCAATAAATAAATTAAATTAAACTGTCATTTTTTATTTTATATTAATTAATTTTGATGGTACAATTTATACCTTTTTCGAGATTATGTTAACTAATGAACACAATCCTTTTACAAAAGGTGCTGGTCTCGAATATTGTCCCCTTTGACAAAGTGGCCCTCAAGACAAACTAATTGTCATCCCTAATCCAGTATATGGTCTCTTATAATTTTCCTGGATTTTTCTACAACTAAGAATCATATATCCAAGTGAATTTGATTTATATCACTCTCTACCTAGATCTGCAAACAAGTTAGGTTTTACAAAAAGGTGATTTTTTTTTAAATTAATACACTACCCTACATGTTTTTGGATCTATCATATATAGTAATACCCCGAAATTACGTGATAAGGGGGACTGAGTGAAAACCATGTAAGTCGGGGTATAATTTCGAAATATAAATTATTTTTGGTTGAAGCCGGAAACGAAATAAAATAATGATTTAGAAAAAACAAATGTTTAATAAAATCTTAGATAACACAAATACAAAATAGCAAACCAAAATTATTTTGATGTGGACATTTTCATAAAATCTACTAACCAAGTAGTCTGTCGGCTAAAATATTTTATTTCCTCGTAGCATACTAATAATTCCTCCCCTTCCCCTTGTTTTGTTGGAATAATACGCTCTTTGTGGGAATATGTATATTCTAAAATTTGTAACCTTTTTTCAATTTAACAGAGGCCTTCTGTCAAATAACCAACAGTCATTCGGTCTTCTGGTTAAACTGGGTCTAAAGACTTAAGTTCTTTAATGTCTTGCTCTTGATCATGCATTTCTATGAGTTCACTAATTGTCAGCTCCTGGTTGTGGAAATTAAACAGTTCTTGAACGTCATCACTATCCACTTCTAAATTTATTTGTATAGCAAGATCGACAACTTTTTCAATCGCGTTGCCAATTTCATTAGGCTTTGGCTCTAATTCAGCCTGAATCTCAATGAAAAAAAGAGACAATCGACAAAACAAAACACGAATCGACGAGATTTGAAAATCCCGTAACTCCGGGTTTGCGTAATTCGGAGTAATGTAAAAGTCAAGGTATTACTGTACTCTAAAATTCTTAAGTTGAAATAAATATTAATAAAAAATATATTTACATGCGTGTTAAAAATCTTTGAATTCGATGAATGGATAAGAGCAAAATAAAATTTTAAAAAAACATGTTATGTGCGTGCACCCTGGTGATCAAGAAATGAGTACAAGTGATGAAGCACATAAATATATAAGTCCACCTTTCATTTTCTTGATGAAATACTATGTAAATATTGTAATAAATCTTACCATTTGCCATACTGTTTTTTCATATAGCTCTGGCTCTGCCTGAGTAATTTTTTTCCCTTCGTCCCAGATTCTGTTCAGTGATGAAACGAAATTTAATCTGGATAATCCAAACGGATTCAATTCATACTGGTAAGATTTCAGAAAGGACAAAAGTATTTTCCAAAGAGAAACTTTCGAGAACGAAGTTGCATGGTCTAGAAACCATTTACTACCTACACTTTTTCTTATGTAAAATAACTAGCGTAACGTACCTCGGTGTCTGTTACGCTATTTATGAACCTCTGAAACAAAAACTTTTACGATTATTTCGTTTGATCGTCGTATGTTTCAGCAAGACAATGTTGCTGTTCATAGCAGCAGGTTAGCTCCTAAAAATGATTCATAGGATCAATCAATCTATCCCCTAAACCTCTAGGGCTATGGGGAAAGTCAATGTCTGGGGGCTCCTAATTAGTAGAATTTATACAAATAACTCTTATTCCTCTAAAGCTTCAGGAGGCTGTTGTACATTCCTGGAACAATTTAAGCAAAACCTACACTCAAAAATATAGAAATGTAATTTTTAGTATCATTCATAAAAATAGGAGTTCAGTAAATTATTAATTTCTGTTAACCTATATTTAGGCGAATCACAGCATAACAATATACACACATATATTGCATGTATATCAATAAAAGTTGTTTTATTGATGCAAGTTGTTTTGTGCGTTTTTGTTTTTATAGCTATTTAGAATCGGCACAAATACTCAGCGCATGAAACAAAATGGTAAAAATCAATCAAATGGTAAATCAATTTTCAAAGGAAATCTAGGTGAAGTTATAAGTATGTGGAGCAGTGTATACTGAATCAATTAAGTTAATTAAACTATTAACATTCTAATTTTGTTGTTGAGCCATTAACATTGATTTTGTTTTTGTCCAGCTACGATAAGATTCATAAAATGCCAAAAATTCATAGACTGAATTCCAGAATCTGTAATTTTAATTACAACTTCGCTTTATTATTTATTTTATTTTCATGGGGACTCTGTCACCACAAATCACTTGAATGCATGCATATCTAAGGAAAATATATTTATGAGGTTATTTTCGAAGTCATCAAATTATTGAAATGTGCGTGCATATTCTTTAAGTCAAAGATATATTAGAAAAATATGTATAATTAATGTATAATCGTAGAATCTTAAATAACTAATACAGTGTTTCTCTCCTAACACAGGTTTTGTCCAAAATAACCTGTCGTGATAGGATTGTAGCTATTTTTGTTCTTTGAATTAATTAGTTATAATTTCTGTTGAACGAATCAATAGATTTTCCTTAATTATGTGCGCAATTTTTAATCAAGTAATTCTTATGAGTAATTGAGTGTTGAAAATATTCTAGAATTATTCATACAATTTCTTTTTTTTTCGCAGAGACTGTGCATACGCCCTCTGCAAATTGAAGACGTACCTTACAGAGTACAGATAAGAGTACGGTTACAATTTGAAAATGTTTATCCTAATACGATCCGGGTAGAATGTTGAGCTAATTTAAATACCACGAAAAATTCTCTTTTACCAGGAAGTATCGGAGAAAGTCTTTTTAAAATTTAATTTCTCTAGTGGCTCATATTTTAATTTCAAAAATTTCCATTAATAATACTAGGGGGAGTAACCTTTGTCCTTCTAACGGTGGAAACACCCCCATAGTACAAATTATACAACTGTTCATACTCATTGCTCAAATTTTAAAACTGTAATTTACATGTAATGTGTAATTCTATCGCGAAAAACTTTTTTTTATATAGAGATATAATACAATTTTAATATGCTAATAGTACAATGTTAATTACAGTGATGTTATAATCAACACCTATTTCAATTCCTACTATAAACTCACACTCTCAATATATTTATTTATTTGTTTGTGTTTGTTTGTTTATTTATTTATCTAGGTGGAATTTTCAATTGTTAATAAAATACATTTTAAAGCACTCAATTGAGTCGAAATTTTATTTACATGATTTTATTTTAGATGACAATACAATAATTTAATTATAATTAATAAAAATCAATTTATTAAAACTAATTATTTTAAAAAAATTACGAATACAGCCACGTTGGCGACAGCCCTTATCGACCATTTTGGCGACTAGTGTCAAAACTTGAAAAGGTTTTTTTTCTCGCGTTTTAAGGCATTCAGTTGAACTGAAATTTATATACGCGATTGTTTTGGATGACAATACGATACTTTAATGATAATTAATAAAAATTAATTAACACTTAATGTTGTGATTCTGTCCTATGTATATACATATTTTTATTAATTGTAACTATTTAATACAAAGTAGCTAAAATAAAATTTTTCTTTGTTGATCTAAGTAGGAATTGACTTAATTTTTTTTATATATATTACTTGTCTTTTTAAAGAAAAAAATTGTTAATACAAAATGTGAAAGGAGACAACTTCTATAATACAAGCTTTCGTGGCTGAAGTAAGAACAAAATTTAGCAATTAAAAAAAATTTGATAATTATCTTTTTTAAAATTGATTAATAACATTTCGCAGTAATTATTTTTTGAATAAACTACTGGTATTCTTAATTTAATGGCAATATCAATTTCTTTATATTTCTAAGCAAATATAAAACAGCAATTGATTTTCTCTTCCTCTGTGTTCTCTTCACTATAAATTTTTTAAAAAATGGATTTTTCTTTTTTTTTTTGTAAAAATATTTTGCAGAAAACCAAAAATATATTATATATATACACTGGTGTCCAAAAGTTAAGCATAAATCGTAAAATGCGAAAAACATGGAGTAAATATTCGTAAAATTATTCCAAATTTCTTGCGGATATTAATTGGATGAAGAAGAAATATTGGGTTTATGCAAAACTTTTCAGTCGACTACGTCCTGCGCGAAACACCGGCGCATGTCGGAACGCGGAGAATCCGATTCACGCAGCATAGGCAGTTCAGACAAGTTTCGTGCAACTGCTGTGCGAATGAACGTTGTTAACCATCAAACAAGATGAATGATGTCACAAAGATGCCAATTGGACATGTTTACGAAAGGAAGAATCATTGGAATGCTGGAATCCTCACGATCACAAATCGAAGTGTCTGAATTCTGAATGTGGACCAGTCTGTGATCTCAAGACTGTGGCAGAGGTTTCAAAGAATGGGAGATGTTACCCGACAACCAGTATCAGGTTGACCAAGAGTCACAACCCCTCGCCAAGACCGATATCTGGTAATAAGTGCGTGACGTCAGAGGGGCAGTACTGCCAGAGCACTGAGTTCGGCGCACACAGTCGCCACAGAAATACGAATTTTGAGACAAACTGTTTACAGGAGACTCAGTCATGCTGGCCTGTATGCCAGAAGACCAACAGTTTGCATTCCCCTCACGTCTGCGCATAAACGCGCTCGTTTGAACTGGAGTTTGAAACATCAACATTGGAGTATGGGAGAGTGGTCCAATGTGATGTTCAGTGACGAGTCCCGGTTTAGTCTGAGTAGTGATTATCGGCGGGTAACGATATGGAGAGAACATGGAACACGTTTTGAACCATGAAACATAACGGAAAGACATCATTTTCCATCAAGAGGAGTAATGGTATGGGCAGGCATCATGATGGACGGCCGCACAGACCTCCATATCTTTGACACGGGGTCTGTGACTGCTCAAAGATACACAGACGAAGTTTTTGAGCCTTATGTTCGCTTGTTTCGAGGTGCTGTCGGTCCTGACTTCATATTCATGGATGATAATGCACCATATCACAAGCGGTGCTGATGGATGACTTCCTTGAAACGGGAAACATCCAGCGCATGTCGTGGCCTGCGAACTCTCCTGATTTAAATCCTATCGAGGATGTATGGGATATGCTCAGGAGACTAATTTCAGCCTCTTCGCACCCAACATGCTCCGTTACAGAACTGAAAAGAGCTCTCCAAGAAGCTTGGAACCGTTTGAGCCCACAACTCATTCATCATCTCATAGCAAGTATGGTAAATCACTGTGCAGCGTGCCTGGCTGTCAGAGGTGACCACACGCCTTATTAAACTGCAGCATCAGCATTTTATTTAATGTTTTCTTTCATTTTTTCTTTAAAGTGTGAATCCTTGCTATGATCAGTTTTCTTTCAAACTGCTATTTTGGATAATAAAATTAATTATTATCATTCTTTTGATTTGCTTCCTTATTTTCTAACCATTTTACACTCACATATCACGTTTCCCGCCATTCTGATTAACAGTTCCTTCTTTATTCACATCTTTATCAATTATGCTTAACTTTTTGGACACCAGTATATATATATATATATATATATATATATATATATATATATATATATATATATATATATATATATATATATATATATATTTCAAAAATATAATTTTATTTCTTTTATTATGAATGACTTAGAAAAATATAGGAAAATGAGCATCATTTCCTCCTATTTTCCATGTTAATTTATTTTATATCATATTTGAAATTGTATTAGGCCTTCTCTGGGAACTTAAACCGTGTAGGGCAGCGATGCACGTTAAATCTGTCGAGAGCTGAAACGTCCTCCCGTTGGTGTGGTGTGGTAGTTAAAGGGGGTGCCAGCTCAGGTGTCGTCCACGTCACTTGACCATGGTTCAAAATTACGTGGTCCGTCGCCAAAAGCCCTCGTGTAGCTGAACAGTGCGACGTTAACATTAACTCAACTCAACTGGGAACTTAAGAAAAATTCCAAGAAACACACACAAGAAATCGTAATTGATGCAGAATTGAAAGAAATGAAAAATACCATTTTAAATAAGCGATTTTTTATTTGTTTCCTCAAAACTATAATAATCTTACTGACAATGTATAATGTGAATGTTATAAATAAAAAGTATTCTTTGTAACTTTTTTGTTACCTTTCATTGCTTATTTTGAATTACTGTCATCGTAGCACTACTGTTAAAACTTCCTGAATATAGATTTTGAAATTCGCGTAGCAAGAAAATTGGACTAATACCTAGGGATGTATAGACCTATTCGTTTTAAAGTACATTAATACCTTTTTTTAAAAAGAAAACCTTGTTTAATCAACTTGTTCTTGTTTTGTGTGCCCACTGTTCTTATGAAACCCATACTTCAATGATGGAATAGCTAAACACACAGATGTATTAGCGTTATTGTTATTTTTTAGTTCTGTTTCTGTGATGAATGGTCATGGTCACAAACTCGGGTGCCGCATTGTTTCTGTTGAGACGTGGGCTCGAGTCCAGGAGCCTCCATTGACTATGCTCTGTAGAAGGGTTGATGCATATTAAACATATCGACGTAAGCAAACACTTTTTTTATAATTTTTCTCAATAATAAAAAAAATCGTTTTAGTAAAAAGAAAAAAAAACTGTTGATCTTTGAAATATGGTCTAATTAAAGATCTTCTTTAATAATTTATTATTGTTCAGGGACTTTGTGTTTCACTACCCTGAAAAGTCGGAATTTCAACAAAAAAAAAAAAAAAAAAAAAAAAAAAAAGGCAAGAGCAATCTATTTAGACCTAAAGAAGTACACAGTAAATTTTTGTGAGCATTGCATGAACTATTTTAAATCTATGGGTGATAGAACATGTCACTTTAGTCGATAATTGTGCGTGGGCTTTACGTTGGTAACCACTGTTTTAGAGTATAGCCTACAGAATAACATAAAAATCTTTTACCAAGCTTTGTGTTTAAGTATATAAAATATTATGTATAATTTGTTGCAAATCCAGGGATATATAGAGACCAGAGGTTAAGTCATTGCAAAAAAATAATAATAATAAATAAGTAAATAAATAATAGGACTATGTTTTGCTCCATCAATCAATGTTAGGGATAGTTCAAAGTAAATTGTACATATATTTGCATTCATTTATAGTGGAATTTAATGGTTTGAGCAGCCAGTGAATTTATATGTTCCACACAATGGAACACTGAAACACACAAAGGGTTAAATATAAGGTATGTTGAATAGTGTCATAAAAAATTTTTCATAATTGATTAAGCAATTGTCTCATATATGTAAGTTTACAGTTTTACAAGTAATATTCTTACACAAGTAATATTTCATCAATTGTAAGTATGGCATATCGTAGTTATTCAAACGCTTTTTTATGACCCTTTATTTTCAACTCTAAATACATTCTATAACAAAAAAAAAAAAAAACGACGCATCAAGAAGGAGTTGCCCGGTTGTAATGAAACTTTGTATGCAGAGACATTTGTACCGAACATACAAATGATTAGAATTTGGTGTCCAATGAATGAATAGCGGTAACTAGAGAGCATCAGAACTGCGCACTCAGCATATGTCAATAAGAAACGATTCTCAATATGATGGTCGAAATTTCTGTTGCATTGTGATTTAGGATACCCTTCAACGAT
The DNA here is from genome assembly GCA_019973935.1 of Trichonephila clavipes. Lineage (NCBI taxonomy): Eukaryota > Metazoa > Arthropoda > Arachnida > Araneae > Nephilidae > Trichonephila > Trichonephila clavipes. Next base: position 446,721 of record BMAU01001248.1, on the reverse strand, counting down.
TGAAAAAATGCGTTTTGAGCTCATTACGAGCGACTGTCAGAATTTAAAAGAGGTCGTATCATTGGATTGAAAGAGGCAGGTTGGGCAAATCGGAGAATCGCTCGTCATACGGGTCGGAGCGATGCGGCCGTTTGAAGATGCTGGTAAGATTGGATGGACAATGGCAGATTTCAGCCTCATGATGGTAGTGGTCGATCTAGGGCTACAGCGGATCAGGAGAACTGATTGATAGTCAGATCAGCTGTCACAGAGCCTAATTCATCGTTATGAATCATCAGACGTGTGACCCGCGCACGAGTATGAACCATGACCACTTACAGACGGCTGATAGAGCGAAATTTACGCTCGTGCCAACAGCTACACCACCTGCCACTCACGCCTACACACTGTCAAGCCAGATTACAATGGTGCTTGGCTCGATCAGATTGGAATCATGCTGACTGGGGACGTATAGTGTTTAGCAACGAATCCCACTTCCAACTGTGTCCTGACGATCATCGAAGACGTGTCTGGAGACGCCCAGGACAGCATTCCGATCCCGCTTTTACTACTGCACTCCACGCAGGCCCTCAACCAAGAGTTATGGTCTGGGGTGCCATTTCTTTTGACAGCCGGACCCCTTTGGTCGTCATTAGAGGCACACTTACAGCACAGCGGTACGTCGACGACATTCTAAGAACAATTTTGCTACCATTTCTTTTGCAGTATCCTAGCCTTATTTTTTTACAAAAGGTAATTCCAGACCACATACGGCACGTGTTGCTATGAACTGTCTTACAGCTTCTTAAACACTTCCTTGACCAGCCAGATTTCCAGATCTCTCTCCAATCAGCATGTCTGGGATATGATGGGAAGACGATTGCATCTACCAGGGAATGTTGATGACCTGGCCTGACAATTAGAGCAAATTTGGCAAGAAATACCGCAGGAGACCATCAGGGTGCTTAATCACTCTATACCATGCAGTGTGGCAGCTTGCATCCAGGCTAGAGGTGAGCTCGTTACTTTGTAACTAGGTAACTCTGAAATGAATCATGCAATTTTTCTGAAATTTTAATCATTTCTTTTTTTGTACATAATCTTTGTAACCACCAATTTTGTTTCTATCGGATAACTCGTTCTTGGTGCGTCGTATTTTTTTTTTTTTTTTTTTTTTATAAAGTGTATTTTAATTCAATTAGATACCAAACAGCTACAAGCAAAAATTCAAACTCAGAATTACAAAATCTTTTAATATAGTGATTGGAAAATTATTACCTACAATTTTATTTAAAACTATTACTTTCGATTTGTTAGATACACGAACTGAAAATATTTTTAAGAAACTCTAAAAATAATTCGATTATCTCAAAATCTCACATACGAATTTCTTTATACCAAGCATACAATATATTAAATTTTCAAAGCTAATAAAAATAAACGTTAAATTCGATCTTAGTACGTATTTCTACTATTCAAGGAGCTTCGTATAAAACAGGGCGCAATTGCAGATAGCTCATTTTTCTCATTATTGCTGCAGTTCCTTCCCTGGTGACATAACCATTGATGCTGTTACGACGTTGCCAAAGATCTTATAGACTAGCGGATGGTTTCGAATATCAGTGGCGTAAAAATTATTTTTATGGGAGGGGTTTACATTTAAAAAAAATTAAATTAAGATGAAAGAGCCGCGAGACTTAAATTTTATGCTAAAAATTAAACTTATTATGTTACAGGAGTTAGAACCCCTAAGCCCCATCATTTTGTACGCCACTGTCGAAAATGATCGCATTGTCGATATATGTGAAATTATCTAGACATACCAAGAATTAGGTCACTACTAGTGCCGAAGCAATGCAATGCAATGAGGAGTACGCAATTTCCTATGGGTCCCACGCTTTTTAAGGACCTGCAAAAGCGTTTCTGTTTTCCTGTGCTCTTAAAACAGGCTACCGGTCCCCTAGAATTCGACTGTCCAAGGGCCTCTATGTCATTTAATCGAACACTGGTCACAATCTGCAGACAACGGACAAAGTTGTGCGAACATGGTGGTTCATTGATTACTCTGAGGAACTTATTAATATAATATAAAAGATAAGGTTCTGTGGAATGAACAGCCCAATAGCGTCACTGTCCTTTGTCTGATATACCAAAGCTTCTTCCATAAAAATAATGGCACATGAATGTGAGGCAAGATAACACCAGGAGCCAAGACGATTTTTGTCTAAGCATGCATGTGAACAGCCCAATATTTATTTTATTCTCTCTCTCTCATTCATCACTTGTGATATGAGAGAAAGATGATCCTTTGTTTCTTCTCTTATATATTTTTTTCACTCTCCCTTATTTTTTTTTATTTATTTACTTTTTCTTGCGGTAGATGGCAAAAGCATTCTTCCATAAAAATAATGGTTCTTTCCTGTTTAACGGTGCTTGGTTATGGTTGAACTTTGGTCAGATTTCTTAAGATGCCTGACTTTACAGCATCGTCAAAATCATCCAGATTTGTGAAGTAGCCAATCATCATTGCTGCCAGTGCTCTATGGTATTTTGTTAAGCAACGAAAAACAAAACAAAAAAACGAACAAACAAAAAATTGTAAAATAAATAATAAGTCCTCGATTATATTCCTACAATGTAATAGTTTTAATGAAAAACTGATAAATTGTTCAACAATTATTTCTTATACGACCTTGCTTCAGTGGAATATTCAAGCTTTTCTTTTTATTTCTTCCGTACCTTTTACAAAAACAGCCCTAAATATGGCTTAAAAGGTAGTTCTTTTTAAATCATAGTTTTATGTCATTGAGTCTCCTTTATCCGAAGGCTGCGGTAGCCCAGTGGTCAAGGTACCGGATCATGGCAGGCATGTCATGAGTTCAAGCCCAGTACCACTAAAGACCCGCCGTGTACGGCAGCGATGCACGTTAAATCTGTCGAGAGCTGAAACGTCCTCCCATTGGTGTGGTAGTTAGAAGAGGTGGTGCCAGCTCAGGTGTCGTCCACGTCACTTGACCATGGTTCAAAATTACGTGGTCCGTCGCCAAAAGCCCTCGTGTAGCTAAACAGTGCAACGTTAATATTCACTCACTCCTTTATTCGAGTCAAAATTTTTCTGTCTGTAATGGAAATGCCTAAGAAATGAAAATAAATCAATAAAGAAATTCAACCTGTGGATTAATATTCAACGAAATGGCAACAAAACAAAGTTGTTGTAGTTTTGGTTTGATTGACTTGAAACTCTATTTTGAACGCCGATTATCCGTGTCAATGTGAAGTAAAAGTACTTTATATACTTTCTTATTAAAAGTATGTTGAAGCTACTGTGCTATGAGCAATATAAAACTGAATATTTTGAATAGAGTTTTCATATGTCTAAAAAATTAATGCAGATATATAAACTTTTTGACCTTTTCGGTATTATGTAACCCGTCTGCATGTTTCTGTGCTAAGTAATTTTTAAATCGAAAATTCTGCTGGGTGTTAGTATCGGTTATTAAGTTATTCTTTAATAATCAGAATATTCTTTCAGTTCCTCGAAATCTTACTTTTATTTTTTATTTATGCCTGTTACTAAAATTTATTAAATTACTAATTTGTTAAAATTTTTACTTTAAATTTTTTTTTTTTTTTTTGTAGGTATTAATTCTCTAATATTTTACACTTTAACCAAAAGTAAATAAAGCTATAATTCTTCTCTGTCGATTATACAGTTTTATTCTTAATTAAATGTGATCAACATTAACCATTTGAAAAACCTGAACGAATTTTTCTGCCGCCTAACTGTAAATTTTCGAAGTTGGGGCGATAGCATTACAATAAGCGACTATCTAAAATAGGAAACTACTCGCCACTTAAAGTAATCGTACCCAAAACTGTGGTGGCAGATAAATATCAAATTAGTTCTGAAAAATTTAATAGAAATTTATCAATGCATACAAGCTGTACCTCATAAATTTAACATGCTAAATCAAATCACAAACTAATTTATGCTCACAATTTTATTAATGTAACTCTAAAAAGATATTTTTTACAACTGTGATAAATTATAATTTTAATTTTACTCTTAGTGTTGAATTATTTTGTGGTAAAGCATTTTTATGTTTACTATTAGTTTTATTTATGTTCTTTTATTTTCTTAGTTGTAATTTTATTTATTTATTTTTGGTCCCGTGTATTTAAGCATAAGTTTTATAATCCTTTTTTAATGAAAAATCATGAAACTATGAATATTTCATTAAAATTTTTTCTGTGATCTCTTAAAAGAAAAGAATATACAAAATACACTACTTAAAATGTTATTGCAACTACAGTGGTGAAGATTGGTGACTTCTTCATTGGAGAAGTTTGGGGATTTATAAAATAAAAGGTTATTTATTACATGCATACATTTCATAAAGCGATTTTTTTTAAATTATAATCCCCCTTTAATGAGTTTCTGTTGTTCTTTTTGAGACGAAATTTTTGAAGTAACAAATTTAAGAACAACATGTACCCTATATAAATCAAACAGCTGTTTTAAAAGATTATCAATTGTTATTAAATTAATTTGTTTCTTATTCTAAATCTATTGATTACTGTGTTTTAAATGTATTTTCAAAATGCTTTTTTTTTTAATATAACTTTATGGCATACAATGTATTGTTTTCTTGAAGTACTTTTATAGCATCTTTTTTCTGTTGTCTAGAAATTTAAATTAAGATAAAAAATAGGTTAAAGAAAATAATTTAGCAAAACAGAGAAACTAAATGAAAATGTGTATGCCCTATTTCAAAACATAACAGGAAATTGTGTATATAGTTGGTATTTAGTGTATGGTACAAAAACAATATAGTTGTATTACCAGAATTTGACTCAGTATTTAATTGGAAAATTTTTCCCAATGTGATTGTGATAATATAAAAGTACCAACCTGTTTCTATTTTATCATTTGGTTTTCTAGAAATTGTGTTACCTATTTCCTTGTTTTCATAGTGTTAAGTTATTTTAACCTTATTAATGTTAACAATTAAACAAATTATTTTCTTTTTGGTCCATTGCAGGCATGTATCCATCACACTTCTGGAGAAGAGGTGTGTTGCAGACATGTCGCTTTTTTCATTCTCAGACATGTGGCATGAAAACAATGCAGGCATGGCAAGCATTTGAACATGGGAGTCCAGAGCAATTGCAGTTAAACACAGCAGCTCCTATTCCTGTGTTGAAAAGTAATATAGATGTCCTAGTCAAAGTACATGCTGCTAGTGTAAACCCCTTAGATGTTCAAATGTTAGGTAATATAAATTGTTGTTCAGTTATTAGAATTTTAATAGTTTATCAGTTTTCAGTTAAAAAATAAAACAGAAAGTCCTTATTAGCTTTTTTATATTATATTAAATAATTTTTTTATGAGTGTTCTGAAAATCTTTTATATGTGTTTAAATTTAAGATGTTGAATAGGTCTTACTAAAAATTGTTAAAAATTATATTTATATTTAGAAGGATATGGCTCATCTGCTTTCAATTTTGTTCGTCAATTGAACAGTTGCTCTTTCAGTGCTCAAGAATTTCCCCTGCAACTTGGTCGTGATTTCTCAGGAACTGTAGTACATGCTGGGAAAAGTGCTCAACATTATAAAATTGGAGATGAGGTATTTAAAACACTTCTTGTGGTTCATACTAAAAATAAATGTGCCCAACACAGAATAATTTTCTTATTTTCTTTCCCAAAAAGTTTAGATGCATGATTATATTGTTAAAATTAAAAATAAAATATTTTTTTATGTCATATATGTCATTGATAGACTTTAAATTGTCTCATTTAATGTTTTGAATTAATTAATGTAGTTTCTTAATTGTTTTCAACAACTTGACATTTAAATAGTTTTTATGATAGCACCAATAATCCAATATGAGCACCTATCTAATATTTTTCAATTCCTATTATTAGTTCACTTTCTCCTATATATATATATATATATATATATATATATATATCTTGTTCAAATTTTCAGTCATTAATAAAAAAATTTTATTCATCCTCTGAAATTCAAATATATTTTTTAAACTTGTAGTGGATGACACTTGATGTTAATGCAGTTTTTTTCAAATATGAATTCATTAATTAAATTTTACTTTTTAGTTTTGAATTTATTTCTAACATAGTTAGAACTATCTGCAATAGATAGTCCCAGTGTGTTTTTCTAACAAATTTTTTCTTGGCTTCAAATATATTTTTTTAAACTTGTAGTGGATGGCATGACACTTAATGTAAAAACAGTCTTATCAAATATTAATCCATTAATTAAATTTAATAATCGAAAAAAAATTTCTTTGTTGACCAAGTAGGAATTGACTTTTAAGATCATTTTTTAAAAATATATTCTATCATGAATTAAATATCAGTAAATAATTAATGTTTTTATAATTTTAGATATGGGGTGCTCTAAGTCCATGGCAAACTGGTACTCATGCTGAATATATTTTAGCTCCAATCTGCTATGTGAGTTGTTTCCAAATTTGATTATTTCAAAGCAAAAAATCATGCTACAATAAGTTATCTGCCAATAATTTGAAAAGATAAGTTTTTTTTTTTTTTATCAAGATTGTGCAGTTTTTAACCCTTTAACGCGTGATAGTATCTCTCCGAGACCACTTTTTTCTAAAAAATACCTCTAAACGTGCAGTGGTATTTGAATGAAACCAATGGTTCTACAGATATCTTTTATCTTTCATAAAAGATACTAGATGACAGCACTATACAAGAAAATCTTCTTTCTGTGAGAAAAAGCATCGTTTTAAATGCCTTTTTTGAACACTTTCAAAAAAAGTTTTTTAGTAAATAAAAACAGATAAATATTGAAAGTAAGTTATGTACATTTTTGCTGCATATGCTGTTCATAGCATAACTAATTTTTAGAATGATAAATTATAAAAAGAACTGTCTCATAATAAGTCATCTAAGTGGTAGTTTCACACAGATACCACTGTGCGTTTAGAACATGAAAACTGTCCGACTTCTAGCACACATGCGTAAGAGATATTCCTTCTTGTTTTTCTTTTTTCTGACTCAGACAGGGAAGTAACTAATAATTTATGGGGGTTTTGCCATTGCTTTGGAGCAGGGGATTTTGTTTATATTGAAATGGTGATGTTTTTCTCGAATGGAAATTTTTTCTCCTCTCATTTACGTTCTTTTTATACTGAAGAGAGGTCGAATTTTTTGGATGATGAATGTATGTTCTAATATAGCTGATACTATTTCTTTTAATATTATTTTTGTTTACCTCTTTCAATTAAATTTGCTAATATTTAATCTTTCGAAGCTAATTCTTATCAGTATTATTGCATGTTTTAATAATAAAGAAACAATCAAAAATCTGGCTATTGAAGATGATTTCAATCTCTTATAGTTATATTTTGTAATATTTAACATTTAAAATGTAATTCTAATACTTAATATTGCATGTTTCAGTAAATTTATTACAAAGTATATAAAGAATAATCTTACAAATCTGATCCAAATCGTATATTGTTCATCCGAGAATTATGTCCTAAGTGCGCGGTGGTACTCCTGTGAAACCACTTCCCCCCTCGGGGGAATGTACTGTAATTTTTTTAAAGATATTTTCTCTGTTCTTAGGTTCTATACATTACATTTATTAATTTTATTTTGGAAATTTCAGCGAATTTATTTTTCCGCACGTCAAAGGGTTAAGATGCAGATATTTTATTCGTAATCAACATCAAATTCTTGTAATGTTTTAGTGAAAAACTATGTATTTGTAAATGAAATATATATTGGTGGCTACTTAGTTTTAATATTTTATTTACCTTTAACCAGTTGATTCTGATACATTTTTAACCCTGTACTATTATTACAGCAAGATTTCTTTTTATTTGTGGTTATTTTTAAAATAATTTTGCTGTGTTTTTCTTTTAGATATCTAAAAAGCCTAAATCTTTAAATCATGTAGAAGCTTCTTCATTCCCTTATGTTGCTTTAACTTCTTGGTCTGCTATCAAAATATTTGGTGGACTTTGTGAAAAATCTACTTATGGGAAAAGGTATTTGAAGATGAATCCCCATCACTAGATTAATAATGCAAACAAGTTTTGTAATTTTCAAATTTAATAGAGTATTTATGGACTCTATTCTTTATTCTATTATTCTTTTAGCATCTTAAATTCAATTTAATCTATGAAATTTAAAAAAAAATTGTTAATTATTAAAAGTTTTTTTTATTTACCATAATATTTTTATCTATAAGTATATACTATATACAATTTTGGTACATAAGTTATTGCATTCACAGAAAGGACTCAATACCATAAAATGTTTTATACTAATTCAAATATTAATTTGAAATAAATTATTGCTATGTGGCTGTATTTTTATATAAATAAAAATGTCAAATTACAATGTTTCTTAAAATATTTGCAGAGTCCTTGTAATAGGAGCCTCTGGAGGTGTTGGAAATTTTGCAATTCAGGTATTACTGTTTAAATAATGGTGTAATAATAAACGGTTATTTGTATGGTATAATATAATAAATTAAAAACAGTTGATGTGTCATAGATTTTTTTTAATTCACAAATTTATAGTATTTTAACCTTTTATGTGAATAATTTAAATTGTGTTTAAAATTACCTTTTGTGTATTAATTGAATTAATACAAACTCACTTTTTGCATTGCCTTTATTAATGAATATATTGAAGTAAATGCTTAACACTCTTATGGTATTATATTCAAAACACTCAAAGTGTTTGCTAAATACTTATGTTTAGATAAAATTATGTATCTTAATTTATAATTAAAATCTACAATTTATAAGAAAATTTTTAATATATCCTATCATTTAGTAATGATGTAATATTCAATATTATATTCATAAATATTTAATTATTATACAGGTAGACTATCTATAACATGAACATGTTCCTAAAAATGCAATGTTTACTGACTCTGATGAAAAAAACAAACAAAAAAAAATTTAAGTTAGTGTCCAAAAATTTTTTAAAACAAATAATCTTATGTTTAGGCAAAATATATTTATGAGAGCAATTTTTGTCGGAAGTATTACTTATTAATATGTATTAAATAATGTTTCGTTTGTCATATTACTATTAAACACTATTAACCTGTGGCATTCTCTTTTGATATATCCTCTTCTTCTGAACTTACTTCAGCATGATCTTGCTCTTTTTTTTTAACTCTATTTTTAAAATTACTTGCATATAGATGAGAGATCCTTACAAATTAATGTAGTTCTCTAAGCAATTGTGAAATTTTTTCTAAAATTTTATTTTGCTTTGAATGGAAGGATCTTCATTTAGGGAAAATAACTCAAAGTGCTCATCTTAATCTTTAATACTTTTTAACATTTAAGTGCGGCATTTAGTTTCTTTGCTTTCATACACATTAATTGTTACTTAAATGTTTGAATGTCATTAAATTTGATCCATCAATTTCTTTTCCTGCCTATTATTCTTGGATATCTTTGACGGCCATAACATCTAAGCCTTTCTTTCCTAGAAATTTAAGAGCTACAGTATCCCAATGGTCATGGACTCTTGGCCCTAATACCATAAGTTTAAGTCTAATGCCTCTGAAGACCCACTGTGCACACAGAAGAGCTGATGCACATTAAATCTGTCGAGGCTCAGTCCTCTCATTACTATAGTGTGGAAGTTTGAAGAGGGTGTGCCAGCTCGATTGTCATCCTTGTCATTTAACCATAGCTCAAAATTATGAGGTCCATCACCAATAGCCCACATGTAGTTTGACAATGCTACATTAATAAACACTCACCCTAGAAATTTAACAAGTTCTATGAAGCAGTTATTCTATTTTCTGCCAGCTTGATTAGACTTTTATTTTGATTTGATCCCAGCAATGTATTTTCCATTGAGTATGTAATGTAATAGATGTTATAAATTTATGTGATTAATATATATATATATATTTTACTTTTATAGATTAGTTTTCAACTTTGTTCAAAGCTCACTGTAATGATTTCCTGTTGAATTTAATCTTAAATGTTATAATTTCCTGTTATTCTTCTTTTAACCATTGAAGTTTTAAGTGATTATAAAAACATTACTTGTACATGAAAGCAATTTAAATATTTTTAATTATTGGGTGTATTATCCAATATTAGTAGAATTTTAAAATCAAGATTTTCCTACAAAAACTCAATTTAATTGTTAATAAACCAAAAAATGTTTACACTGTCCATTATATTGAGTGAAAAACTGTTATTTAAGTTTATTATTGCAGGAAAACTGAGAGATTTATAAGTCATATTTTCCTTATCGCCTGAAGTATTACTGCATATAAGCAAGGTCTTTTAGTACCATAAAACCTGGTTAAGTTTTTCTTTGTTAGAAAAATAATAAAAAATTTTCTTATGCAGTTTTTTCCAATAATGACTAATCTCAGTAATATTAAAATGTGATGCTTGGCTGTTCGATAATTTCTTGTAATTCTTTTGGATAAGTTTTAATAGCTTCTTTACCATTCATATACTATCTTGTATTTCTAAGTTTTGTAATACAATACTTTTAAAATGGTTAAATCACCCTTGCTAATAGCAGTCAAGTTTAATTACAGATTCTCCATTTTCCCAATAAATATTTGTAGAATTTTAAAACTTCAAGTTTGATCATTTTGGAATTGTTTAATAATTTTCCAGTAAATTATTATTTTATTAGCATTCATCAATTCAGATATTAATGAGCTTTTTTCATCTTCCCATTGAATGTTCTTTAGGGTGAGAAGTTATAGCTTTGAAAACAGAATACCCAACAATAAAGCTTTAATTGTAGATTCATTTTTTAATGCAGTCTCTGGATTGTTACACACTTTATTTCAATCTAAAGTTTTGCATCATCCCTCTCTCTTTTTGAACCAATCTCGAATCTAATTTTTGTTCTGACAAGATAAAACACCTTTTAAAAGGTATTTTTAAGATTTTATCCAAATATAGTTTCAGACTGCAAATTCACTGAAATGAAAAATGTAATTTTCATTAGCAAAAGCATAAATTGTATTTAATACTCCCCAAATAAAATGTAATGAAAATTTTTATAAATTTCAATAATTTGCAGTTAAATGGGATGGATATACATGCATGCTCAAATTAAAAACTTCCAATAAGATATTTTGGGTACTCATCATTTAAAGCAATCATGGCTTTTTTTTTTTTTTTTTTTTGCATTATTGCCAACAAACAATAAATTATATTATCCAAAGTTGACTTCAGATAAATTATCTACAAATACGATAAAAAGTTGAATTATAATTGTACTTTATCGATTTTGCCTGTTTATAACGTTTGCAACTGGTATGAGGTAGAAGTTGGTGTTTTCTATATGTAGCAATATTTGGCTTGATAATCCCAACAACTGACTGGTACCATGCTTAGTACTTTTGATAGGTCACATATTTAATTCCACATTGTGTAGAGATTCCTCGAATTCTCAGATAATATATATGTTACAGTGAAACTGTGTTTAAAATAACATGAGGGGTTAACCCAACACTCGAACCATATTATACAGTTTGCTTGTTTACGAATGTAATTTCTTTCAGTCATCTACTGAAAATAGTTTAAGAATGGTCTTTGGGAAAGATTACTTGGAAGCAAAAAAATCTCTATAAAATGAGTGTCAATAAATAAAATGAGTATTGGAAACACTTTAGATTACTTAAGTAATTTTTTTTATATCCTTTCTAGATTTTGATGTGTATGCTGTTAACTTGTTGTATGTATTGCTTCTTAGATTTAAAATTTTAAATAAAGTATTTTTATTACATATTCTTTTCTTTCTTTTATTATTATTTTTAGTTTTTTCAATATGTATAAATATAACAAGGGATCCAGTGAAATTTATGTAATTATTTTCAAAAATACAAAAATATGAACACAGCAATGTCTATATTAATGAAGCTGATTTACTAGTCAAACTTTTAGGAAACAACTTTTAAAAAAAAAAGAAAAAAAAAATTCTAAATCTGGAAGTTGGTAGAAATGAAAATGTGGTATATACATGTATTAAATAATGTTAAGTTATATGTCCCAGCATAAATTTTAAATATGTTACTTCTTTTCTCTTCAGATAATTACTTTGTACCATCTGAGCATGTTTATTTATAAATTAATGATAAATTACTTTTCCAACATGATTATGAATAACTCAATAATCATCAAAGTGCAATTCCTATTTAATTCATTTAAGTGTCTTTAAAATTTATGAAATTGTTAACAAGAAAATATTTATTAAATATATTAAAATTTGAAAAATTTAACTTTTAACTTAATTTTTATATAAAATTGTCAAATGTGATTTTCTATTTTATGACATATATGAATATTTAACTCGGTGTTGTCAGAATTACTATTTTAGAGTTTATGATGTAAATTTATAATTTACTAACTTTAAAATGTGTCTTTAAGATATTTGATAGCTAAAATATTCAGTGAGTGATTTCTTTTTTTATAGCTACTGAAAACTTGGGGTGCTGATGTTACTGCTATGTGTGCAACAGATGCCTTAGAAAGCATACAAAATCTTGGAGCTGATGCTGTTCTAGATTATCAGAGTCCAGAATTCAAACAAAATTTAAGAGAACTGAATAAGTAAAATATTTACAATAATGTCAAACTAGTCTTATTTATATGGTAGGAATACTCACATATATTGATCTTTAAAAATAATTTTAATGTATCTGCTGGGTGGGATATTTTTTTCAGAGTTGGAGCATTTTTCATTTTTTTTTCAATATTACATTTTTGTTCCTGATTTATCAATAAATTTATTGGTTATGTTAGAATTTTGAATATATATATATATATATATATATATATATTAATTACAAAATAAAAATTAAATCTTCTGTTTTACATTCAGGTTTGATGTAATCATGGATAATGTTGGAGGTGAATATCCTGACCTCACTATTAATCTGCTAAAGAAATGGCAAAATAGCCGATATATTACGACCGTTTCTCCGCTTTTAAAAAATGCTGATGATCGTGGCATAGTAATAGGTACACTGACATCAGCAATACAGGCTGGCTTTGATACAGCTATGGTAATTTCATTTTTAATTACTGTATAATTAATGCACTTATTTTAAATCTGTATCAATGAAAAAAATATGAATATATTTTCAGAAAAATATTTAAAAAATGATTTAGTGCAAATTAATAAAATAATTGAAATTTTCAGTCTCTTAAGGATGGAAAGACATTTAGATGGGCTTATTTTGTTCCCAATGGTTGTGCATTAAAATCCATTGCCAAACTTGTTGACAATAAACAGGTGAGAATCTTAATTTTTTTAATAATTAGAAATGTTACTTAATATTCAAATTTGATATACTTTAATCTGAAAACTTAACATGTATTTCAGTCAGTCTACATAAAAAATTTCACATCTTAAATTAGTAATATTCAATAAGGTTTTGCATCTTTAACTATATATGAATTTCATTAATTGTAGTACTAAGAAAATCCCTTAAGTTTAGTGGATCTCATGGCGATATATCCAAGCCATCTTGAGAAAAAAAATTAGATGAATGGCATCATCAGTTTAAGATGCCAATGTTAGAGAATATATTTTAGCTTGAATCATGAACTACTTAGCTGATAATCATTAGGATAGCAAATTTAAAAATACTGTTTTAAATTTAAATGTCTTAAGATGTAATTTATACTGAAACCCCACTTTTAATAGGAAAAAATAATTGTTCATTACTTAATGCGATGATAAATTGTTCTCTATAAGAAATTAATCATTTAAGTAATATGCCATTATCATAAAATTAATAATTGGAAACATTTTATACTTTAAGATCATATTAAAACTGCATATTCTCTAATTTTAAGATATCCTCTAATTAGCCTTTCCAGCTGCAAAAAAAAAATTGGATTTCATACTAAAATCTAAAAATCATTTTATTCTAGATAAATCCAGTGATAGAAAAAATTTACAAATTTGAAGAAGTACCTGAAGCATTTGAAAAAGTATCTAGAGGACACGCTCGAGGCAAAACAGTAATAGACTTTACATCAAATGGCGAAAATAAACAACAGCAACAGAATGTGTAAAAATTTAATAAAAAATAAAGTACAAGAAAATTAAAAATCATAAATTTATGAGAAATGCAATTGATCATATTTTAATCAAACTAGTAGCACATGGAACAAAAACACTGCTCTCACTCTACAGGTGATTATATAAACACAATCCTTTTTTTAATACATCTCTCTTGAAAGAAACAGGATTTTAAATAAATAAAAAATTGACTTACTACAGCATTTCCTATTACATGTCAAGTAAATAAATAACTTTAAACCAAGTAAGTGGAAGTACAATAAAACTTCTGTCTATATTTGGATTAATAAGAAAGCTGACCATTAATACATATAAAATATAAAAACTTGTTTACTTTATACTTAATTAATACCTTATTCCTCACAAATCTATAACAGTTTAAAGCCATCTTCATTCAATGTTTAAATGATGAGTACTTTAGCATTATTATATTTTGACTAAAAGATACATCAGCTCTCTCTATTATTTCATTAAAAATAACATTTTCAAAATTTTAAGAAAATATGTCAAATTACTATACATATTATAATAATACAAATTTATACTATATTAGGATATTTTTCCTATCCAAATTTAGGTCCTACTTCATTTTATAGAGTGAAGACAGCCTTAAAACAGCTAAACAAGATCTGAAAAGAACTAAATCCATATAATTAAAGTTTACAATACTTTCTTTCAAACCAATATAGGAAAAATTAAGTATAAGAAACAATTGAGATTTAACTGTATATTTTGAATACAAAATTCATTAACAAGATCATTTAATCTACATATTAAATATATTTTCCAATAGTCAATAATAGAAATTAAAATACAATATATAACTTATTTTTACAATCAAGCTCTTTACATAATAAATACATGTTGAAAATAATCATTACATTACACAAAATTCCATTACTCTTAAAATGAACAGAAATAAGTACAAATGAATTAAATTATAACAACACCAAGAATAAAAACATTTTATAAAAAAATAAATAATCCTCAATTTGTGTGAGTATTCTTAGAATTATCAAAGCAGTCAATTCCTAGTACACAACACATTTTTTTCCACACAATAAAGATAAAATAAAAATCTAATGAGTAATTTTTAGATAGAACTTTCCCACTTTAAATAAATATCAATATATATTCTAAATCAAGAGAAAATATTCAGTGCATTAATACACAAATAAAATGCTCAGCTTTTGCTCAGACTGTTTTAACATAACCAAAAGTAAAACATAACTAATTGTATAACTAAAACAATCAGCTTTTAAATTTTATGATATATCTTTCATTTGAAATCTTATCTATAAATTAACAGTTCTTGGAATGATAAAAAGTATTCGGGAAATAATGTTCAAAATAAGTCTTTGCTACAATTGCTCTTCGCCTTCCTCTACTTAAATAACTGGATTTTTCCTCCAATGCATTTTAAAACTAATGTTTCTCAAATAGGATAATTTATATTAACATATTTTAAGTTAATTGTAGTTGTTTAAGATTTTTAATCTCTCTGAAATTTTAATTTACAAAACTAAAATGATAGTTTCTTATACCATTAAAAAAAGCTCATAGCCAAATAAAAATTTGTAAAACTGAATAAAGAAACATATTTTTTTTGACAGTCAATTCCCTTATTTTAGCATACAATATTATGCTTTACACAATAATCTTTTCAAAAATTGCACAAAATTCCAATCTTTCCTCCTTTTAAATATTCGGATTAAAATTGTTAACATCGCAATTTCACTGAACTGAATATTAAAATTCTATTTTAGAAATTAATCATCACACAGAATTTTCCAATTATATCTTTCCAGTTTTAATTGTTTTCATCTCTTTTTAACCAATGTTTATATATAGTACCTTATTTTACAACTAAGAAACTCGAACATCTTCAACGTAAAATAATGAAAAATTTTATATTAGCTGTTTACATTAATATGTTAACAATCAAACAGAAATATTCATTAGTAATGTACTGTTACACATTTTTGGGGGATCTTAAAACATTTAGGATGTCTTAATTTTTATTTTAAATATGCAGTCAACTAATTCATGCTTTTTAAAAAAGATGTTTTGAAATTTTTTAATTAAGAATCATAGCAATATTTTATATTTTGAATTTTTGTTACAGCAGAATCTTACAACAACAACAAAAAAATTTCATTCATAAAAATTGTAATTTTCAAAAAACTTCATATTGTTCATAATTATTATTTGAAGGATTAAACTTGTACAACTTTCATCCCAAAATATTTAAAGCTAAAAATGCTTTTATAATAAACTTGATCAAAATACATTTTTTACAATGTATGAGTATCATTAATTAATAATAAACTTGGGAAAAAATTATATGTGTGCATATAAGAAAAATGTTTGAATTATCACTCATTATATGAAAGAAATTACTTCTACAAAAATTATATTTTCGAAGATAGAATTAACTTTAGACTAGCTGTGAACATGCAAGAAATAGTAACTTAAAAAACTTTTAATAAATCTAGATTATTTAGATAGAGAAAAAATGTAAATATATTAAATATCCTCTTATAAAACTAGTTTTTTTAGACAAAATATATTTTCATAGTTTTAAAGTGAATGAACACTTATATTGCATAGATATATGCATCAGGTTTTTTATTGCATAAATTTGCTATTATTATGAGGGTGAATCAAAAATAAACCAGAATTTTCAAGCTATGTAAGCTTGTGATGTCCTAAAAAGATGGCACTCTAGTACATGTTGCTAAGGGGTGTTACAAATAAAAGCAATGTTTTCATAAAACATATTGTGAATTTTTTGAATTAGTAGATGAATGAGTTTGATATAAGTACATACTGTAGTGGTACAACACATTTTAAAATGTTTGACATGTAGAGGAGTAAAACCAAGTGAAGTTTAACGACACTTGACAAACAAGTGAGGATACAATATCCTCGAAGACTCAAGAGCGCCACCAGGCCAATTCATTTGTAGGAGGACGAGATCAAATAAAACATGTGAAGCACAACCACTATCGTTCCACCCATCAACATATATAACTGTGGTTGATTCCTTTCATGATAGATGCATGATCAATGCATTGATTTATTGTCAATTTTTAGATGAAGTGAAACTTGCTCATCTGTAGGAAAAGAAAATGCGATTTTGTTGCATGACCATTCAGCTACTTTACAACTTAAAAAGACTTGAGCAACTTCACCCAAAACAATTAGGACATTTTCCTTATAAATTCTGATTTGTCTCCATGTGATTTTCTTCCCTTTGGACCACTGAAAGAAAGTAAAGGGGAAGTGATTTTGATAATGATTTCATAAGTTGAAGCATTTGTGCTCTGATTCCTTCGAAATCAATTGTTATCTTTAAACTGTGATAAAAAAAAAGCTGCTCAAACATTTGAGAAAAATCCATTGATAAAGCATGAAATTGTGTGGTAAAATAAATTTTTCTTTTTTCACATAACCTAGGTTTTTTACCAAATAATTGCAGTTTATTGTTTATCCACCCTCTTATGTTGAACACTTCTTAAAGCTTAAATGGTTTCACTATCTAATTCTTATAAAACAGTATTTACACATGAAAATACAAATTGAAATATTCGTATTTCTTATCCTGCTTTGCAAAAATGTATTTGTAGTATTTCACTGCAGTTTTATACCACAGAAAATAAATTATTATTAAATATTTCACAATAATCGTTTCCCCACAAGGAAAAAAATTAATTTTACAACTATCGGTCTAACTTAAAAAGAATTCACTTTCTGTATGTGAATATAATAAAGAAAAATTGATGAAATTATCATATAATTTAATATTCAGTATAATACTTTAAAAGAAACCGTTACAGCAAGAAAACAAAATATGAACAAGATAGTCAAAATTGTAACGATATAATTTGTGCTCAAAATAAGTAAAATGTTTACATTTCAATGAAAGTAACTGAATGCACAGTTGAATATATATACATATATATATGTCCAATCACAAAGATGCAAATTTCTAAGGCACATACTAAAAAAAGAATTAACATACAAAATTATTTTTCATATCACACCAAAAAAATACTAAAAGATTATATTTATAAATTTATTTATATTCTTTTACCATATATATAACCTTTTGGTAGTTAATAAAACCTTATAAAATTAGAAATAGCATCAAAGTTCACCATAACTATAACATGATTACATATGTTTAAATGAATTCATTATAACAGATGTAACAATAACATTTTTATTGAGAGATGAATCTAAAATTTACCACGGTGACAAAACCTTAAAATAGTTCATGCACAGGAAACAAGAAATGAGTATTTGTACATCTGAGGAGGGGGGAAACTCTAATTGAACTGTTTTTAAAGATGTTGCATAAATTTTAACAATTTAATTGATGATAAATCAAATATTATCAATGGGAAGTTATGTAATTAAAATCCAAATATGATTTATCCACAGTATAAAAGTCACATGATTGGAGGTAAATATGGTTGTGTGTCAAATAAAATAATTTAAGCTGAAGTATGAATAATAAGCCAAGGAGAAACATTGAATTTGCATAATTCATTCTGTCTCATAAACGATTAGGGCTATCTGTATCCTTGCCTTTCTTGTTGTTTTTAGACAATGTAATCACTTGTTTTTGCAGAACTCTAACCTTGGACTATAAAATAAGAAAAAGAAAATATGATTTTTAAAATAAAAAAAAATAATGAAAGTTAAAGCAAACCATGAAAAATACCTACCTGCAATTCTTCAACAATATCTCCATGAGATTTTTGCATAGATTGTATTTTAAGTCGCAATTCTCTTTCTATAATTCCATGTTGAGCTTTTACTTCTCCAGCCTAAAATTGTTAAAAATAAATTTCATATATTAATATTATTTTTACCTTGGGAAAAGTAAAGCTCACTCTTAATGATAATAAATAGCAAGGTCTGTCCTATGAATCAATGGCAGAATAAATTAGGCAAAAGTACTTAGCTGGTGTTCAAATCACTTTTTATAAACAGAATTAATAAACTAATTCAAAAGATTGTATTTCTTTTTTCATGTGTTTTTTTATAAATTACCATAGCATGTGAGTTATTTTTCAACATCAAAAACACACCACAGATTAATATTCTAACCAAAAACAATAAAATTATTTTAAATTTTAAAGACATGGTAAAGTTCATATTTTTCAGCAATTTATTTCATTAGATATAATTTATAAAATACTGAAGATATTAACTATTATATATGTATAACTATTTTATGTATCCATGAACAAAAGAAAAAATATATACCATTAACTTATGTTAATAGATTTTACATATAATTAGACAATTTCCATAATAATTTTTTTTCAGTCATTTATGCACATTATACACATGCATATAGGAAGAAGTTTCTTAAGAATGAATATCCTTGTTAAAATGGTCCAGAAATGAAAAAATCTCTGGTTGTGTTATTGTAAATTTAGAAATTAAATCCACAATGCGCTCTGCAATGTCAAGAGAGAAGAAAGGCAGGAAGACATTAAAAAGTTGGCAGTGTTCACTGTACAACAAATGCTTTGAATTTTCTTATGAATTAAACAGAGGCACCCAATGAGCAATAAAATGGAATAAATTTATTAAAAAGTAAAAGAGTAATAATCCAAAGCTTAGCTTTTTCTAAAATTCCATCTTTCCACTTTTAAATCTTTTTCTCTTGAAACAGATAGCATGTTTTTTTAAACATTGTATTTAAAGGAAAAGTCAATATAAGAGATTAGATATTAGGGGGAACATAGTAACTTTAAACCAACAAATTATCGAATTTTAAAAAATATTTTGAACTGTTTGGAGCATTTTAAAACAAACCGCATCAAAATCCGATAATTATTAAGTTCTGTACAGGAAAAAATATAAATCTCTAAAGCGACTTTACACTTTAAGTGGATTGTAAACAAACTGCACCTCCGTAAGTTTCAGTTTCGACCACTAATAAATTATTGCATTTTTACATATACATTATATACAGAAGCAGATGGGTACCAGACCGTAAGTTGAATCTGATGAATCGTGGCAAAAAGCTATCAGTTGCCAAAAGTATAAGTGGGAAAAATCGCCTGACAGATAAATTCACAACTTACAATGGAAATGCTATATGTGAGAACTGTAGCTCCATAGATATGCGTAAATCCATTTGGGCCATTTATTGCCATTACCGTTCAACAGATGAAGATACTTCTGCCTGTGTTTGGTGCATGCTATGTGCCAAACTCTGTTATGGATGAAATAAAACCAATATTTGCAGAATTACCCTCACCTAAGTCATTTAAAAAATGTTTAGGGGGAAAGAGACTCAGAATTCAAATGAGTCTTAACTCTACGGATTGGAAATACTGTCCTAAAACATCAGGATCTTCTAAGTGAATAGTTGATGTGTAACAGTGAATGAGGCAGTAGTAATGTATAATGATGGAATGGCTGGTCACTTGGATATTATAACACATCTGGGTTGTAAATTAAGACATTTTTCAGTCACTTATGCTTTTCAGGCTGACAATGATCAATTAAAAGGTCTAGGTCTTCAACATTAGAGAATGCAAAAAAAAAAAAAAAAAAAAAAGACAAGCACATGAGTATTTTTTTTAAATAGAAGGTGTAACATATGAGGTGGGTGCATTTTAAGTAATAAATAATTGTATTTTGTAGTACAAAATTAAAATCCATTGTTCACACATGTTTTCTCAGTTTCTAATTTTCACACTTTTCCGCAAGATTAAAAAAAAAATTTCTGTTTGTAGAGTTCTAAAATATTATATGGGTATTGTAGTTGTTTTTTATTCTGTGAACCTCAGTTTTGTTAATGGGATGAATAGATTTTATTTTATAACATGATAGTTTTAAAAAAAATTACTAATTATAAATTTTATAATTTCGAAAATTTTTAATTTAAAATTTGAGGTTTACATAATAAAGGCATTATTTAACTTTAAATTGGTACATAAATCAAGATTCTACTGTACATCTTTCAAAAGTTATCTTGTAAGTAACAGAAGGTAAATTTTTTAAAAAAAAAAAATTTTCTGCATATTTTGTGTTGTTAAAAACAATTTATTAACTTAAAAGCAAAAATTAATTATTTTAAATTTTGAACTTTTTAGTACAAATTGTTAAAAAACCCCACAAAAATATGTAAAAATTATTGATTTATGTTTAATCAAAAAAGTATGTCAAAATGTAAAATTTTTTTTTCAAAAGGTACTAAGTCACAGAAAGATGAAATTTATATTTGACAATTTTTGTGATTATACAAATAACATATAACAAGAATTTATTAAACATTAAATAGCTATTGCAATGCTTCGCAGTCACCCTCCTCCCTTTAAAGTGGCTCTTCTGCACTATATGTAAAATTTTGATTGAATAACAAGTAGCCAAAAAAGTCCAAAATATCCTAAATTTTTACCTGTACTTTACTTAACATTACCCCACTCATAAATAGCTTACACAATCTTTTTTGGTTTTAAATTTGCAAAAACTCTGACACAATTTTGCCAGCTTAATATTCATAAACTTGCAAACTTTAGACTGTATTTAAAACTTAATTCTGAAGATTTCAAAATAAAAGCAGCTTTCAAAAGATGTTTGATACCAGATTTTTGCTCAGATATAAAAGAGAGAGCTGTTCTTTTATTTCTTACAACTAGTCCAAAAACCTGTAGTTCACCCAGCAAATTTTTCTAACTATTAGCATTCTATTTCAATAAATACTTATCAAGGAATTTTTGTGCTACCATCAGTAATTCTTCAACAAAGTGTAAATATATATATATATATTTATACATATGCTTAAATCTTATGTACATTAAGTAAAAAGATTCTTAAAATAACAAAGTACTGTTTAAAAGATTTATTAAAATAACCTGTTTTTCTCTGGCCAACATTTGTTGATCCTTAACCAAGAGTTGCTTCTGTAGTGATGCTATCTGGTCTTTCAATTGATGCAGAGCAACTACATGATCACTTGTGCCAGTGTCTAACAAAGTACTTTCACTGAAAAGATTCATGGAAAATCATTAATTAAGCAAAAAACTTGAAAAATATAAACTTAGTAACAATAATATTAAGGGGGAGAAGTAAAAACTTTACCTTGTGGGTAAACTTCCATTAGCAGATTTTGATAATTCCATCCTAGCCTTTTTGCTAGGAGAATGCTCACTTCTCCTAAAAATAAATATTTTAATATAAGTAGAATTAACTTATTTAATGTCCGGAATTGCTTGAATATAGTATTGCAAAAGTTATTCAATTCCTTTTAAATAAATAAAAACAATGTTCCCCATAACACAAAAGAGCAAATTTTTAGTTATTTAAAAATAAAATAAACAAATATTGGAACAAATCATGGAATACTGCAAAAAGGAAAAACAATTGATTTATGATATTTTGCATATCACATATTCTAATTCTTCAGGTAGAACATTTTCTTAGTTACAAACAGACAATAAATTAAAACTTACTTATGTTTACTCGAATGGCTTGATGATCGTTTATGATTTTGTGAAGATGAATGGTGGTGACTTGATTTACTTGATGATGAATGTCTAGCAGAGTTTTGTCTTGTTTTTGCTAATGCACGTTTATAAGAAAGTGTACATAGCCAACAAAGAAGTTTACCATCAACCTAAAAAAATATGTTTTATTTAATCACATGTTTGTAGCTAATTAATCTGAAAGTATTTATTTCTAAAAAAACAAAAAAGGAATTTTGCTTATTTATTTAATTTTTCTAAATATTTTCTTTATCAAAGATTAGACGAGTTTAAGAAATATATTCATATATTTGAAATAGCACTTCCAAAAATAATGCAGAATAAAATTTAAAACACTATAATATTGCTATAAATATGAAGTTATTGCAAAGTTTTAAAAATCAAAGTAATTATAAAATTATAAAAAGAAACTTAGTTGTAAAAAATTCAAATTAAATTAAAAAGGAACAAGGAAAAAAATTAAGCTTTGAAATTGCAAATTTTAAAGCTTACTTTTTTGCGACTGTCATCCTTTCTATCAAATGCACATCTTTGTTTGCACTGATCACAGGTAACAGGAGGACCATACTTTTTCTCAGAATTAGTACATCTCTGGCACTTTGCCCCAATAAAAGCAGCAATGATATTGCAGTACTCGCATGCACTAGGCTGTAAAATCAATCATATACAATCAACATACACTTTTATGTCAATAACTAATTTAATAAATAATTGTCAATGTTCAAAAAAAAATTGGTATTTTTATATTATACCACTGACCAATTTCGCCAAAGTAAAAGACATCACCTATTTTTAAAACAGTTGCCATCATCGTATTCAAACATGCACAGACACTGTTTTAGACTGTTGGCTGCATTTTGCATTATTTGGCAAAAGGTTAGTTAATTAGCCTTAAAGTTTAGTTGGCAAAAGGTTAGTTAGTCAGGTTTAGGTTTAACAAAATTGGTCAATGGTACAGTATGAAAGTACTGAAAAATATATATGGAATATTGACATATTCATAGCCCAATAGCTGAGTGGTTAGTGCATCATGCTTCCCCACCACAGGTCCGAGGTTCAAACCCCGGGCTGGGCAAGGTTGACTAAGCCTTTCATCCCTTTACGGCGATATTCTCAATTGCGAGTATTTGAAAAGATAACTCATGGATTGAGTAACCCTCCACTCATCGTAACTATCAGGTAATTCCAGTTTCTTATTCTCGAACTGACGATTACCGGATACACGAGTTAAGCGTAAGCGAGATGTTAAACTCGTTGTGATTGGACACTGATAATCATGTGGCACATCGTTTACATATAGCATGTATTTTGGGGCTAGATGTTCGATTCACAGCTATTTTTCTTCTTTTTGTGGCTATTACGTCAAATAAAAATAACTTTTCTCTAGTGAAGATAGAACTGTTGACAAATCTTATTGAAAAATACACAAGATGTTATTCATTGCAGGATAACCAGCGCAGTTTACAATATAAAAAAAAGAAGCATGGGATGCTCATTTCAATGCAGCCAGCCTTTCTAAACGAAGTCGACAACACCTGCAAAATAAATATATAAATATGCAGAAGGAATTGCAAAAACGAAGAAACTTGGTTAAAGTTGAAACTTTCAAAACTGGTAGAGGAACCAAAAAGTTACTGACCACATCATTAGATGAACTGCTGGCCACTATGGGTGCCCTTATTGAACCATTGCCATGTAGATATGATTGCAACCATGATTATGAGACTGCTGTTTCATCAGTGAGTGAGTTAATATTAACGTCGCACTGTACAGCTACACGGGGGCTTTTGGCGACGGACCACGTAATTTTGAACCATGGTCAAGTGACGTGGACGACACCTGAGCTGGCACCCCCCTCTCCTAAGCTGTTTCATCATAAACTCAGGGTAAGTGTAAATGGATTTTTTTTTTAGTTTTTAATTTAAATTTTCTGTATTATTCTGAATAGATTTTTCTGATAGAGTAATTTATTTTATTACATAAGAGGACTCTAATATGAATCATATTATGAAATGTTGAGTAAAAGAATCAATAGTTGAAGAAATTTCTTTTCAAAATACACTTTAAAAATTTATAAGTTAATTTTTCTGTGATCCAGGAATGCAAATAACATGGTCTTAAAAAGAGTTGAAAATTCAGTTGGTTTGATTTGATTTATAATTAATGCTGCATCTTAAAGCAATGTGAGGTCCATTTGCAATGGACCTCATTATTTGAACCTCTGTCAAATATCAAGAAAAACACACCTGAATTAGTAACTCACTCTAAATTGCAACAGCACATCAACATGAGGACTTTTAACCATGACAGATTTCAGGTTTCAGAGGCACCAAACTTGCTGGCTATGAATTTGTGACTGCAGCCACTTGTCCATTGTGCTCACAAATATTTGATTAAAATAATGTAAAAAAATAAATCACGTTTTGTAAAATGTATGTGTATTTTTCATAAAAAGAATAAAGATGACATGCACATCTTTTACACATATATAATAGATATAAAAAATTATTACACCTAATTAAAAATGATTAAAAACGAATTAACTTCCAAAATTATGGGGATTTATGTATTAAAGTAATTATCATTTTTTAATGTGTACAATGTATAAAACTTGAAAATGTACTGTAATTTCTCATTAAATTATAAACTGTGCATACTCTCCTTTATAGTATGAAAATTTATGTATAATGAAGGATTTACAGAAAAGTAATGTTATTTAGTAAAAGTAGGCAATAGTTTACAAAATTTTTTTTTGATGAATAAGATTTATTTTAGTGGAATAATTTGTAATGTGGTAGCAAATTAATGTATTAAAAACTGTAGTAACATATTAATTTAATATTAAATTAACAATACTAATGTATGCATTTTAAATTATACTAATAGAACTCATATAATTTTCTAAATTCTATCATTTATTGCAGCAGAAACTAATTGAAGAAACACCTGACTTCTCTATTTCTCATGCTTTCTTGTGGAAAAGTCACTAGTTTATGAAGAAAATGAACTTTATTGTCATTTAAATCGTCAGATTTCATTTTATCACTATTTACTATTATAATTGAAATTTATTCTATTGTTTGCTTGATTTTTAAAAGTATGAAGATGTCATATTTTATAATGAATTTTAATTTCACTAAAATTTAATGTATTTATTTTTAAGGTGTATAAAATACGTTCGCAAGTTTTCAGAATAATTTCAATTTTTTAAAAAAAGTATATTTATTATTTTTATTTTAATTAACTTACTATTAGTTACTATAATAACTAATTAGGGGTTGTTGTTCTTTTGGAAAGTGAAATGTTAAAAAATGTCATTAGGACTAGTTAGTTTTGAATTTTTTCTGCTACCAAAATATTCTTTTCTGAAAAATTGTAAATATTTTTATATATGAAATTTGTTTTCTGTTCTATATTGTAAAACATTGATAAATATATGTGTGTATATAGTGTTTTGTGACAAATAAAATCAGATTAATACCAATAGTATAATTATTTTTGTTAGATGGAATTAGAAAATATTCAGTAACATGTTCTGTTTTACGATAAATGTGACTTGATGGGGCCTAAGATCCAATTAACAAAATTATTCTTCACAAAAAAACTGGATTTTTCATTCTAAGATTTTATAGAAATCATGAATTGAGAATAATTATTAGAAATTATTTAAATTATTGATAATATACACAATAAACATTCTATTTTGACCTACAAAAGAGTTGCTGGAAAATTTTAAATCAAAAAGAAAAATAGATTAGGATATATATACTTGTATACAATCAAAATATAAACTGAAATTTTAAAACATGAGTTTTGAATTCTAGTTGTATAACATTAAATCAAACGTAATTTTTAGCTGAATCACGAAAAAAAAAGTGTATTGAATTGCTAACATCATTTCTATGTTGAGGAATGAAAACTAACATTATTTCTATGTTGAGGAATGAAAACTGGCCTTCTTTCTATGTTTTCAATACTTCTAAACTCTCAAGCAGAAAAAAATCGAAGCGGTCTTTAAAAAGTTCTTCATCTTTGTTTACAAACAGTTTTGCGAGTTACACTCCGAAATCGGCAAGTAGGAATTTGGATGAATAATCCGTGGATTTGGCACGATCCGCAGTTGAGAATAATGATTTTTCGCCAATCTGAGAGTTACCTCCAGTTCAGGGATAACACCAGCTTAACTCGCGATTGAGAATATGGCTGTTAGTGGGTCAATAAATGAGTATCAAGCTAGCTTGGGTACTTTATATCGGGGTTTCATGTCAGACTGACCACCTGACTGGAACATCTGCTCATGCACCTTAGGACCCAAGGTCACATATACTGAGTTGGGCACAGTAGGCCTAGGCCTACATGGGCTTTTGCACCACTGAGTTTTTATTGACATATTCAGAAAATTTCAACTGAAGCAAAATTTTATTATATGTTTTATTTTAAGGAAGGCAGAATCATTTTTATAAGAAAAAGGAATTTATACATATATCATTCTTCAAAAACTAGGTACTATTTTCTTACTTTCTGAAGATATCAGCACTTAACTTTTAACTAGAGCTTATCTCAATATTTAAATACTCAGTTCTCGATTTCTAATTTTAATCTCACTCAAAACTTTTCTTAAGCATTATGTCTTAAAGTTTTATGCTGAAATATGTAAATGGTGATACTGAAATATGAAAAATTAATACATCAAGTTGCTTACAACAGTACATAAAGTTAAAGCTACACTCACCTTTCCATACAATTTTACATTTACTTCACACTTTTTGCACATCAAAGCCGGACTACCTTTTGATCTAAAATAATAATTTGCATTATTATGTACAAGCAATTATTTTTTTAAAAGTTTTAATAGCAAAAATTTTAAAAAGACAAAAAAATATTAAAAGTTTTGAATTCAATCAAAAATTTATAAATCATAAAACATTTGACTTTTTTTTCAGAAAAGTATGCATTAAAAAGAAAATATGTTAGGTATTACTCCTCACACATACACAACTAATGAAGCTAGTTCTACCCCATATTTCTAAAGAGAATTTTTCATATACCAGAAATAACAAATAAAATATAAATAATCAAAATAGCTTTCACTAGCTGAAAAATTTATGGATTTACATACCCATCTTGGAATTCAGTTCTACAGTAAGTACACTTTACAAGAGGAAAGGCTCCACGACAATCCTAAATTATGAATAAATTATTAAATTCAGGTGAAATACTTAAAAAGTATATAATTTATTATATTAGTTATTTTTTATAATTTAATATAGTTATTGCATTTAATACAGTCAATCTACTAGTTTTTAAATAAAAAAAATCATTTCAGATATTAATTGTCAAATAACATTACAATTTTGTGATTTATCAAACATCAAATGACTAATAAGCAACCATTCAAAGCTCTCAAGTAATCATTATCCACAGTAAAGAATATTCAAATAACCAAAAATATGAACTTATTCTTTAATGTCAAAGCAACAAATTATTGCAACCAATATTTTTGTCATAGGGGGATGGATTTTACCTCTGGAACTTCTAGTAATACAATACGGTACTTAGTATTATCAGAACAATTCCAACGTTCTAGATGACTCACCAAGTTGTCAAACCCGATTTTGCATGTGTCATATGCACTGAATTGGCAACCATGTGCCTCACTTTGCTTAATATTAATCATTTTCATAAAATAATAGGTAACTATCCATACAACACTTTTGTATTTTCATATTAGCAGCACCGCAGCCAAGTTGGCACCATGCAAATTGTGCCATTTTCCACTAAAATTTGACTGATTGGTATTTTTTCACACACAACACATTAGAATCTTTGTTCTTTTGATACCAAGGTATGATTCATGTGGTGTCAAGTTTGTTGCGGTTGAGCTAATGCGTAAGTACCAACACTTTTATAAAGTAAAAAAAGTTGATATACCCAATTTTGCATGTGCCGTATGTGCTGAATTGGCAATCATGTGCTTTGTTACATATGATGTCGCCAATAGGTTGCAATAATACGTAAAAACCAATTTATTTAATAAGTATATTTTATTTCCTATTTAATATTAGTTTTCTCTGTAAATACTTCTGGTGAAAAAAGAATATTTACTATAAGTTACAAATCATGTGTTTTTTAGAACAATTTTGGCATGAATAATGTGAGAAAAAAAATCAGAAAACTTCATAATCATTGTAAACTGATTTCCAATACTATCATTCTTTGTAAAGCTTGAAATCTTGCTAAAGCGAACGTAATTTACGACTTTTATTCAAATGATAACATATAAATATAAAGATTTTGACAAACTATATTGACAAACACGTTATCTCTTTAGATCTTGGAAAAATTCTTAATTGATTATAATTATTCAGTCAATGTTTCCCTTCCTAGTATGTTTTTAACAATTCATTTCTTGCTTATAATTAACAAATATAACACTAAGTTCAGACAAAAATTCGACGATACATAAAACGCGGGAAATCCCCAAATATTTATCGCGAATTGCAAGTAAGCATTGCATTAGAGTAAATTTGTACACAATACATGTTTTTGGAAATTAACGACATATAAGTTGAAATAATTAACAACTGCGGAGAGAAACGGGCATCAATAAAGCAACTTGTAAATAATCATCAAATGAAATCAGTGCAGAGACAGGCATGGTAGTTGCAGATCACAGCTACCATACAAGTCAGACATGAAATCTCTAAAGTTATTAAGTATTTTTTCACAGCCAAAGTAAAGCTATTTCGAGAAAAAATAGCCTGTTAAATAATTATTGACTCACTTTGCAAAGTTGTTGACCTTGGGATAATTCTTCAAAAGGATGACGACTATTGCATTTCGTACAAGCGAAGAGTGCAGCCATAGTTCAAACAAGTTTAACTTTGATATTTGTGTCAGTTATCCCCTTTTAAACTACAACAGTTTACTAAAATTATCTTTCAAGATGACACAAAGTTTTTCAAGTTGAAGAGGTCTCCTTGGATAATTGTAAACAAAGGTTGTTAACCACTTAATAAATGCGTAAACTAAAAAAACAAGCTTGTTATCGAGAGAAAGACTCTCTTCATCAAAGAAAGGCGTTGGGCAGACAGCAAAGAGGATGTCTCTTTAGACAGGGTTACACACCCAAGCCAGGCAATCGCCAAAATGTAGACGCCAGCATTTAGTCGCCAATGTCGGATTCATTATAACGTCCGTGAAATTGAGAATTCTAATGAAAAATATAACTCTGACTTTTAATCACACAATAAATCATTTTAAATATACTAATTTTTTCTTTTGTATTAGAAAAATTACAAAAAAATGGAGGGAAATTCGTTGACATATTAGAATATATGTCAACGAGGTTACTACTCCAGGTTACTATTTTGAAAGTAAACCACAACTAAAAACTTCTTATACTGTTGTTAGTTTAATACATAGAAAAAACACGCACATATTTAACAGCTACAGTCCGAATATTATTTTAATCGGGAAAAAAGTTCAAAATCTTAATTTAAACTAAGAATTTATTAATTTTAAAGTAATTTGATTCAGCAAAATAATTTAATTAATATATATAATAAAGTGTTAAACCATATTTATATATATATATATATATATATATATATATAGTTATATTAATTTGCATCTATACTCTAATAATTTCATTTCAATATTGTTGTATAACTATAACTATAATAAATTAATAAAATAAATATATATTATTATGATAATGTATAATTAGGAAATTTATATTGAATATTGAATACAATAAAAACTTAAATGAGTTTGCATTTTTATTATTACAGTGTACTTCTGAAATAGAACTTGCATAATTGATAAATAATTGAATAATTATCAGTCTCTTTAAGTGAAAATAAAATCTGAAATTTATAACAAAACTTTAATTGTGTATATTTTCTGTTAACGAATTTTTTTTTTTTTACGTTTGCCCCTCCCCCGTATCTTTTCGGTAAAAGGTAGGACTTCCAAAAAAAGATAATAATCACACATACTTAAATCATAAATTTCGAAAAAAATTTGGTGAAATAACTGGATGACATTTGTGAACAGGACCAGTGATGTACACATACCTCTCGTGGGGAGGGGAGAGGGTATATTGTAAAAAACAAGCAGGCAAAAGTGCCAAAGCGTAATCTCCAGTGGCAGACACAAATATTTTTCAAGGGGAAGGAGTCCAAGGTTGAAAGAGTCCCCATCATTCTCGCATCATACATCATACCCCAATACGCTGTCAAACATATTCTTTTGATTTTGTCGGGAACAAAAAACAGTAAAAAATAAATTATTGAATAAACAATTATCATTAATTAATAAAGTTAATTTTAATAACAAATATTAATTAAATTTTACGTACTATATACATAGGATTATAATCAATCGAAAAAAAAATCTATGGTTATGTATGGTCCGGACCCGAGGAGCCCCCTTGTGTACGCCACTGGTAATCTCTATTGTGAAAATTAAAAACCTATTGGTCAAAAGGGGGGAGGACATTGGTAATTAACATATTTCCTTGTAAAAGAGAGATAGAAAAAAAAGAGTATTGAAGCGTTTATTTGTTCATTGGAAAAGTGCCTAACACATTAATTTTACTACTAACAAGTTCTCAATAATAATAATAATAACTTGCGTGCACTATCCAAAGTACTTCCAGATAAATATCTTCACGATATATTTAAAAACTTTTTATCGCTCGTTTCAGTAATTAATAAAAATATAATTGTTTTTAAATTGCTTTTAATTTAAAATAACATGGAAATTAAAGGATTCCAACTCTTCCCACCAATTCTTATTTATTACTCTTTTTAAACATTTGTAAATTACCCTACAGATATTTATGTTCTACCAAATATCATCAAAGTTTCCGACATGTATAACGTGATTATAAATAAATTTTTAAGAGAAATCTTCTTAATGTTTCAAGCTCTAAGAAGTTGTACACGATCCACAAAATAACTATTAACAATCACTATCAACAATCAGCCATTTGTCTAGGTAATGAATTAAAATATTCAGTAATACACCGCACACCCATCTTCTCATATTGAGAATAAGAATACTTCCCTCTTTTTTGCTCGCTTTTAATACACGTAGGAAAATAACTCAAACTCAGTGGCGCAACAGCCCATGAGGGCAGGGGCTACTGTGCCCATCCAGTATACGTGACCATTGGACGCTGAGGTGCATGAGCAGATGTCCCGATCAGGTGGTCAGTCTGAAGCGAGACCCCCAGTGTTTAAGTCTCCAAGCAAGCTGTGTGTGGGTACTCATTTATCGACCCATTGCAGTAGGGATGAAAGGCTGAGTCAACCTTGCTCAACCCAAAAATAGAACCTGGACCTGTGGCGTAAAAGCGCGATATGATACCACTCGACAAGAAAATAACCCTTTCTACAATATTTGCTTATGTATTTTATTCATAATAACTTATTTCACATATTTTTCATATATAGTCGGACCCCCATTTACCGAACCCTATTTAACGAATTTTTCTTTTCTCCGATTAAAATGAAGGCAGCCCCCCTCCCTATTTAATAAATAATAAGCCCCAAATTAACGAATTATTTCAACATCACAAAAAAAATATTTGTTTGTTTGTCTCAGAAAAAAAAATGGATTGCTTTTCAAATGACATATCCTTTATGTACGAAAAAGAAGACTTTTCTTGTAAGCAGCACATTTCGATGGGAAAGTGTTCAACCCATTATTAAACTTTACAGGGGCAGATGAAGTAAGAATGTAACCTGTCCTGAGATTTGAACAGGACTGGAAATTCCTTTCTTATCCCATCTCACTCTACAACGTTGAAGGAATTTTAAGAATGTTTATCAATCGCTCTCTTTCTTGAGAAAAGTGGGATTTATTATAGCCGTTTTGACTTGATTTGTGAAGCGGAGGAATAGTTCATTTGTCGGAGTTTAATGAATAGCGATTCTGATGGAGGAACTGATAATGAAACTCATGTCACAAAACTGTTATTTTTTAATGCTTTACATTATTTGGATACTGAAAATATACCTCATGCAGCAGAATGTAAATGACGCAGTATATTTCTCTGCATAATGTGGAAAAAGAATCATAAATCAAAAGGATTGCCAAACTTCTAATAGTTAACATTTTAAAATGTGCAATTAACTGGTGCGTAAGGATTCGTTAATAGTACTTTTAGCTGCTGAATAAAAAGTGGATATTTTTTTGTGTAGTTGCTTGTAGAATGTCGAAAAAGTAAATGAAAAAATTTGTACTTTTTAGACCCCGATATTACGAATAACCTCGAAATAACGAATAAAATGTTCGGTTTCGATGAATTCTTTAAATCGTGGTCCGACTTATTTCATGTTTTTCCCCTAAAATTTGCTTATTATGATTGATACTTAATTCCATAATTTGTAGAAATGAACTTCCGAAATTAAATCTGGCTTAGAAATCGACTTCTAGCTTCCTGTGGATTTAGAAATAAATGATATCAGGAAGGAGGCACATGTTTAGGAATAACATTCTCTAAAGCAAAAATTTTAAATTCTACATTATCTTTTACATTTTTAAAAGAGCTTGCATTTTTGTCTAAAAAAACTCTGTTTTTTTTTTATTTATTTTTATTTTCTTCAAGATTTCACGATAATTTAGTGCGTTAATAATCTCTCTGTGAATTCTCTGACTTTTATAAGCTGCGTTCTATTTAAACGCCATCAGCATTCAATATTGGGAAGTGAAGGGAAAAAAACTTTGTTTTGACACCAGAAATCGGTCAACTTGCCAGTTTTAAATGAAGAACAAAGGATTGCATGGAACACAACTTTTCTGTAATAAAATAAGGGACTGAAAATCATTTTCATATTTACTAAGTTGCTCGTGAATATAATGTATTGATTATATTTGTTTTACGCATCTTTGACTTTTAAGTGACTGAATAAATTTAAACTTTGGTTGCTACTATAAATAATTATTTTATTTATTTACAAAAGCATTGTATCTTAATACATTCAAGTGTTTTTTTCACTTGCATTCCTGGATAATCGTCATTAATTTCCTTGCTTTTTAACTATACAAGGGTCAGAATTTCACTTGCTGTTTGGAAAAGAAAATTGTCTAAATGTTTCTTTATTATTATTACTTCTAATGGGCTGCGGATTGGTGTTTTACCATTGCAGACTTAGTAAAGGGTGTTTTTTTAGAGGTATAGAACTTTAAATTGCAATAAAACAACGATGTATTATTCCATTAACATGATTTTTTTTTATTCGAAAGATAATCTTGTGGCATTACATTTTAAATATGATTTCTGGCATATGACTGCCACGGCTGGCTCGGATGTAGTCCAATCTTGACGTCCAATTTTCGATGACTTTTTCCAACACTTGTGGCCGTATATCGGCAATAACACGGCGAATGTTGTCTTCCAAATGGTCAAGCGTTTGTGGCTTATCCGCATAGACCAATGACTTTACATAGCCCCACAGAAAATAGTCTAGCGGTGTTAAATCACAAGATCTCGGAGGCCAATTCACAGGTCCAAAACGTGAAATTAGGCGGTCACCAAACGTGTCTTTCAATAAATCGATTGTGGCACGAGCTGTGTGACATGTTGCGCCGTCTTGTTGGAACCACAGCTCCTGGACATCATGATTGTTCAATTCAGGAATGAAAAAGTTAGTAATCATGGCTCTATACCGATCACCATTGACTGTAACGTTGTGGCCTTCATCGTTTTTGAAGAAGTACGGACCAATGATTCCACCAGCCCATACAGCTCACCAAACAGTCAGTTTTTCTGGATATAACGGTGTTTCGACATACACTTGTGGATTAGCTTCACTCCAAATGCGGCAGTTTTGTTTGTTGACGTAGCCATTCAACCAGAAGTGCGCTTCATCGCTAAACAAAATTCGCTTATGAAAATCGGGAACAACTGCAATCTCGTTTTGGGCCCATTCGACGAATCTACGCCTTGCTTGATCATATTTAAAATGTAATGCCACAAGATTATCTTTCGAATAAAAAAAATTCATGTCAATGGAATAATACATCGTTGTTTTATTGCAATTTAAAGTTCTATTCCTCTAAAAAAAACACCCTGTACATTCCCAGAAGCAGGTACCTCTTTTTAGTGCGGTGCCATATAAGCGAATGCCCATCGCCGCAGTTAATTTTGACGCCCATTTTCCTCCCTAGAGGCCTCTGAGCCCTGACGATGCGAAGCTAGACTAGGATTTTAATTTTTCTGAGAGCACCCATACCAAACAGACACTCTAGGAACTTTTACATGCCGTATAATCATACGACATGGCCGCTGTCGATTTTCAACATCACGAAAATCCACCGACTTGGGCCGGGGTCGAACCCGTTGTCTTAAAGTATTACCAGCTAAAACAACACGCAAATGTAGTATATTTTTAGTGTAGTGGATCTAAATACATCTCAACAATAGCTCGCTGTAATGAAATTTTAAAATAATTTTCAACGTATTTTATTTATTAGTAAGGTGGCCAAACGTCCTCCTTTAGGAAGCACAGTCCTTCTTTTATGGATTCTTCCAACACCCCTTCTAGCTTACGGGCCCCGTAGCATTGATGTAGTGGTAGCTATGTCCCTGATCCATATATCGGTAGCATCCTGTAAGAAATCTATAAAAGACAGTACATTATCTGGGTTTTTATTTGAACACTAGTGGTTAATGGGAAAGATATCCTGATGTCATTATTATAGTATAACGGGAATATAGTAGAATGCTAATCCAAAAAACAACAAAACATTGTCTTCTTTAAACTATTAAATATTTAAATTATTCTAACTCTTAATCTTTCCAGTATGAAAATTTTTTAATTATTTATGAATTTAAGATTTTAAGAATAATTCGGATTAGTTTACTTACGATACTTTGCCATAAAATTGCTATTCACATTTGGATATTTCTCCAAAACCATTCAGTAAGATTTAGCTTTGATTTTGTTTTAGAATGTATTTTGAACTCAGCCAACACGCATTTACGTGCCATAATTTTTTTTTATTTTTATCTTTAACGAAAAGTTTGATTGAAACGAGTTTAAACTTTAGGAAAATAATATTTAAAAAAAATCTAAGCCAATGTCTTCTTAGGTCGACAAATAAAAATTTCATTTTAGTTACTTTTCATTAAATAACTACCCCATTAATAGAAATATCTATATACAATTTTTAAATTAAGATTAAAAACTTTTTAACTGCGTTAAATTTGTAATTACATTTTTAAATAAAAATTGAATATAATAGGTAAGAGTTTATCTTAAAACCAGTGTAAAAGGAATGCTGACGTCTAACTAGCATATAATTTTATTTAGGTTAAGTTAAATCTTCATCACAAATTTAACAAAAACTGTTTTATCCAATGGTGCTGTCTTCTAGAGGAATAATATTGACTGAGAGAGAGAGAGAGAAATATATATATATATATCTTAAACTATAACTAATCAATTAAATTCCATCAATGAATTAATATTTGAAAAAAACTGTATTAATATCAAGTGTCATCCTCTACAAGTTTAAAAAAATGTATTTGAACTTAAATGGATGAATAAAAATTATTTTATTAACGACAGACGCATTTGTTGTCTGTTTGTCTGTTCCCTTATAACTCAAGATCCAGACAACCAAATAACGTGAAATTTGGTACACGTGCACAACATTACACGAGGAAGGTTCTTATAAGTTTGGCGTTCATAATTCTTTCCGAATTTTTTAAAATTTAATTTTTAAGTGATTTTTCAGTGTTATGACGTCATATAATGTCACGTTTTTCACTAAGTGGACAATTTATACTTTACATGCAGTTTTTCAAGATTATTACATATTTTTACTGTAGCTATGTTAATCGGTTGGAATATTTATTCAATTCTTCTATTCTTTGATATTTAATTAGGATTATTTTTCGAATAAATCATTTTTTTAAGGATTTTTCTTTTAACAACTAAAATTTTATTTTGTTGTTTTGGGAACATTTTGGTATTATCGCCGGATGTTTATGTGTGTGATTTTGCTTACAAATTACAACTTACAATTTCAGTATTTTTTCGGAGAATTTATTTATTTCTTTAGAATGCGAAGGTTATAATCTTGACAAACTAAAACTTCTTATTGATAATGGTATTTCAGTTCTTATTACTGTGATTAACATAAGTATAGTATTTCCGTTTCCGTTATCTGTTTTAGATAGTATGAAATTAATAATATTTTGCAATTTTGTGTGTCTTTATTTTAACCTTTAAGGGTATACTATTGGCTTCAGTGCATAAAATTGCCTTGCAGAAAATCAAACTTGGGTAATTATACTGCCAAAGCAAAAACAGTGTTGGTAGTAATTACATATCAAACTGAAATAGGTATCAGAGAATGAGCAAAACACAGAGAAATGGCTTAAATACCTGTTGAGGAAGCAGGTAGTCGTAAGATAAATTATTTTTGGTACTTATGTACTATTCTAACAATCGCCAACGTTCAAAATAACTTGCGAAGTTGAAACCCCGATTTCGCATGTCATATATATGCTGAATTGTGAGTCATGTGCTTCGTTTCAAATAATGTCGCCAATAGGTTGCGGTTATATGTAAGTACCTTATTTTTTCAAATTATGCTTTTGCATTGATAAAGTTAGTTCAGTTCTTTTTATGTCAGTTAATGTTAGTATTGTACTTCATTTTTCAATTTATTTTTATCATCGGGATATATATACTTTGGATAATTTTTTTATTTAGTATTTACGTATTGCACAATCGCCAACGTTCAAGACAACTCGCCACTTTGGCAACCCCAATTTTGTATGCGTTGAATTGGCAATCATGTGCTTCATTTTGTATAATACCACCAATAGGTTGCGATAATTCATAAGTACCTTTAATTTTGTACATTACTATAACATTAGACGGGACGCAACATACCAATTTGGCGTGATTTCAAAATCATGCCAAAAATGAGTATGTTGAAGAAGCAGGTAGTTGTAAGATAAATTATGTTTGTTATTTATGTACTATCCTAACAATCTCCAACGTTCAAAATAATTTGCCAAGTTGGCAACCCCGATTTCGCTTGTCATATATATGCTGAATTGTGAGTCATGTGCTTCGTTTCATATAATGTCACCAATAGGTTGCGGTTATATTTAAGTACCTTATTTTTTCAAATTATGCTTTTGCATTGATACAGTTAGTTCAGTTCTTTTTATGTCAGTTAATGTTAGTATTGTACTTCATTTTTCAATTTATTTTTATGCTCGGGATATACAGAGTGTTTTTTTTCCAGGAATAGAAGTTTAAGTTGGCATTACTTTCCAAGATGGCGACCGATTTAACAGCTGTCAAGTGATTTATTCGCAGTTTGGTTTGGCAGACAGATTTTTGTACAGACTCACGCCTGAACAACACTTTCAAATTGTGCAATTTTATTTCGAAAATAATGGTCGATTTTCATAAGCGAATTTTTTTTAGCGATGAAGCGCACTTCTGGTTGAATGGCTACGTCAACAAACAAAACTGCCGCATTTGGAGTGAAGCTAATCCACAAGTGTATGTCGAAACACCGTTACATCCAGAAAAACTGACTGTTTGGTGCGCTTTATGGGCTGGTGGAATCCTTCTTCAAAAACGATGAAGGCCACAACGTTACAGTCAATGGTGATCGGTATAGAGCCATGATAACTAACTTTTTCCTTCCTGAATTGAACAATCATGATGTCCAGGAGCTGTGGTTCCAACAAGACGGCGCACCATGTCACACAGCTCGTGCCACAATCGATTTATTGAAAGACACGTTTGGTGACCGCCTAATTTCACGTTTTGGACCTGCGAATTGGCCTCCAAGATCTTGTGATTTAACACCGCTAGACTATTTTCTGTGGGGCTATGTGTCTATGCGGATAAGCCACAAACGCTTGACCATTTGGAAGACAGCATTCGCCGTGTTATTGCCGATATACGGCCACAAATGTTGGAAAAAGTCATCGAAAATTGGACGTCCAGTTTGGACTACATCCGAGCCAGCCGTGGCAGTCCTATGCCAGAAATCATATTTAAAATGTAATGCCACAAGATTATCTTTCGAATAAAAAAAAATTCATGTCAATGGAATAATACATCGTTGTTTTATTGCAATTTAAAGTTCTATACCTCTCAAAAAAACACTCTTTATATACTTTGGATAATTTTTTTATTTAGTACTTACGTATTATTGCACAATCGCCAACGTTCAAGACAACTCGCCACTTTGTATGCGTTGAATTGGCAATCATGCAATTTTGTATAATGTCACCAATAGGTTGCGATAATACATAAGTACCTTTAATTTTGTACATTACGATAACATTAGACTGGCCGTAACACCAACTTGGCGTGATTTCAAAATGATGCCAAAAATGAGTAGCCTACCAATATGAAATTAATATTATGAGTATTATCTTAGCCTGTTTTATCTTTCCCTCTACTAATCCTTAATTAATTCAATATATAATTTTTGTTTTTTTTATATTTTAGTACTTACATTTTTTTTTTTTTGGTGATTATGTACTGCAAATATTTTTTTACACATTGCGATGTCTTTGGCAAAATTAATCAGTGGTATTTTCCTTAAATATGTTTTTTATCTGTTTTTGACAATTTTTAAAATTTTGTTTGATGCCTGTCTGAAAGGCAAACAGCAAAATAAATATTTTACAGTATATATATTGTGTTTGTACGAAAATGTTTATACTGATTTAATCAAAATATTGAGCCTTCTTTTATATTTGATATCTTTTTAAGATTTAATTTTATGTTATAACTAGCTATACCTAGCTAAATGTTGCTGTGGCTCAGTTAGCTTTAAAAGACTGGTACGCCATAAAATATGCCATGAAGCTTACAAAAGTAATACACAAGAATTCAAACAATTCTATATCTATATCTATATATACATATAAGACGCATTTGTTGTCTGTTTCCTTATAACTCAAGATCCAGACAACCAAATAACGTGAAATTTGGTACACATTCACAAAATTACATGGGGAAGGTTCTTAAACAGGTTTCGTTCCATCCCAACCTCACTCTGGCCTCCTCCAGCCAAAAAGAGTGCTCCATGTGCATATTCTGAGCCATGGGTTCATTTTAGAGAAAACTTTACTAAACAAAAGCGGTAAGTAATTTGCAATACTGCTTTGTTATATTTACTTTACTGCAAGCAAATACAGCAACAAATATCACATTACTTACTACATTCCATTCCATTCCTTCATTCATAGGAATGCAATGTCATTTTTTGCTACAGTCATGCCTATGAGAAAAAGGGGGAGAGTATAGACTTGCAGAAACCATACTTTTCTCATGGGCAGTTGTATGTGGCCTGCTCTAGAGTGGGCAGAGAGGAAAATCTTTTTGTACACACTCCAAATGGAACTGCCAAAAACGTTGTCTATCACATTGCTTTAAGATAAATGTACCCTTTTATTGCATGCAAATAAACAGTTTTGTAAGCTTCTACAGAAAACCTTATTTTAAACCCGGGCAAAGCCGGGTACTTGCAACTAGTAAATACATATAGGGAGAGACTGTGAACTAACAGTAGGAATTGAAAAAATAACAACTGAATAATATTGAGATTTTAAGAAATCCATCAGTAAAAGAACTGCAAAAAATAAATAATCGTGTTCAGTGATAAATTTTTAATACTTTTCGCATTTCATGTTTTGTCATACGTCATCATTATCTTATTCCTCCTCAATTTTCAGTGGCCGTGGTAGCTGAGTGGTTATGATAATGAGATCATAGCCGACGCTATCATGTCGCGGATTCGAAACCTAGTGTCACAGAAGACCCGTCTTGTAGATGGGGCTGATGCACGTTAAATCTGTTGAGACTCAAAGTCCCCCCATTCTCAGGGAGTGGATGTTTGTTGAGGAGGTGCCAGCTCAGGTGTCTTCCTCGTCACTTGACCAAAGATCAAAATTACGATGTCCTTCGTGAATATCCCTCGTGTTGCCTTATTGTGCGACGCTTATGAACAATCAATAAGTCATCTACAACCTTTAAATTTACAAGTTTAATCTTCGAAATAAAGCATTTTTTTTTAAAATTAAAAAGAAATGATACATCGAGCGAGATAATATTGATTTTTATTTTAATATCTATAGTAAAAATCAGCATTATAAAAAGCTTTCGACCACAATACTACTTTTTAAATTAATATAAAATTTTCATAAGAAATTAATATATTTTTAATTATTTTCGTTACTGATCTCTTCCCTCTATGTCATGAGTTCGACACTGAAAACTCACCAATCAGAGGGGTTGTGTGATACATGTTAAATCTGTCGAGGCTCAAAATCAAGGGCGTAGCTTACGCCGTATCAATGATACGGGGCCCCGGAGCTACAGGGTCCGCAACATGTGTAACTAACAGGGTTCTCGTATCTAAGAAAGAGCCCCGAAGAAATTTCGATACAAGGCCTACTCAGAACTTGCTACGTCAGTGCTCAAAATCCTCCCATTGGCGTAGTGTGGAAGCTCGAAGTCGTCGAGCTCAGCCAGGAGTCATTCTCGTCACTTGACCAATGATTCAAAATTACGAGGTTCGTCGCCCAAAGCCCTCGAAAGGAGATATCGAAAAAATAATCCTCCTTCCGGGCTGAATTATTTCTTTTTCTTTAAGCTGAAGGACCAATTGAGGTGGAAAAAATTTCAACAGGAAGTGATGGCATCAACGAAATATGATTTGAAAGAAACATTTTATTATTATTATTATTATTTATGTTTCCTGTATTTTTTTTTATGTATAACCTCTTTCCTCTTGGTTGCTGGATATTTGTTGGGAGTGATTTCGTGAAAAGGGACGGATGTGTGTAACAGGATGTGACGTAAGCACGCGCTACTTGATTTGGCCAATGCGAATGCGTGACTGTGTCTTTTCGCTACCCTCGCATTGGGGTCCAACTGTAGCAGCCATCAAGCACTCGAGCGCTTGACTCTAAATCCGTTAGTCATGATATTGGGAGACATAAGTGCGGCAGAATTCATATTTGAAATCGACAAACAGAGATTTCGGTGGTCGTATACATTTCTTCGAATCAAACGGTTAAAAAAATTAAAGATTTCCTGCATTTTGTACTTTTACCATACAACGAAGGTGGTTCGGCTCTTTTAAAAAAATTATCACTCGCTTCCCCTGATTTTGAGTGGTGATTTTAACTTTAACTTCAGTTTGCCAAAAGCTGAGCCACTCATAGCTTTTATGAATGATGAACTCAAGCTCAAAATGAACACAAATTAGAATGCTTCGACTGCTAACAGTGGTACTGTTATTGACGCAGTTTTTTTTCAACGGTTTTTAAATGCTTTGAAATCACAAGTATATGTGTCATATTTTAGTTAGCATAAGTCTATTGTCTCCGCTCTTCCCCAAATTGAACAAGAATAATTATTTTTGATAAAATATTGCATTTTTTACTCCTTTTGTTATAATTAAATACAATTTTCATTAAAGATATAATTATACGATAGAAAATTATTTCCAATCATACCAGATTCATATTTTTTTCAGGAAAAAAGTTAATATTGCGTATTTACCACAATAACATGTCAGATGTTGCACATCATGTGCGACTACTGTAAGACTCGTTTTTTTTCCCTTTTGGTCTGTGGTGTATTTGTATTGGATAATTTTATTATTTTTTTCTATGAATTTGTAAGAAAATGGGAGTTATGTATATTCTTTCTTCCATCCCTTATGTTTTCTTTTATTATTATTATGTTTGCTTTGTATATTTGTATATTTGTATTATGTTCACGCGTACACGTATGTGCATCGTGCAATTATTTTTAAATTTGTATTTTATTATTTTACTGTCTTCTGCTGTTTAAAATGTAAACCGTCATTTTTTTTCAATAAAGACTGGACATGGGGGTGGTTGTTTCCCGAGGGATCGGTTTGCAGCTCTAAACCCTTTTCGGGTGAGCTCGGTTTCTTTGGGGGAATGCCCAAAGACCTCGAGTTGGTTTACAGTGCGAATTTAATAAAACATTCATTCAACCCTATCCCTCCGCACACACCTTTCTTAACATTAGCAAACACAATCAAATAATACCATATTGTGTAGGATTCTCATATTGTAAATTAAGTGCCAATGAAATTAAAATCAAACTGGCCTTGTCTTTTGAATAAAAGCACGCAAATTTAAATATATAATTTGGAAAACCAAAGGAATATTAATTCTTAATTATTCCATTAGAATGATTTTAATTACTACTCTAGTTTGCCACCCATTCGGTATAATGGTTAGTGACGCTGACTACTCTGCCGTAAAGCCCAGAATCGAATCATGGATGTTTGTAAATGTATAGTGCCTTTGCGGCATGAGGGTACTCTAAATAGCCGCAAATCCTCTCGTGAGGTTGGTGGAAGTGGAAGAGAGGTGGGAGACACTGACCACCTTCAGGGTGTCCTCCTTCAAAATTGGGGTGGAACCGAGCCAAATCGTACCGCCGCCTGTATGGTGCACGAAGTTACGGTTAACGACGTTTATATCTTAGCCATATGCCGCATATTCCATAATTGTGGATAAGAGAGTTGCAACGTGGTTAAAGTGCCATGCAGGGCCGATCCTAGGGTGTCGGCCGCCCGCGTGCAAAGGCCTAATGTGCCGCCCCTCTAGAGAATTTTTCATATTTTGACTAATACTTAACGTTAGAGGTTTTAAACTCATCTACCTGTATTAAAGTAATTGCAAATACAATTCTAGAAGTGCAGACCCCCGCCCCCCTTTTATCAGTTAATATGTCATAATAAAGACAAAATATTTTAATTAAACAATAAACAAACAAAAGTACTACCTTTAAAATAAAAATAGATTTTGTAATTAGAAATACAAAATAACTGTATTTACTAAGAAAATATAATCCAATAAAAAAAAAGTGCTACAGCATATAAACGAAAAGTATATAAATCAGTCCTTCTACAAAAAAAAAAGTCTACCTAGTAATTAATTATAAAATAACTTTTCTGGCTTTCTGAGAAGCAAATTTGTCAATAGTTTCGGTGAAATCCATTTTTTCTGAGATTTCGGATTCAATAGAGATGATGGCTAAATCAGAAAACCTTTCTTGTGTCATATTATTTCTCGGGTAATTTTTAATAATTTTTAATTTTCTAAAACTTCTTTCCCCTGAAGCTAGAGGAACAGAAAAGGTTAAAAAAATTCTCATTGCTTGAGCAAAATTCGGAGAACATTCTTGACTATAATTTTTAATATCTCAATTGGCTGTTTTTACCTGGATAAATATCTTTGAATTAAGTTATTTCATTAAAAAGGGTTGTATATCATCTATTTCTTTCATAATATTTCCTTCCTTCTGTACCTGTAACTTAATATTCAAGTCTATCTCGGCTTTTATGAGATGATCATCAGAAATGTTCTGAAACATACAGAAAGCAGAATATCGAATAGCATGCAGATAATAAGGTAAATCATCCATTTGCTGAAGAGATCGCGAATTGGGGGGAAGGAATTTGAAGTTGGTTTATCACTCCTTCATAAACAAATAAATGGACTTTTTTCCAGAGCTTTGAGATGGAAAATTCGGGATCAATACCTCAATCTCTAGTAAGTGTTGTTACTGAATCGACAGATATCTAGTTAATTATCCTCAGATCTTTGGGAAACTAAATATTGTTTAAGGTTATCTAAGCCTTCAATTCATTCCACGATATTTAATGTAGGGTTTTGAATCATTTTGCTCAATACATCAATCTATGATGAGAAATCATGCCAAATGAAAATTTCATACAAAAATTTAAATATTTAAATTATTTTTTTCCTGTATCTGATGGTATTTTCAATTAAGACATTTAATG
Source organism: Trichonephila clavipes (assembly GCA_019973935.1). Lineage (NCBI taxonomy): Eukaryota > Metazoa > Arthropoda > Arachnida > Araneae > Nephilidae > Trichonephila > Trichonephila clavipes. The sequence goes on along the minus strand of BMAU01001248.1, from coordinate 402,270 downwards.
CGATAATAATATTTTTAAGTCTTGTTTAAGAGGTCTAAAGCATTGATACAACCTCCCTTCCTTGTTTCTTTTAACGGTTTTAAAGTTAGACTTTCTACGTGGTTTTTTTTTTTTTTTTTTTGGTAAATTCCATCGATATGGGGCGCAGAAAAGTAATTACATACCTCTTGTACCATATAAAAAGCCCAGAAATTTTACCAATGGAGCTGGCAGCGTCATTAACGACGAGATTCAATGTATAAATCGCATACAACACACGTACATACAATATTAAGTGAGTTTTTTCTTTCTTTTATGAATGCATCATAGGTTCTGATGTAGTAAAACATTTATCTCGTGTTGATGACTTTATATTTGCTGGCAAATACTGAAATGGATTACAGCTCGTAATATTAAGAATGTGTTCGGGCGATATTTGGATTAAAAATTCTTATATAATAAAAAAATCTGTTTGAAATTCACACACAAAAAAAATTGTTTTTTTCTTTCCTCATCTACATTAATTTAAAGTGATTTTTCATAGTTTGATATAAACGTCACTTTATTTTTAATATACAAGTAAAGGTAAAAATAATAAAATCAAGATAATAATTTTAAATAATTTTTCATTAGAAATTATTTTTTGTTGCAAATTACTGTTAAAGCAAATTTTTAAACCTAATCACCAAATAGTATATCTGAAATATGCTGCATTGATTTTTTTTAAAAAAAAATGTTGACTGTATAAACAGATTATTTCTTACATATATTTATAGCCAATTTCTAAATGCGGAAATTTTTTTTTTAATTATCTTTTTAAAAGTATTTAAACTTGTTGTATGATTAAATATATCTTAAACTCTTAGAGATATGAATAAAATAAAAGAATAATATATATCTGTCCGTGTTATACCAAAACCGACAGCATTAGACAATTTTGATACTTAATTTATAAATGAGTGTATCAGGCTAAATATATATTTGGAAACAATTCAACACAGCTTCATAAATTCAGTCTTAAACGTGATGCATACAGGAGACGTTATAAAGAACCATTGGATAGATAACTTCTGCTAATATAAAGAAAATAGTAAAAACAGTGACACGGTAGGGGCTAAGTCAGCGCTTCTCAAACTGTAAGGCGTGCCCCTAGGGGGCGCGAGCATATTGAAAATTCGAAAACAAAAGATTATTTTTTAAAAAAATTAAATTTACTGAAAGTAAACAAACCAAATATATTTTGAAATAATAAAAATAAAATATACATTTACACTGATATAATACACTTATAAATGTATCAAGACTGCATATATGTATTTTATAACCACGCTGGTGTGCAAAAATTAAGGACGAAGTCGAAAAATTAGCATATCAGCTGAACGAAGAGGCAGAGCGGACAGAAAGACCAATCAGGAGGTTAAGTAAGGTGATGTACGGTAGCACATGCGCAGATATGCAGGTAGACGTAATGGGGGAGTTTCTGAGTAGTATAAAGCATGTTGTCGTTGTAAGATCAGTATTTCTGGCAAAGAGATTGCACGCCGTATAGCAGTTAAAATCACACCGAGTTGCTGCCGCAGCGAGAAATGGCGAACAATCAATCTGTTAGATGACATCTGGATGCTTTTACCCGAGGTCGAATCATTGGGAAGTTGGAGGAAGGCCGCAGTGTGACAAGTGTGGCTGCAGAGTTCGGAATTGCTCACAGCATCGTTTCACGACTTTGGAGACAATTTCAAACTACAGGAACAGCTATCCGGGGGTTCAGTAGTGGTCGTCCACGAGGAACCACACCCGCAGATGACCGGTACATTGTCTTGCAGGCCAGAAGAAACAGGCGGCAGACAGCGGGAGAAATCGCTAGACACACGACACAGGCGACTGGACGACCGATATCGCGTTTTACCGTGGCCAGAAGACTGCACGGTGGTGGTCTGTTTGCACGACGCCCTGTACGGTGTGTACCTTTAACGCCTGCCCATCGGAGAAGGCGTTCTCTGTGGTGCCGGGAGCACCGGAATTGGAGAGACAATGAATGGGGACGAGTACTCTTAACAGATGAGAGCAGATTCAGTTTGAGCAGCGATTCTCATCGCATACACATCTGGAGAGAGCGGGGAAGCCGCAATCATCCCTCGAACATCATTGAAAGGGACAGGTATGGAGGTCGCGGTGTTCTCGTTTGGGGAGGCATCATGCTTGGTAGTCGTACAGACCTTCACATCTTCGACGCAGGTTCAGTCAACGGGACCCGTTATTGTAACGAGATTCTTTTTCCATATGTGCGTCTTTTTAGAGGCGCTATGGGTCTGCAGTTCCTTTTCATGGACGACAATGCACCATGTCATCGCACAGTAGCTGCCGAACAGCTCTTAGAGAGTGAGGATATTGAACGTATGGATTGACCGGCACTATCTCCGGATCTCAATCCCATCGAGCATGTATGGGATTTTCTAGGCAGACGCTTGGCAGCTCGTACCTTACCACCAGTAACGATTCGGGAGCTCCGATTGGCGCTGCAAGACGAATGGGCAGCAATGCCTCAACAACTCATTGACACCCTCATTCTCAGCATGGGCAGACGCTGTGAAACCTGCCTAGCAGTCAGGGGAGATCATATCCCCTACTAAAGACCGGATGTTTCTTGCTGGACACCCATCACAGGGATGTTTCGGCCTTCAGTCGCATTGCGCTCCATGCTACTTTTTCAATCAAGCTTCTTTTTATCCCTCTGATTTCTCTTTTAGTAAGTGTTGCTTACATTACACATGTCCTTACGTATTGGGGATCTTACGGTATTAAATGTGTTGATTTGGAAAGCTTTTGTACAAAGTTATGTTGAAAAAACCGTCTCGTCCTTAATTTTTGCACACCAGTATAATTTAACAATACAGAGTTAAAAACAAGTTTAATAATTAAAAATGACACGATGGAACTGTCACATATAAAATTACATTCAAAAATTAGCTCTTATCTTAATAATTTGTACGGTTTATTAATCCCTTAACTGTCGATTAAAAGTTTCGTGATTCGCTCCCCAATGCCACCTTTTTTTCACATGCGCATGCGTATGTGATGTATTGATGGGCGGGAAGGGTTGGAAGAAAGGGAATAAATAAAAGCAAATTCCCTGAAATAAAGTAAATCCTCCGCAAACACTTTCAATGTCCTTTTATTGCATGCCAATGCCTTTGGAATAATTTTCTGGATAACATTGCTCAGAAAAGATCGTACTTCGGAATGACGTATATATATGTTCATGAAAACTAATGTTTTGTTTGAGCGAGATGTTTATATACACCATGGCACTTAAATGGTTAAAATCGTAATGTAGTTTTAGCGTCAAAGTATAGTATTATTGAACTCAAAACATTGTTATTGTATAGAAAGAAGGGGCGCGATGAAAATTATGATTGAATATTAGGTCGCAAATATTGAAAGTTTGAGGAGCTCTAAACTAAGGAATTAAATATAAATTTCTAGCCTTTGTTTTTTCAATTCCTACTATTAACTCCTCACGCTCTCTACATACACTCAAGTCCATAAATTAAGGATAATTCAGAATCACACAGAAATTGAACTCTAAAATAAAAATTTCACCTGTAAAATTATCACACACATCTTGAAGAAAAATATGCAAATCACAAGAAACCACCAGAGGGCGAGGATAGTACGTCACAATGACGAGAGTGTAAGAGAGGGGTATATAAGGAATGGTGGCAAAGAAGTAAAATTGTTCACAAGCGCTTTAAAAGCTTTTCAGTGCAATAACCGCATAGTTATGGCACAAAGGAAGCATTTGAATGATTTTTTACGTGGTTGAATTATTGGACGACTGGAATGTGGACGTACCCAGCTGGAAGTATCCGAGGAACTTGTAATCGCCCAGAGTGTCATCTCCAGTCTTTGACAACGATTCCAAGATGATGGTAATGTGAGTAGATGTTACAGCACAGGTCGCCCCCGAGTTACAACGCCGAATGAGGACCGGTATATATATATATTTGGCAGTTACTGCCAAAAGAAACAGACGGAGCACAGCATTAGACCTGTCTCGTCAGCTCTCTTCAGCTACCGGTACGACAGTTTCAAGGCAGACCGTGTACAGACGCTTAGGGCACATTGGTTTATATGCTCGTAGGCCTGTCAGATGTGTTCCACTTGCCGCAACTCACTGTCGCCTGCGATTAACCTGGAGTAGAGAGCATGCATTGTGGACACCACAACAGTGGTCTTGTGTGATGTTTTCCGACGAGTCCTGGTTTAGTTTGCAGTCTGATTCTCGCCGGACTTTAATATGGAGAGCGACAGGTACCCGTTACCACCAAGAGAACACCATTGACCGTTACGGTGGTGCAGGATGGCTCGTTTGAGGAGGAATTACTCTTGGTTCCAGAACTGACCTGCATGTTCAGAGTGTAACGATGACAGGCCACATCTATCGGGATGTCTTTCTGGAACAACATGTTCGTCTGTTTAGGGGTGCCATGGGTGCCGAATTTCTGTTTATGGATGACAACGCCCGTCCTCACCGTGCAAACATTGTTGACGAATGCCTTCAATCGGTGGATATGACACGTATGGATTGGCCAGCATACTCACCGGACTTGAATCCAATAGAGCATGTGTGGAATATGCTTGGCCGACGAATTGCGGCTCGTCAACCCCTTCCCACCTGTCTACCGAAACTTCGGAGGGCATTGCTTGATGAGTGGTGTAATACTCCCCAAGATCAGATTGATAATTTGATACTCAGCATGCCTAGGCGTTGTAAGCCCTGTATTGCATCGTCCGGGAGACATACTCCGTATTAACCATCATACTAACCATGTTATACTGCTTTTTGTAAATAGGTTCTTTTTTGGAATTTGCTCCAGGGAGTAAAAATCGCAATTTTTATTAATTATGTCAAACATATAGCATCTTTTTTGCTCTTTACTTTTTGCTTAATAAATAGACTTTACAAATAAGTCAAATTTGTTTTGCTTCTGTCTCTTTCTTTGCCTGAACTTCATTATCCTTAATTTATGGACATGAGTGTATTTATTTATCTATCTTGGTGGAATTTTCAATCATTAGTAAAATGCATTTTAAAGCGCTCAATTGAGCTGAAATTTTATATATACATGATTATTTTTAATGACAATACAGTAATTTAATCATAATTAATAAAAATTAATTGATTAAAACTAATTATTCAAACAGTTATAAATTCAGCCCCGTTGGCATCATTTTTGGCGACTCAGCGACCCTTTTCCGACTTGTGTCAAAACTTTAAAAGATTTCTTTTTCTCACGTTTTAAAGCATACAGTTGAACTGAAATTTTATATACACGATTGTTTTGGATAACAATACGATACTTTAATGATAATTAATAAAAATCAATTAGCACTTAATGTTGTGATTCTGTCATATGTATATACGTATGTATATTAATTGTAACTATTTAATAAAAAGTAGCTAAAATAATTTTTTTTTTGTTGATCAAAGTAGGAATGACTTAAATTTTTTTTTTTATGTATTACTTGTTTTGTATTAAAATGCTTTGTTTCACATAGGGGCCTAGCTTACGGGAAACTTTTTTGAAAGTCAAATCATCATTTATTATTTATTATTTTTAAGACAAAATTTAGAATTATTGCCTGTGCAAAATCGTCATGATTCGATGGTGCGAAGTTAGTCAGAGAAATGTTTGTTGAAACTACAAACTCGAAACTACTCAACCATTTCGAACAAAAAACAGCCATCAGAAGCAAACCTTTTCACAGATTTTTTTTTTCAATTAGAAGTAAAGGCATATTGTTTACGTAAGGATCGTGGGAAAGATGCGCTGATGTATGCAATTGTTTAGGTACCAATGTTTTTGAAATGTTAAGATCTCACGGGTTGTTTATAAGATTCACGGTGTGTACAATCGCACGTATCATTTACTTCTGTGAAAAAATGTGCGTGCAGAAACGAGTTTGTTTTCTCTGTTTCTTAAAACATTGGTGATTGCCACCCATACCTCATTTTTTTCCCAGTGCTTTCTCACATTGCCAATATGACCTCTAGCCCTGGAGTTCTACCAAGCATAACCAAGGCCATCGTCTTGATTTTTCCACGCCGAGATTGAGACCCCCCTTCACGTGATCAAAGGATTCTCCCCGGGTTTGACCTTTACTTTATCAGTCTTCCATTAAAGCTTGTGGCTTCTGACATAGTGCTTCACATTAGCACGTTTTTAATATAGGAAATTGGCTATAAAGATAGGTAGGATATTTATATTTATTGCATAATTTTATTCTTGAGTCATTAATGAATTTATTTTTAGTTTTGAATAAACTGATACATTATGCTAATATCCCTAATTATTTGTAAATAAGGAAATTTTATTTTATATGAGAAATTAGTGTTTAAATTTATATTTTTGTATTCTATCAAATCCTATTATCTTAAGAATATTAAAAGTTGTCTTAATAACATAACGTTACACCACATATATATATTTTATAGTAGTGCCTCGTTATTATTATGTACCCAACTGTTCATCTAATACAGGGTTGGCCAACCCAAATGACCTCGCGGGCCACTTCCGAAGAACTTTACGATCCCGCGGGCCGCTTATAAAAACATATAACTTTATATCATATTTGGATCCATTACAAACATTTGTTGGAGTAAAATTTTAAAAACAGACTGATATATTATTGTTTTCATTGTTTTTCATGTATACAAACCTAGATAGTATTAATAATAATAATGCAATGATCAAATAATGTTTATTTATTTAATTAGTGAGATATCTGTTTTTCAACTCTTTCACTGAGTTTTTGCAAATCGATCTCAATGTATGTGTATTTGCGTATCGTAATTGATGTTGCAGATTTTCGTGCGTTAAATTTGAGCGCGATTTATGTTTGGTAAATTTCAATTTAGAAAAAAAAGAGATTCGCAGTAACAGAAGCAACGTGATAAAATAATAACAGTTATGGGATTTATTTTTTACAAAAAAAAACTCTTAAAACAAAAAATATTGTACAAAACAGTCGAATTTTGTAAAGTTGTAAAGAATCTCGCGGGCCGCAAAATTATTCAAGGCAGGCCGTGGGTTGGACACCCCTGATCTAGTAAAATACATATCCTTACATTTTCACAGCTGTCCATGCTATTTGAATGAGATAACATATTTACTAGCATATTTAAGTGAATTGCGAAATGTTCTTAATAGGGTATATATAAATGTTTTTGAAGAAATCTTTATTAATTCTGTTCCTCTTCAGGTTATGGCTATTCATTCTTAAGAAAAGTATATTGAAATTTGTAATGTAGGAAAAATTTTGCAAGCTGAAAAATAATTACGCGTTAAGAGCGTGCTATCTTTGCACTCGGAAAAATGTGGTACTATTTCACTGAAAAATTTAATTTCAAATCATTCTCAGGAGAGATATTTAATGCTCAAGTATATATAAATATTGAACATTTCAAATTAATTAGAGGATATCTCAACAGAAGAGTATAAAGTTTTAATGTACGTAGCAGATTATTGTGTGCATAATATATATTAATGCTCCACGATTGCAAATATATAATTGTTTTAGATAGAGATCAATTTCAATTCAGAAAATTCAGGACAAAAGACTTTTGGACAGAAGAAATTTAAAAATGCCCATAAATATTGTCATGAAAGTCCTTTCAACGCAATATTTCATTTTTAATTTGTTAATATCGAAAACATTCGAGTCAAGATTTCTTAAAGTTGGTTGCCAATTATCTTGTTTATAAGCATAACAGAAACATACAGTGGGCCACAAAAGTGTTCATACACTTGCAATTTCTTATAAAATTTAATGTTTTCGACTAATAAAAATTAATATAACGTAATTGTAATTTTTTTATGATATCTGCAACTTCTTAATAGAATGACATAATTGATTTTTTAAAAATAGTATAACTATTTTTTTAAAAATATTAATCATCAAAAAACTACTAAAAAAGTGCGCCACTAAAGTCTTCGTACACTTAACAAAAATCTCAACTTAACTCTAAATATTGTATTTCTTTCTTAATTTAGTACTTAGTAGGATATCTTTTAGTGTCCACAACAACTTTTAAGCGTCTTGGTATAGATTTAATCAGTTTTTTGTAATTTCTGCATCGATTTTTCTCCATTCTTCTGTGATTATTGTTTTTACTTCGCATTTTGTGTTTATTTGTCACGTTTTCTTTTTTTTTTACATCAGAATCTCACCAAATGTGTTCCACTGGGCTAAATAAAATGATTGAGGAGGTGTTTTCATAATTTGGGGACAGTTATGGAGACACCAGTGGCGTACAATGAGAGCAGTGCACTTGACGTCATTACCCTGTTAAAAAATGTAGTTTCCAGTATCCAAATTTCGGGCGGATAATTTAAAATTTCTCTTTAAAATAATTAAATAGAGATCATGATTCATAATACCATGAAAAAATACCAAATTACCTAATTCTGCCAATTTACACCTCCACGCCAGAACACCTTCACTTCCATACTTCAGCATGGAAGTGAAGGAGACTTCTTGTTCCACATAAATTCATGGGATTAAACTCCTTATTTTTTCATTTACAAGCTATTATAGGCTCATCGGAACCAAAAATGTTGAATTGTCTGCCATCCCAATCAATTTGCTGTCAATTTTGAATTTTCTGAAACTTAATTCCAAGAATCTATTTGGATAAATAAAACATGGAAGTAGAAGTGTTCTTGCGTGGGGGTGTAAATCGGCCACAAAATTAGGTAATTTGGTATTTTTTGTTGATATTGTGAATCATGAGCTCTATTTAAATATTTTAAAGAGAAATTTTAAGTTATCCGCCCAAAATTTGGATATTGGAGACTACTTAATTTTTTAACAGGGTAATGACGCCAAGTGCACTGCTCTCATTGTACGCCACTGGTGTCTCTATAACTGTCCCCAAATTATGAAAATACCTCCTCGATCTCTTTATTTAGCCCAGTGGAACCTATTTGGAGAGATTCTAATGTAAAAAAAAAAGAAAACGTGACAAATAAACATAAAATGCGAAGTAAAAACGATAATCACAGAAGAATGGAGAAAAATCGATGTAGAAATTACAAAAAACTGATTAAATCTATACCAAGACGCTTAAAAATTGTTGTGGACACTAAAAGATATCCTACTAAGTACTAAATTAAGAAAGAAATACAATATTTAGAGTTAAGTTGAGATTTTTGTTAAGTGTACGAAGACTTTAGTGGCGCACTTTTTTAGTAGTTTTTTGATAATTAATATTTTTAAAAAAATAGTTATACTATTTTTAAAAAATCAATTATGTCATTCTATTAAGAAGTTGCAGATATCATAAAAAAATTACAATTACGTTATATTAATTTTTATTAGTCGAAAACATTAAATTTTATAAGAAATTGCAAGTGTAAGAACACTTTTGTGGCCCACTGTATTTGGAATTACATGAGTTGTGGAATGTCTCGCATTCGTTTCATTCACCTTGTGTAAACTGTAACACACCCCTGCATTTTTATATTTCAAAAAAAAAAAATTCATTATGTTCGGAAATATATGTTTAAATAATTATTAAAAAAAGAAGCGCAGTGAAGAAATGTTGACGGTGAAAAACAATCGGAAAAAAAAATTAAGACCAATTAGATTATTGTGTGTGTGTGTTGCTTTATTTATTTAAATATTAAGTTTTCGATTGGTATATTATTCAATGCGCAATGTACTTCCTTATATATAATTCATTTTTTATACTATATAGATTTTATGCACATGTTTAATAGTTAACATAACTATTACTTAAAGAAAAATTTTATTTATCTACATTATTTGTTTAAATTATTTTCATGAAGATTTCAGCATTCGAAGTATGTTAAATGTAAAATGCTATTTTTTTAATTAAAAACTTTTTTGTTTGATTTTTAGATAGTTTAACCTAGGCATAGTATTTATTTTTAACGTATAAACAAATAATGTAAAAATTGGTTTAAATAATATCATTACAAACGATTTAAAACTTGAAACTAATTAGTACATTGCCTCATATGTTCTATGAAAAGTTGTTTTGTCCGATTTATAGGTAAAATATGGCGATGAAAATTATGATTAAATATTGGGTCGCAAATGTTGAAAATTTGAGAAGCACTAGGCTAAGTGGATAAGATAACATGAAATTACTCTTCAACTAGGAGATGGGGTATACATATAAGTGGGCAGATATATGTACAGTGAAAATCGTTTAACACAAAACTGAGGAGACTGAAATATTTTTTCGTGTTAAAGGATATTGCAAAAAAAAAAAAAAAAAAAAAAAAAACGTATATTCAACAAAATTAAGCTTATTAAAGAACATTTAATGGAAAAAAATGAAAACTTTTTATTTCCCCAAATGCATATTGAATTTAAACACTACTATGTCTTGGGTAATACTAACCATATTAGATATTTTCGTAAAATATCTTTCGCAAAAATCAGTTTTGAGACGCCTTTGTTAAATAACAATCCACAGTACGTTGCCAGTGTCGCTGATAAGCATAAAAACCCTTTTCTATTGCGGTATCTGTCCTGAACTCTTCTATCAAATGAAGGATATACGTAAAAAGTAGACATTAATGGACAATGTGTGTGAACTAACACACTGTGCACTAGCATTCTGTTTTTCTTAAACCATGCTATACTATCCGAAAATCGAGACTTATTTTGATTTTTCAATAATTATTTAAAATTCAGCATACTTATTGAACTTATAAGATTTATTTTAAGAAATTCCACAAAATTTTGTTTGATTGATAGAACTATATGCGGTACACGCGCTGCACACCTACTAGGATCGGCCCTGGTGCCATGAGTTCGAGCCAAGTGCTACTGGAGACCCGCCGTGAAGAGAAGCTGAAGCAAGTTAAATCTGTTGAGACTGAATTCGTCCCGTTGGCATGGTATGGAATTTTAGGAGAGAAGATGGCAACTCAGGCGACGTCCACACAGGGTCCGGATCTCTCCTTTTCACCCTTGATTTTTTTTTTCGATTGATTATAATTATATGTTATAGTACGTAAAATAATTCCAAACGAAGGTTATTAATAATTAATTTTATCAATTAATACCACTTATTTATTCCATACTTTGTTTTTTACCGTTTTTTGCTCCCTACAATGGATTAAATTAAAATAATATGTTTGGTGGCGTATTGGGGTTTAATACGAGAATGTTGGACTTTCGACCGCCCACCACCCCTCTAAAATTGTTGTGTAACGCCACTGATCTAATAACATTATAAAGTACCATTTTAGTTGGAAGCGAGAAGTGCAAATTACGACCAATTAACGAAATGTAATTAAATACATATTTTTGCTCCGTATTAGACTCTATGTAAGCAATAAATAGTTTGACTGTGATTTTTGCTTCTAAAATGACATTTCTTTTAAGATCTGGGGTTTTCCTGTAACTTTATTTTCGAATGATATAGAAGAAAAAAAATACGAGTAGAAAATAATTTCTATAGTAAGTGTGTGAGTGAGTGAATATTGACGTCGCACTGTTCAGCTACACGAGAGCTTTTTGGTGACGGACCTCGTTATTTTGAACCAAGGTCAAGTGACGAGGACGACACCTGAGCTGGCACCCCTCTCTCTTTACTACCACACCACACCAATGGGAGGACGTTTGAGCTCTCGACAGATTTCACGTGCATCGCTCCCCTACAAGACGGGTCTTCAGTAGTACTTGCTCGAACTCATGACACGCCAGCCATGACCCGATACCTTGACCACTAGGCTACTGCGGTCCCTATAAGTGATAGTGTAAAAGTCAAGAGAAAATTTCCACATCAGTTTCTTTGATTTTTCTTTAACTACAAAAACTGCCAAGAAAATTTATTTCGAATTTTAGATTGTGGGCGGTTCATCCTAGTGGTCAAGGTCACGGACTTGAGGCAGGCATGTCACGAGTTCAAGCCTGTGCCGCTGAATACCCCATATAGAGAAGGCCACTGCAGATTAAATCTATCGAGACTCAAACATCCTTCCGTTGGTGTGGTGAGGAAGCTAGGAGAAGGTGATGCTAGCTCAGGTGTCGTCTTCGTCACTTGACAGTGGTTAAAAATTACGTGGTTCGTCGCCAGTAACCCTCGTACAGTTTTATAGTGCGACGTCTATATAACTCTCTCTCTCTGATGGTAGATTCAATTTTACATGTTTATTTTTACTCTTGTATAATTTAAGTAACTAGATCTTTAAAATAGATTTGCGAATTTTACTACGAGAGACTTTTGATGAACAGCAAACATCGCCATTTACCCACTCCAAATTTTGCACTTTTGAGTTTCCAATTTATGTATGCATCATATATATATATTTTCATACATATTTTTTTTTTTATTAAAATCATTTTTTAAAAAGTCGTTTCAAAGAAATATTTTAGATTTGGCGTATTTTAAATGCAGTTTATAGCTTTAAAAAAAATTATTTATGTATATACATTTTCATTCTTCCGTTATAAAAACCTAAAAACCAATTTTGATTTTTGTATTTTTAAAGTATACAGAAATAATAATAATAAAAAAACGTTAAAAAATAAAAAAAAATTTCATTTTCTGATAAACAACTTTTAATTATCAAGAAATATTCTCCATTAAATTATGCTGAAAAAAATTGTCTAAAAAAACTTGCATTGCAGTTCCAATAAATTGGTGAAACGTCAAAAATATTTGCTGAAAGCAACTAGATAAAGTACGAATACTATATTTAGAAAAACCAGATTTTGAAATACAATAAAACTTGTTTAGAGTTTTGTAAAAAGCCGATGCCTTTTCAGATCATTGCGAGAGGCATTTTTACGCCAAATGTTACAACCCGGCTAAAATGCGCATAGTTGTAGGTCACATGGTCCGAATTTCCTAACCAATGAAAAACAAGCTTTGCACCTTTGAAACTTTACAGATGACTACAATATATATTCGTTCGATCTAATAATGTCATACTGAAAAATAAAAAAGTATTGTTACAAAATGTTTCGTAACACACAACAGATACACACACAATAAAAAAATTAGTAATAGTTGAATTTGTTCCTATAAAAAGTAATTTTGTGAAATGAAGGGGTGTTTTTGATTGTGTTAAGTCATGAAGTAGAATTAAAATGGTTCAGAATAATTTAATCGATACTCTGACTAGTTAAAATTTAGTTAAATTAATTAAAATTTAATTTAAAGCTACTTTCTGAAGTACAGCAAGTTAAGAAAAAATCAATGCTGAAATAAAATTCAATTGAAGATTAAATATAAAAAGTGAAAGCAATTTTGTCTGGAAATAATGAGGGTTTTTCAAAAAAAAAAGAATATCTGAATAAATAACTATTTTAAAGAAAAAATCAACAGTGATCTCAATTTGCACAAATTCTTGATTTTACTTGCGACCTATCCATTCTGAGAAAGGACTTGATTTAAAAATCCTCGGACATCATGATGGATGCAAATGGGGATGGAGCGCTATCCTGTTGGGAAATGAAATCTTGTGAATCTTCGGTAAGTTGAAGAAAAAGCCATTGCTCCAACATCTCCAGGTAAGTTTATCTACTAATGGTGCTTTCCACAAATAAGAATGACACATAAACTTTTGTCCATGATAAGGCACAAAACATGTTAAGCTTCACAGAGTCTCTCATGTTGTATGGTGATTTTGCAGAACGAATGTTGTGTCAAGTCATTTTCCAACAAAGATAGAAAGTTGTTTCATTGCGAAAAATAAAGCTCGGTAAAAACATGACATTTTTGCTAATTTGTATATCACCACAAGATTCAACAAAGACCTTCCTTCTTTGTATGACCTCAAGGAAGCTCAAATTATAAGGTTTGTATAGCAAACGCCGTCTCAAAATTTACCATACAATTGGTTGGGATATTCTTAGTTCTTTACTACCTCTATTGGTCTCAGACAGCGAACAAAACTTTTGATTATTTGACACACGCGGTCGGCCTGAATCTCTTCCTTTGCAGAGGTATTCAGTTTGTTGACATTGCGTGAACCAACAGCTTATGCTTTTCCTAATTGATGGTCCAATGCCGAGTTGAAGACGAAATGCAAACAGAACTATGTGGCCGCGGTAGCCGAGTGGTATAGGTATAACATCGTGGCTTGCCTAGTCACGAGTTCGATCCCAGTACCACTAAAGACCCGCCGTGTAGGGCAGCGATGCACGTTAAATCTGTCGAGAGCTGAAACGTCCTCCCGTTGGTGTGGTGTGGTAGTTAGGAGAGGGGGTGCCAGCTCAGGTGTCGTCCACGTCACTTGACCATGGTTCAAAATTACGTGGTCCGTCGCCAAAAGCCCTCGTGTAGCTGAACAGTGCAACGTTAATATTAAATCAATCAAGCAAGCAAACAGAACTATAACTGTCAATTCATTTCTTACAAGCTCAAAGACGCAGGAAACCTTATGCCACGTAAAATCAAAACTGACGATAAAACGAAATGCCTGTCTACTGGTGCGAGTACTCTTCTTTACACACTCAAGTGAGGATAAATGAACCGTTTTTTTAACTTTCGTTCGATGTGTAGACTGCTCAAATCCAATTTATATTTCATGAAATACAAATTAAATTGAATCCATATTTCTTTTGTTTACGTCTAACTCTAACGCAACACGAGGGCTATTGGCAACGAACCTTGTTACTTTAAATCACGGCCAAGTGACGAGGACGACATCTGAACCTTTCTATTTTCACAAAGGTATAACGTGATAAGTTAGTACCAGTTCTGATGATGATTTTGACTTCTGACAGGGTTCAAAATAACAAGGTGAACTAGCTATGGTCATTGAAACTGCGTCGAACAGAAATAAGTTGTCGTTAGTGTTCATTAATCATATTTTTTTAATAGTCAGTGGTAGCCAAGTGACCTTGAACATCTAGCTGCTTTTTAAACATGTTAATCCAGTACAAACCCTACGTAGAGGTTGATGCAAGTTACATCTTTTCAGTCTACTATTCCTCATGTTGACATGGATGTTAAGAATGACGTATTAATCCCTCAACTGACTATGGAAGTATATTAACTGCAATTAGCAGACTTTGAACCAGGAAGATGGGGGGGATCCATTTCTCAATTTATTTTTCGAAGATTTAAATTTTTCTTTTGTTTATTTCTATCATTTTACATTTTAGAAAATAAATAAACAATACATTAAAACTCTAAATAGTTAGTAAACTGCAAATTGTTTTTAAAGGATCTTGCATTCTACCATAACAAAAATTTATAAATCAGTGTCTTAGAAATGAATAAAATTAATTTTTTAACCATGAATTTAAGTGAGCTATCATGTATATCTTCAATTGTTTAAATTTTAAGCATTTAAAAACTTCTCAGAAACATTTTTAAAAGTAAGCAATTTAAAAAAATTAAAGATCTTCCAAATCAAGATAGAATGATGCATAAAAAAACATCAATGAAAATAAATGCATTGCACAAAGTGATAGCTCTACTAACCCCAAAATGGGGAGAAAACAATCACATCTGAAGTAAAATCTGTTTCTGCTTAGAATATTTAACTGTAATTAATTCCTATGTGTAAAAACAAGAACAAGGTAATAAAATCAGAATAAAAACATACTTAAAACACTAAAATATTTAATATTTTCATAGATTAAAGAAAGATTCAGAAAAACCTAACTTTTAATTCTTTGCATCATATTGGGATATTTTCTTCTTTAATTTCATCATGGAAGAAAAGAGATGGGATATTGTTTATAAATTCTTTTAATGGTTTTTCAACTAAGCATATCTAAAAGTGTTACAAAAAGTTTTAAATCTGAAAATATGAATTGAAAGATCAAATACTTACAATTTAAATAAATAATCGTGTTCATAATCAATGGCAATTCATATAGTTTCACAATATTATTTATTAATGTGAAGTGAAGATTTCCATCAGCAAGATTATAAATGAATAACTTATAACAATGTTTATAAAATTTTCAATTTTTAGAAATAAAGGAATCAACAATAAAGACAATTACTTTATTGAATATAATAGATAACTTTCTGCACAAGAGCCAGACCACAGACAATGAAACACATACTTGCAAAATTAATCTAATAAAATTTATGTAAAAAATAAAGTTGCATATACATAAAAAAAATTAAATAAAACAATTTGATAACCAAGTTCTCATTTTAGAATAAATGATATTTTTAAAATTAACAACACATTCTAAATATAAATATCAATCACTTAGTAACTTAGAAAACTTACATTGTCTGAATACTTTGAAAGCAGGCCCACAGAGACAATTTTCGGCACAGTCATAAGTATATAGTTCCATTAAGATATTTATATTGAACCAAAATGACCACAGTACACATTGAAAATTACATTAAATATAAAGGACATTAACCAACTTTTGATTACTGATAAATTTTTTAAACAAATATTCTAAAGATTTTTTTTAAAAAAATTATAAGAATAAAAATATATTAATGCTCTTGAAAATGAATGATTTTTAGAAAATTAAATTTTTTTTAAATAACTGACTATTTAATTTTTTGAAGCTATTAAGAAACATGAAATGTTTAAACAATATTTAACTAAATAGAATCTTGCAACACAGTATCAATATTTAAGTAAAATTACATGGCTTGAGTGAGATGCATAATACAGAAATGTATAGAACATATAAAGAGATGTAAATTACCAACAAAATACAATGAATTTCTTAAATATAAGATTTCAAACGTGAATTCAGTTATATTTCTAAAAAAAATAAAATGAAAAAATAAATTTGTCTACTAACAGAGAAGGTGATATGCATATACTTGAATACATACACTTATAAATGATATGTGTAGCATAGTACTTCACACACATAGCTTGAACGTGCTCTTACAAATATAATAATCTTAAAAAAGCAAATCAATTATACAAAAAAAAAAAATACACCATTTATCTAAATGGCAAAGTAAAACAATATTTCAAAAAAAATATTTCACAAAAATATAATTAAATATCAAATCATTAAAAAAAAATATTGTACATTTTAGATAAAAACTACCAATAAGAAATTATGACAAATGAATTTTAAAAAATCTGCCAGATATAAATAAGATGCAAGTAATTTAATAATTGTCAATAAATGTACACCATGAAATAACATTAGCAAGAATTTCACATGCACACACAAAAAAAGTAGTTTACTTTCATTGAAATCTGATTTCATTTGGATTACATTTGAGCAACCAAACTCCCCTATTAAACAGCAAATTAAAAATATTACTGTATTTCAGAAATAAAATTTAACGCAATTTGGTTATGAATGGTTTAAGTCACATTTAAAAAAATGAGCACAAATAAAGTTGAAAAATACAATGAAATAAGCTAAGATGCATAAATGAATAAGTAATGACATTAAATTATTTAGAGTATATTTATATATTTGGTTCCTACAATAAACTTCTGTTCATTTTATCTATCTAAAAGGAAATTTATTTTGTGCAGATTTATAATGATTCTCATTGGTAGTTATGTTCTATATACAAGTCCTGTGATACACCCATTAATAAATAACATTCGATAAATTCTAAAAAAATTAAAATTCAATTAAAATCCAACAGAATAATAATAATAAATATTACAAACAATCACTTTGTAAACAAAAACTTTATTGTTATTAAAATACAAATTTAAGAGATTTACATCATGTACACATTATCACCAAAATAAAATAATCAGATTTTATAAAGTAATAAAAATAGATTTTCTTTCATTTCTTAGAATTTATATTTAAAATATTTTGGTTTTACTGTTAGAGCAGTAAAGTGTTAACAATTTGCAATTGAGTAAAAGAAAAATTTTCCTATTATATTCATGATTCAAATTTAAGATGAAATTATTACTTTATGAGTTATAATGAAATCTAATATAAAAATAAATCTTTTAAATTAAACTACTATTTTGATTATAACAACATTTTAATATATTTGAATTACTTATAAAAGATTTAAATGAAGAAGTTACATAATTGGATGTGTAAAAAATATGAAAGATTATAGTACTTGATATCATAAATTGAAAAAGGTAAAATACTCAATACAATTTTGAAAACCAGAGATTGAGTTTATATCTCAGTATCCCAATCTTTTGTGATCATAATAAATTATTCTGAAAATATCATTCTAAGAGATATAATTATATATCTGTATAATTATTCAGAAAATTCAAAACACAAACAATTTTTAATTTTTTATCAAATGCATATTTTAGAAATATTTTTGACTAACACGTAAAACATTTTGTTAGATCTATGCTTTTATAATGCAATAATTTTTTTAAAAAACAGCTATAACTGACAGCAATTTGTACACATCTTAAAAATTTATGTATATATTATGCATGATAAAAATAAATAGAATTATGTTAAATAGCATAAAATAGATAACTTTTTGCAGTATGACCACTTTCTAAATAACTGCAAACCATATACTGATTTGTGTAACTTACATACTTCTAACAATTTTCATAGCTACTATTTTTTTAAAACATTAATGACTTGTAAAATATTTCCTGAAATTACTCTAATATCTTTCTTAAAATATAATACTAAGAGAGTTTAAATGAAATTTATAGTTTGCTGTAATGTGGAAAGAATATTTTTTACTTAATAAAAGCAGAATTAAAAACATAAAAGAGGATTTGAAAATGATTGACAAATACAGCATCTATTTATATAATTACTTTAACAAAGATAATTTGTGCATAAACACTTTATTATGAGCACTGCATGCAAAATTATATGTATAAAGTTTAAAATATTTATAAATTTAAGATTCCTGAATAATTTAAAATATTCTCGAAAGTACTATTTCTTCAATGATTTATTTTATTAAAGTTCAATTCATATAAAGGCTATAAAAATAATTTTACATAGTGAAGAAAATAACATACTTTTAAATATTTCCCATCAATTTTTTTAAACCTAACACAAATAAATTCAAAAGCCTTTAAAAATGTTAATAAAGTATGGCTATATATAAATTCTAAAGTGTAGTATTATCAATTTTACAAAATAATATTTATTTTCAAAATAA
Source organism: Trichonephila clavipes (assembly GCA_019973935.1). Taxonomy (NCBI): domain Eukaryota; kingdom Metazoa; phylum Arthropoda; class Arachnida; order Araneae; family Nephilidae; genus Trichonephila; species Trichonephila clavipes. Next base: position 383,219 of record BMAU01001248.1, on the reverse strand, counting down.
AAATATAACAAAACATGCATATTCCAAAAAATAAATATTTATTTAATATTTAAAATTATTTATCAAAAATTAAGATAGTTAATATATAGTTATCAGAAATACATTTTAATCAGAGAAATTAAAAAATTATATAAAGGTAATTCTGTAATTTCTATATGTCTATTCCTCTTAAAAAAAACACTATTTTCATGTAACATTTCTCAAAAATTTAACTTACTAAAAATCAATAAAATATTACATACATAACTGTTTACTTGTAATTGGAATGATTACTTTTGTTAGTTTAATTATTAGGTTATTGAATTGATAGGATATAGATGTAATATTCTTTTAAAATATTAAAGTTATTTGTATATGTTACACATTAAATTATTGACATTATGTCTTAACATTCTTTCAAAAATAAACAGTTTCATATGCCTCATTAATAAATGCAAAATACATCAATTATGCAGTACATATACAAAATAATAATTTCACTTCATTCCTTATTAACAAGAAAAGATGAGTGATGATATGATCATATGTTAACCTACATTATTAACAAATAGATCACTCATAAAATAGCACTTATTTTAGATAACATTAAATTATCAGTTGTAAAGCATCCATCAAAACACATGATAAATAGTAATATGGCTGGTGTGTCAAAAATAAGAAATAAAGTCTGGTACTCGATGGCAGTGCACATCAGAAGCTGCAGAGTGCGGACGGTGTTCATGGAGCTACCAGCCTATCACAGATTGAAAATAAAGTGAAAGCTATGTTGTGTTACCCTTGTTCAACAATGTAGCTCATTGGTGATGACTAGTTTATTTTCAAAAATATATAATGATGCACAAAAAGCTATTTCTTCTTAATGTTTTTGCATACCCAATCTAATCCATCCTGTAAGGAAAAGCTTACTTTTAAAATTTAAGTATTAAAGTACAACAAAAGCAAACTTTCTCAAAGAATTTAAAAAAATTATAAATATTGATTGCATTTCAATTTTATAACTTAATTTCTTTTTTACATTTGCACTTACTTCCAATAATTAGGAAAAATATCATCAAAACTACCTAACTTGGGTTAAACAATATAAAAAATATAATCCTAAATGACTATAAAATTTAGAGTATTGGTGTGCATTAAATGCCAGATTTTATGGTAAATAAAAGATTACAAAGAAACTTTTATTGGTTTAAAATTTAAGTTCATTGCTTGCAAGCGCAAGTGAGAATTACAACAAACAAAACAGCAAAGCAGTTAGTTGATGAATTGATCAATTTATTGATAACTAAAAGCCTTTGGAATTCACCCAAACTATAAAAGCAGAAGCAAATATTCAGTTACAGATACTGTAGTAGAATATGAAAAATATAAGTTAATACTTAATTTTTTAATATCCAATTGAAGTTATTAGTATAAATTTTTATTTATTAAGTTCTTAACATTAACTTAACTCAGTGGCACAACAGACCATGAGGGCCAAGGCCTACTGTGCTCAACTCAATATTCTTAACATTAAAATTAACAAATTATATGCACTTAGAAATTTGATGTTAATTTAAAAATTATGCAGTTTGTTAATAAATACATGTTAACAATATATGTGTGCAAGGGAGAACTATTTTAAAATTAATTGTCTTCTTATTAAAAGAGAAGTGTTTGACTATTCTAGATAAATATATAGATAATTGTTTGAAAATTACTTTTAAAGCTTCACCAGTTAAGGCAGAACAAGCCTGGATCTGCCATGAGCGATCTCTAATTGCTGGCAGATTTAAACCGTCAGCCAATTCACTTGCAGGAGCAGCATTGAAAAGATCTTGTTTATTAGCAAAGACTAGCAAAGGTACACCAGCTAATTTTTCTTCAGCCAACAGCTCTGCTAATTCCTGAAAACATACTTCTCTTTTATAAAGCTCCTATTTAATATAAACTACAATAAAAATATCAATGAAGCTTGTATAAGTATAAAATTGAAGAAATAAGGAATAAATTATATTTAAAAAGAACAAGCTGCCTTTATAAACAACAAGTTGTACAAAAATTTAGTTTTTTTACCATGTTTTGAAAAGTGCAGTTTTAAATTTTATTTAATATCACTAAATGGAAGGGGAAAAAATCAGCAATGGAAAGGAAAATTTTATTAATAAAGTTTAAAATTTATATTTTAATACTTATTTAAATTCAAGTAATGTAGTATTAATGAGATATATATTATACATTTCTTACTTATAATACTGAAGCTTATAGAGCAAAACCAAAAAATTGACTCCATCCAAATTATATATTTAGCATGCAAATTTATATATTTAAAAGTAAAAAACCTTGAGGTGAAATTTAATTTAATTTAAAACTAACTTACTTCAAAGTTAGAATTTTCAAACAAATTTTTAAACACTGGATTTTCATTTATATTTCTCACAGCAATTTTTAAAGTAATCTGATTAACTAAAAAATATGAAATAAATATAAAAAAAATTCAGATATACAATAAACACTTATAATATGTTGGACACAACATTTTTCTGTAAATCCAAATCCATTTTTTGAAAAAATAATTTCTAGTATTTGCCTATTTTATTGCAATTATGTTGGCAAAGTATGACAACTTTTTTTCCAGATAAGAATGACAATCTAAAAGTAGTATACATGCATGTTTGTACAACTATATTTTCAGTATATAAGTGAAATAATTCTGCGATTCTTTTTTCTCGATAATTCTCGATTCTGTAAATTTCAATGCAATGATTTAGAAACAATTTGAATACAATATACAACTCCTACAGCAGTGGCCAAAGACAGGTGACTATTTTTGAATTAATTCTTATAAACAGTTCCAAATCTGCTGATTACAGTTTTAAACATTGAATTTCCATTATATAACTTCATGCTATGAAAAAATTTGAGCATTTGCATTTGTGAGGTATAATATTACAGTCTTGAAACAATTTCATAAAATTTTTTTCTGCTGTTTGTAATTTACACAATTTTGTTTTTAGAAATTTAGAGTATGAGCAAAATATGCAAATGTAGGAGAGGGAAAGACTGGAAACAGATACCATATGCAAACAAAAATAGCCATACAGTTTTACAGAACCCAACTGAAAATACCACAGGTGCCATGAAGCTTTGGTATTGGATTACCAGAATTTGGAAACCTTTTTTCTTTTGGAAATTTTCACCTATGTACACAAATAGCTTATTTCTAACTAGGATTTTGTCTGCTATAAAGAGATCCAGTGTACCCTGGATCTCTTTATAGCAGACAAAATACCAGGATGTATTATTGTAGAAATTTCTAGACAGAAATATGTTGTGCCACTGGAAGATGTGATCAGTTTATACATTACTTATGGGCACACATTCCACGATAACACCTTTACAAATGGTTTATTGTTGGCGACAAAACCAGTGTCTCCATCTTACACAAACTTAAACACATCTCTGCACCATAATATCCATTTACAGTGGATCCCATCTCATGTTGAACTTTACGGCAATGAAATGGTGGACAAACTAGTGAAGGAGGGCTGTAATCTTCCAACTTCCTCCAGAGATCCCCCCTTACCTCTCTGGAATTATACTCCTTAAAGAAATCTCAAAATTTGGTGGAGTGGAAAGTGCCTCCCACTCATCATTGGTATATGGGTAATACACCCAGTCTGGCCCTAGTCCTCAAATGTGACAGATGCTCCCAGACTACACTCTCTCGTCTTGCCAGTGGCCACATCAAGTGCTTCTCATTTTTTCAGTGAAAAAAAGGTCTTCTCCATCTGTGCAAGGTGCCAAGATCACCAGGCTTACCCCGAACACATAATACGTTACATGGATCTCACAAGCAAATATATCTACACTGATCCCCTTCTACTTTTTGAGAGTGAACAGTTTAATTGATCTTGTCTGACTTCATCAGACTCTTGAGGATTAGCAACAAAAACAATTATCTACGATATAAAAAAAATTTCCCTTAAAAACTTTTACAATTCAGACAAATATTTCCAAGCAACTTGCATGAGATAATAATTAGTAAATGCATTACTTACCACACCAGTTTCTTCAAATCTTTTTCTATCAGCACTGTCAATAACATAAATCTGTAAATTATAAAATTAGATCTCAACATGTTACAAAAAGAAAATTTTAAAATACAGCATAATTGAAAAATATATGTTTTACTTCACATCTTAGACACACCTTCCCCTGCCAAAAACTGAATTTCAGTATTAAATATAAAAATTCAAAATAAAAATATGTAATTAAAAATTCAGCCATTTTATTTTAATTACAAATCAATAAAAATAAATGCAACACAAAATATTTACATTAGCTAAATTAACTGTATGAAAGTATGATATATTCCATATCCTTAAACAAAAGTATATATTAAATTCTGATAATTAAAAAAAATAAATTATTTGAGATAAAAAAAATCAAACATTAAACAGAAATGCACATTTTCAACTAGGTATTTGTTATTTATCAATGTTTTTTTTATAATTTGTATAAAGATACCATCATTATCAGCCAAAATTACTAGTTAAAACTGAAAATGGTATATAATCTGAATAGCTTTGTTACAAATTATCAAGGTTTTACAATTTCAACATTAATTTTCACAATAACTATGCTTGTGTTACAAGGAACATTATGTTTTTTCTATCTTTTTAAAAAAATTCAAAAGTATTTCACTAAATTAAATATTTTAATAAGTATTATCTTAATCATTCAATGGGTTCACTATTGTTATGGATTAGTCATAATTTATTAGTCAGTCTCAAGTCTTAATTTATTAAATATTAATCACAATTGTTTTATGAATATTAATTGTAGGAATGCATTGCATGCATTTATTTTTGAACGCACCACATAACCTCCATTCAAATGAATTTATAAATTAGTTGACGTCCAAGGTATCATTGATTTACTGACTATCTAAACTCATTACATGGTTTTAGAAATAGCAATATTTTGAATTTATTTGCTATACTATTACAACTAACTTGATAAAAATCAAACTTTTCATCTCTGGGGATAAAAAAAACAACAGAGGCATGGATGGAATACTGTTGCAGACATTAAGTCTTGAACTATCAAAAGGAAAATAGTAAAATAAGAGCAGCTCTTCTATTGAAAGTCATAGGAAAAAATACATATTAAGAATATTTCACTCCTTCACATTTCCTGATCTTGAGTCTAATGAAGAAACAACTGTTCAACATGTTTTAGACAAATTTGATGAACATTGCAAGCTATACCAAAAATTTAACTCTAGAAATTTTTTATGTTCAAATAACATTATCCAGAAACAAGGTGAACTTTTGATTCTTTTTTTCCCCACAAAAATTACATTACAAATCAACTTAGGCAACTGAAGAGTGTCTTATAATTGAAATGAATATCATACAAGGATTGTGTGAATATGCGGTTTGGAAATACCTACAGGGAAAACCAGAGCTATTATAAAAAAAGATAATTGAAATTTATAAATCTGCTGAATGGTCAAAATTACAGTAGCCTGTAATTTCTCAAATTTTAAAATTGATATCTGCACAAATTGATGTTGTGTAACCCATTAAATGAAACAAGGCAATGAAATTCACCTTCATCGGCAACTTTCAATTTCATCCATTAAAACAACAAAAACCTTTTTTTTTTATGGTTTATATTGCCATTACAGACATAGTCCTGCAGCAACTGCCAAATGTTAAAACATTTTCCCAAGGAAGTGTCATCAGCTAAAGAGGCACGAAACATCAAATTACTATCTTCAATTGATTCAAATAACTTATTGTTTATGTGAGCTCTTTCAACTAGTTCATGTGACTGATTCCAAGCTAGTGTTAATAACTACCTTGTTACTTTTTAAACTTCTGCTCAGGAAGAACTATTGAAAATAAATAGGAATACCACAATTGTTTAGAAGAAAACCAAGCTTACTGACTGTGGGTCACTCCTATAGTAGTTGTATCTACTAAAATAACTTTATTAAAAATTGACTGAATACTCACCACCTAAACAAATTTATTAAAAGGCAATATTATTAAATTCATATGCAAGAACAATTATTAGCAATGCTAAATAATTTCACCTCATTAATGAAAAAATGTATTTTCTGATTCAGCTAGAAAAGTGCACATTAGTATATTTTATTGCACATTTTAAACTAATTAATTTTCTTATGCCTTTTGAATTAAACTGTGCATCAGAATTATTACAAATAGCCCTGGATAAATTATTTGAAAATTTTTCTGATAAAATACCCATTTTTGATTGAATCAATTCAGCTTTTTATTTATAAACCTAATTCCATGCTTTTTCTTATATACCATTATACACAGTCCAGTCACATTAATGTGACCACCAAGTACTTTCGACTTTGACGTTAAATAACCAATCACAGAAGGATGCTGGCATCGCAGTGCTATTGAGCGTATATAAAGGGTGTGTGAGGGCTTCGGAAAACACTACAGTCGTTGGCATAATGCAAACATGTAAAGAGTTATCCGAAGTCCAAAACGGCATAATTTTTGGCTTTCGGGAAAAGGTTGGAAGCATTTTCTCAATGGCTAAGTTTGTGGACTGTTCGTGTGTCACCGTGGTTAAAGTATATCGTGCATGGCAAAATGGGACCGTCCAAAATCAGTGACGTGGCAAATGTGGTGTACCACGGGCCATAGGTGATAGAGGTGACTGACGGCTGCAGAGGTGAGTTCGGGAGACTAGACGTGCTACCGTTAAGCAACATACCACCCAGATGAACCAAGGGGCTACCAACAGTGGCTTCCAAACTACTGTTCAGCGATCGTTGTTGCATCTGGTTCTCCGAAGCAGGCGCCTGGTTCATGCACCTATGCTGACTGCTGTTCATCAGCAACAAAGACTGGAATTTTCACACAGGTACCGCAACTGGGCATCCAATGAGAGGCGACAGGTAGAGTTTTCTGATTAATCACGCTTTATACTCCATCGGACGGATGGTTGGTGGCAAATACGGCATGAAACGTCTAAAAGCAAACACCCTGCAACAATTGCTGGCAAGGTTCAGGCTGGAGGCGGGAGCATTATGGTCTGGTGAATGTTTTCCTTAAATTTTCTGTTTATTCATCATTGTGGAAAGCACGATGGATCAATAGAAGTACGCATCTGTCCTTTCAGACCATGTCTACCCCTTTATGCGCATTGTTTTTCCTCAGGATGGTGGCATCTACCAGCAGGACATTGCAGAGTGTCATACAACTGACAGCATACGTGCTTGGTTCAAAGAGCACCAGGATCAGTTTATCGTTCTTCCGTGTCCAGAAAACTCACCTGACTTAAACCCAATCAATAATCTATGGAACCATCTCGATCGGGTTGTTCGCGCCATGGATCCTCACGCACGTAATCTAGTGCAGCAATAGAGTCGGCATGGCTCAACATCCTAGTTAATACCTTGAGAATCCTAAATGACTATTTTCCCCTCTGCGAAAGATGGTTATTCTGGCTTTTGACAGTGGTCACATTAATATGACTGGACTGTGTATTAATTGGATTTTAAATTTATATGTTACAGTTAAATTTTGTATATTTCTGGAATATTTCTAACTATTAAGGATATTGTATACAAATAAAAGAAGACATGCATTACCACATTACAAATTTATATGAAGATTGGGACATTTTTGTGTCTGAAAATGTATTCTGATTATAAGAACTTTTCAAACACTTTTTAACAGAGAGCAAAGACAACCTTAAGAAAATGCCTAATGAGTTTACAGTTCATATTAATTTTAATAATAAATTTTAAAAAATAAATTCAATTTCATATATATATATATATATATATATATATATATATACATATATATATATATATATATTTTACCAAAACATCAGTATTTTCAAAATAATTTCGCCAGTATGGTCTTATTTTTCGTTGGCCACCAATGTCCCAGACATTTAATTTGAAACCTTCAGACTGAACACTTTTGATATTAAAGCCCTGAAAAAAGAAAATATATACATATGTTTTCAACACCTGATAAATGATAAGAACCAAATAAAACAATTCCCAAATTACGAAGAAAGCTTTTTTAAAACAATAAAGCAATCAAATATCAAGAAAATAAGGTACTTACCTATTAGTGTCACTGCAGTCAAAATATATATTGTACCACAAGAATCATTTTTGTTCAGATAAAACACGTAAGAATCTTTGTTGTTTTGATATCATGGCGCGATTCGCATGGCGCAAATTTTACTCCAATGACGCTAATTTGTAAGTACCGAAAATAATATTTTTTTTACTTATATATAAATATTTACAATACATTGGTGTTTCAAAAAGTAAGGTATCAAGAGCTCTGATAGGTGGGCAAATTACCCGCATGAATAAGAGTCCCTCTGAAGATAATGAAGATTATCACAGCATTCAAACTGTATACATAGATGGAGTTGGTTTTCCAGTACATAACTAAATCTCAGAGGTGGCTGCATTGACAGAAACATGGTTCACAACTGAAATAAGTAATGCGATATGGTTTTTGCACATAAAAAAGAATTCTAGAGCTGAAATTCATCAGCAATTGGTAGCAGTGCACAGTACAAGTATTATGTCATGAAGACGGGTGTGGTCTTGGTGCATGGAATTCTACAAAGGCAAACAAATGTGTGATATGAAGAAAGCGCATTTTTGGAGGGATGAATTGGATCACCTTTCCATACATTTCTAACCTCGCACAAAGTGATTTTCATCTCTTCGACCTTTAAAGAAGCACCTAGGAGGTCAGCATTCCAGAAATTGATGCAGAGTTTCAGCAAGCTGTCTTGACATGGTTGCACAACCTTGACACTAACTTCTACAATGCTGGTTTGGTGTACCAATGGAACAAATGCCTTGAAAAGTATGGTGACTATATAGAGAAGTAAAATGTACCTGTGCCTTCCTACATTGTATAAATAACTTTATTTTCTGAATAAACATTTACTCTCAATGAGCTTACTTTTTGAAACCCTTATGTACTATTATTGCAATTCAATAATGTGTTATTTATTGAAGATATGAATTATACAGTTTTGAATGATTTTTATACTTTTAAAAATTAAAATATGAGATTACCATTTTTAAATAATGTAATTAAAATTTCTCAATAAATTCTTTCAAATTTGTTTTAATTTGAAAGAAAAATTATAGGAAAATGTTTATGTTTATAAATATCATATAGATGGATCCAGTAGCAACATCCAGTTTGTTAGTTTGAGATTTTATTATAAGATTAATGATTTAAAAATTTTAAATTCTTTAAGAAACACTGATCAGAAATAAAAATGGTAATTTATTAAAAATTTACCTGAACAGAGTTAGATTTCTTAATTCATTGTCAACTGTTAATTTTTTAGTAAATGCAATAGTATTGTGCTTAAGCTACACTTATTACACACACTTAATACAATTATGTCATATTAATGCTTGTTTTAAGTTAGTTAATATTTCTTTTAAAAAAATTAATTTCTCATCAATTCATTATACTTAAATATCTCTGGCAACATAAAATATTAACAGGTTTCATAATGTAAAATATATTTGTGTTCATATGTAAATTTATATAATGAACTCTCGTTTCAATTTCAACATCCTTAAGAAAATATTTTGAAAAATTTATTTTTTTATTTAGATAAAATCTTATGCTATACCAATTGTAGTCAACATATTACAAATAGTACTTAAGCAATTATATATATATATATATATATATATATATATATATATATATATATATATATATGAAAAAAATTTCTATTAAAATGTATGTATATTTTAAAACACACTTTAAATTAAAAATTAATTTCAAAAATTGTTTAAAATAATGCACCTAAATTTAAACTTACTTGAGTGGGAGTTATGTGAGTTACATCTTCAGATGCTAACTTCTTCAGTATAGTTGTCTTTCCAGCATTATCAAGACCCAAAAGTAAAATTCGCAATTCCCGATCTGGTGCAGATTTTAATTTACGAAGTAAAGAAAGTAGTCCCTAAATGTGGAAATTACACTCTTAAAAAATAAAATAACTAAACCTAATACACTTAAAAATTAAAAAAAAATCAATTTATGATGTATTTTTCCAATGATTCATATAAAAATGAGTAATATGACACGACTTTGATTTGTAAGCTTTTACACCAGATAAAAAATGTTTTTAATTTAAATATTTTAAACTATTTCAATGATCCAAATATGAAGCAAAAAGAAATTTAGATCCTAATTTTATGTACCGTTTGAATTACTAGGAATAATCTGATATTCAAAGAAATTTCTAATCTGCATATTTAATTCAAACGGAAAAAAAGTAAAAAAGAATAGAATTTTCTAACCACTTTTATAAACAAAATAACATACGAATCTTCAGATCAGTATTCAAACGGAAAAAAAGTAAAAAAGAATAGAATTTTCTAACCACTTTTATAAACAAAATAACATACGAATCTTCAGATCAGTTTCTTAAGACGGTTAAAATTATTTTTGCATAACAAAGAAAGAGCCGTTTTTAGTATTTTAAATGCAAAATTGCATTTTTTTCATAAACAGCATATGAATATGCTAATTCTAAATGAAAGTAATTTCTAAATCAAGCTTAGAAATAATACGAAAATTTTTCTAGTTAGTACTTCTAGGTGACAAATTTTTCAGAAAACATTTTTAAAGAAATGCAACGACAAGTTCTTATTATCTTAGAAAGAATGTAGAATTTATTTTTGAAAAAAAAACTAGATGCTGCATAAAAAATTTATAAAATAATATACCAACCATAATTAAAAACTAACAAAAATTAGAGAAAATCCGAGACGACTGTGAAAGAGATTTTCAGTCTGCTCTGAAACAAGCATATCAAACCAAAACCACACAAGCGATTCCTGCTTTGTATCGATATATAAAAATATATTATTTTCGATTTAATACAATTTGAAAGAAAACTAAATGATTTTAATGAAAAATCTAAGAGAGCGTCAAAAATTGATGCAGTTGTGTAAACAATCTGACAAAATTAGTATCTCAGTAAAATTTAACAGGAAAAAAAAGAAAAACAAACCGCGCAAGTATGAATTTATTAAAAGAAACAGGCAGCTTCTTTTTCGGAAATGACGTCAGTCATACATTTGTGTCTGATTTGCATTTAAAGTGTGTGGGGGAAAAATGGAAGAATTTTTTATCTGTAGTTTTTATGAATTGATGTTACTTTTGTAATACCTGCAAACATGCCGTTAGCACACTTAGGGGATCCCTTCAAAGTCAGCAATTCTAAAACAACAAAAGTAAGTGTTTATTATAAAAATAAAATAAGTTCTGTAAGACTTCCGGTTTATGTCAATATGAAATTTCTTCATTGTATAAACATTTATCATTTAAGATAGCTGATCTCTTTATCTCTTTATGCATACATTGTTTCCTATTAATATTTTATTTTAATTTGGGAATGCACTCTAGATGGATAAAATTATGATACTCATTCCCCCCTGAAAACCTGTTGAATAGTCATATTTATTCCGAAAAAGTAATTAAATTAAATCCGTTACGTGAAGAATAAACTTAGTCATGAAGTTTTAAACTGTTTAGTCATGAAGGATCGCTAACTTATGAATAAATATTTATATTGACTCCTATGTATATATAAATGTAACAATTTAAACTTTTCTTTATTTTTTTTCCTTGTTAGAAATAACCAAAAGATTGCAATTACGACAGAAAAGTTCGTAAAATGTAACATGTCATTTAGTTCATTGCTCACATAATAAAAGGCACAAAAATTATTGCGCGTGCTTATTATTTTTTTGTTTATTTACATTCATGTTTTACAAGCTGTTTGATAGATTACCAAGTTGAACATAAAATTAGATTTATTTTTCTTTATCCCTGGAAAGCTTAACCACATTTTGTTTCCTGAAACTATTAAATTAATTCATATTTTAATTTGCTGGTAAATTAACCACAAAATTAAATTGTTGCATCTTATAAAAGAAAATTAAATGATTTATTTAACAAAAACATGAAAAATTACTTTTTATTTATGATTGTTAATTGGGATCAAAATAACAATTTGATTACATTAATTTAAATTTGTTTTTACTTCCATTATAAAGCATGGAATTAAGAGAAATTATAATCATAATATCAGAGGAAGATGAAAGTACTTATAATCATGATTAATTCTCTAATTCATCAAATATTTCCATAATAGTTTATTATTTTTTTTTACTTGAATTTTAAAGTTTGAAAGTAATACAATCTTCTTACAAAATCTACTTCCAATAATTTATTTTAAAATATCATATTCTGCATATTAAAAATGTAAATTATATTTCATGTATATTTTGAGATTTATTTCATAATTACTGTATTTAATATCTTTTTCATAAGAATAAACTGACTTTTAAATATTCAGGATTTTTACCACTTGTGATTTATATATGTGAGAGACCGAAAAGTAATAATTTTTTTTGATTGGGAAAAACATTTATTTGTAAAAAAAATTCTTAAATGCTAGTCAGCAGAATAATTGTCATCATTTTCCAACACTTTCTGCCAGCATAACGACAATTGTACAATTCCCATCTTAAAAGTCCTTGAATTTTTCATTGGAAAGACTTCCAAGTGCAATTTCACTTCCTCAACATCGTTAAATTTTTTACCTCTTAATGTATGCATTAATGGTTTGGTGGTAATCCAATGGCACAAGATCTGGTGAATAGAGAGGGTGAGGTAGAACAAAAACTCTTTAACTGAAAAATAAAATTGGTACTTGCATTTTATCGCTACTGTATTGGTGACATTATATGAAACAGAGCATATGGTTACCAATTCAATGCATACAACACATTTGAAATCAAGGTTATCACTTTGGCGAGTTGTCTTGAACATTGGCATGGTTGTGATAGTATGCAAGTACCATAAAATTTACAATCAAACTTGAACGTGACAAAACATCAGTTTCATCAGACAGTCTAGACATAAACTGACTGTGAATGACCTCCGAAGAAATTTTGATTACTTTTTGGTCCCCCTTTATAAAATCAGTTGATGCTTTTCAATTTTGCTGGCACAGACGATAAAGTCGCCAAATGGAATAAATCTTTTATCACACCATTTTCAAAACAATTTGTAGCTTTTTCTTATCAGTAACACCTTTTTCTTAATACATCAAAAATGGATGAAAATTTCAAATTTGGCCAGAAAAGTGGAAGAATCTGTTTGTTGTTGCCAATGAAGTCTTCTTGGCGAGATTTGCATTGGCAAAAAGGAAAAATACCATATAATTTAGCTTTAGATCTTAAACAACTAGTCCTATTACTAATATATATATATCTTTCTTTTCGTTTTGGTGTACTTTCGTAGCAGTAGGTGATGGCTTACTTAGTTTGACTTTAAATTTTTGCTCATCTTGGAAACTTGTTAAAACATTAAAAAAAAAATAAAACTACCAAAAATTTGAGTTTTATGTTACTCAGCAAACATATTGTGAAAAAAAATTGATAATGGTAAATTTTTCATCAAAAATGTATGATCATGCAAATGGAGATAAATACTTTTATATATATTCTTTTTTTTAAAAAAAACAAACACCTGAAGTAATTATTTGTTTTTTAAAAAATAACTATCATGTATTTATTATTTTGCCAGTGTTCTTTAGAAGATATGGTTGTGGATGAACAAAATGGTTATAACGAGGTTAGTAAAAATATAAATTTTGTATTATAATTTTCATTTATTATTCATGCAATGTATTCATTTTCTTTCTTTGAACTTTTGGTTTTGAGAATGCATATTCAGGTATTCCTGTCTGTTAAATTTGTGCATTTCTGAAATTTTCTTATTTTTAAAATGTTTTTAAATCTAATGTACTGTGTCTTTTGATGTTTTTGAAACATAAGCATAATTATTAAAAACATTTGAATTATAAAAGGTTGTCAATTATGAAAAGATAATGTTATGTATAAATTTGAAAAATTTCAGAGAAAATGCTGAAATATTTTATTTTAAGCTTTATCAATATATAATTTTATATATTTTTTTATTTAACTGTTTAATTCAATCATTGAATACCACCTCTGATATTAAAGTTTGGTGAATAGACCTGTAACATTAACATAGATGAAATATTAACGAAAGTTACCTTACTGTACTTCTCTCGAAATAGTCGCCTCCCATTACTATGCACAGCTGAGATCTGTTATATATGTCCTGAAAACTTTGTAAGAAATCTTCTTTTAGAATGGAGTTCAAAAGACTCGTCACTTTTCATTGAATGTTGGGATTATTGTCAATATCGATAACAAGTTTTTCTCGTCTCTAAATTCTGGGTAGCAATTTGTCGCTGGGATTCGTGGTTAAGCTGCCATTCATCAGCTATCGTGTGCACAGTTAATTGACGACCTTTAGTGAAAAATTTCTTCACTTTCTTAATGTTTTTGTCGCTCATAGAGGTCGCCAGTCTTCCGCTACGGGAGTTGTCAGTAACATTTTCCCTGCTTTTTGAAAGCGGGCAAACCGCTCGTACAAACAGTTCATGAACAATGTTTGATCTTCATAAACATGTATCAGCATCGCAAAGTTTCTTTTGGTGTCTTGCCAAGCTTAAAACAAAGCTTTAAGTTGATCTTTTGTTTGTTTATTTTCCTATTATTGTTTAAGAACCAACGTACTAAACAAGCTCTTTGTAAAAAGTCTTACACTGAACACAAATGAGTCTCAACTGAACCATGGTGGGAGCAGATGGTCAACATCTGCCGCTACACATGTGCAGTGTTTATTTGCCAGTGTTGGCAGATCGGCCGTTCTGATTTCATTCTCCGAACATTATTGTCAGAGGTTGCATTTTTAGTAGCAAACACTGTTTTAAATTTGAATGACCTAGTGGTTAAAATAAAATTCATAACATTGGGCTGTTCCATTACGATGGCTACTTCCAGTTCTCTGTCAGATGAAAACTCTTGATTAGCATTAACTTTGATATAATGTACAAAATTTTTTTTTCCATGGGCTTCAAATTTGGACTTCAAAATTTTTTTTTCCATGGGCTTCAAATTTGGACTTTTGACTTGGTCATGACAAAACAATAACTTTTTGAAAACATTTCTGTGTGGGAGGGAGGGGATTTAGGCATGAGAAAAAGTATTATCTTATTGAAATATTCAATACCACCAACACTAACATATTAATGTCACCGTAACCAAATTTGCACCATGCAAATTGTGCCATTTTTCACTAAAATCGGACAGATTTCTTTATAAAATAAAACAGTATTTTTGCTTTGGCATGGCGCAACTTGCATGGTGTAAGTTTAGCTGCTGTGATGCTTATATGCAAGTGCAGTACACCTAATAAAGTCCTAACTAGTATTGGATAATCATGTATCATAATTTGATATTGTGCAGAGCTCTGTAAATTGCATAATCAATGATGACAGGCTATCTAAACCATTATTGATCTTCCTACCATTTGTCAACTGAAGTATTCTTTCAGTTCCTTTCTAAAGTTACTCTAATAGTGTCTTTGAGACCAAGGTTAGATCTCTTTTAATCAGAAAATATGATCTATTTCTACTAATAATTCCATAACATATTTTTAGTCTATTTCAGTCTTTTTTCTCAACGGTATTTCAGTATCTTTAGTGCTCTTCATTTTCATAAATCTTGTATTAGAGTACGATTTAAAGTTCTTCCAACCTGTGATGTAAATTTTTTTTTTTTTTTTTTTGCTGAAAATTTTGTCGATTATTCTATGTTAAAATCCTTTTCCTTCTAGATTGTTTTGTTTTTGTTTGATTCATCTTTTCTGATTATGACATTGTAAAGAGAAACTTTAAAATGCTCCATTAACATAGTTATTTCTCTTTCAGATTTATCAGTACACACACTTATAAAGTAATTTTCAGACTTCTCACTTAAATAACACTTTACCCGGTAGAATTTCCACATAAATGGTGGATAATGCAATCAAAACTTGAACCTTTTGCTTTTCCTGAAATACTAATATATTTTTTACAGATTTTGATGGAATGTATAATATGCTAATTTTCTCGTATGGTTTTAGTTTAATTGACATCTTATTTAATTTTTAGAAAAGCGAATAGATTTTAATAAAAATAATGAAAACTTGAAGTTGCAATTTTTATAGGAAGTACCTCAGCTCATTAGTGGTTTTATAATTTTAATATACTAACATGTACATGTTCATGTTTAGCACAACAAGGAAGATACAGAATTGACTGGTGAAACTCTTCGGGAAATTGAATTGAAAAATGTAGCAAAAGCAGGACACCCAAAAGCTGATCCTGGACAGTTTTCTATAATCAAAGTTCTTGGACAGGGATCTTTTGGAAAGGTATAAGAGTTTCTATAGAAATAAGTTAAATTTATTACATAGGAACATTTTTATGTATTTTATTTCTGCATATTCTGACTGCCTGCTATTCTCTTATCAAGTAAATATAGCTCATTAATCCATTCTTGCAATTCATTTCAAGTGATTAGTAGTAATATGAATTTTATCAAAGTTCAATGAGAATTAATGAAGTTAACAGAGGGTGTTTATATATTATGCATTGATGTTTTACTTGCATTAAAAATGTTCTCTTATATTCATACTTTCTAATTTTTAAATAATTTAGAACAAGACTAAAAAAATTATTACTAATTATTTTATAATTAATGAAATCCATGAAGTGGGGGGGGGGATTAGAACGTTAAAGTGATTTTCTCTTTTTCTTGTAGGCTTATTTAAAATTCAGTGCTAATGCAATTTTTTGTAATACAGCATTTAACTTTGCTTCTTATAATCTGTTCATGTAATTTTTTAGTGGTGGTACACATATACATTATGTACATTTTTTAAGTGTAACACACAATCCATATCATTATATGTATTTAATTATCACTATAATTATTATGTCTTCATTTTTTTTGTGTGTAGCTGAATTGCAATTTTTTTTTAAATAAAATAATGTAAAAAGGTATATTTTCAAATTTGTAATTTTTTCAACACTAGGCATACTTTGCTTCATTTTAGTGTTGTTGCTGATAATAGTTTAATTCAACCTAGGCTTGTTTCAGATAGCTTTTATCTGTTTCAGTTTTTAAATATTAATTAAGGTTAATTTGATTCCTGCCAACTTTTATGCTTTGTGCATATAATTTGTTTTTCAGCGTTTCTTTATACTTTTATACCTAGATCATTGTTTTTAGCCACTAAATTCATAAATACATTGGAAAAATTCGATTAGTAACAATTGATACTTTCATTTATTTACATTTTTATATTTAGTTCAATTATTTTAAAATGAATTGTTTTTTAGGTTCTTCTTGTGAGAAAACTTGTTGGTCCTGATGCTAATACTTTATATGCAATGAAAGTGTTAAAAAAGGCTTCATTAAAAGGTACAAGCAATTATTAGATGCACTATATTTTATAAATAATTTTATATATATGAATACTAGAGCTACAGTTCCTGGCCAAATTATTAGATGCACTATAAGATTTTATGAAAAATATTAATTATTGGGTGATACTATAATTTTTTTTGTATTTATCAGATACAGTGTATGTTTTTTGGTTGTCCATTTAATAATCTATTATCACAAATGAAACATCATCATTAAAGAAAAAAAATATGTATTTATTGACTCTTGAAAGAAAACATCAACAAATATAATCAAATATTAATATTTTGTTGAGCCACCTTTAGCCGCTATGAGAGCTCCAATTCTGTGCGGTATGCTATCAATACAAGACTACTTTCTCCTGCATTTAAGCATGATGATTCCACACTTGAATTATTCTTACGAGCTGTGTTTTATTTGTGATCACATCTTTAGCCACTTTTCATTAACTCCCAAATGTTTTCGATTGGGTTCATATCAGGGCTATTACGCGGCCAATCCAACAGATATTTTGTTCTGCCAAAAAAGCTTCGATAGACCGAGCTGTTTGGCAGGGAGCTCCATCTTGCATAAAAATGTATGGTTCTCCATTTGGAAACCATTCTTCCAGTTGCGGAATCAAGCGATTTTTGTACTGGTCTTGCTGCATCATACCTTTAACCACATACAGACGTCCAGTACCCTTGCCGCTGATGACTAACCAAATCATTATTTTTGTAGGGTGTTTCACAGTCTGAACAGCAGAGTCAGAATGAAACTTTTCTCCACGACAATGCATGAACTGAGCTTTGTTCTGCAAAATTTCAAATGTTCTTTCATCACTGAAGCAGACTTATCAAAAATAAAAATAATAAATAAACATCTTTGCTGTTCCTTCTGTAATCATAGAAAATGGTTAAACACTTTGTTTGTGAATAAGTTATAACATACCGATCTTCAGAAGTCCACATCTTTAGCACGCCACTGTTTGGCCCAATTCAGACGCTTTGCTTTCATTGCAGGGGTTAACTTGGGCTTCCTGGCGGGGCAACAGGTCTTAAAATTTAAATCTTTTAATTTTCTTTCAGAAGCATTCACATTAATATCTTGTTGTGATTTCATCTCTTTTGTGGTAGCAAATCTGTGTTTTCAAGGCAAATTTTCTTTAAAGATCTTTCTCACCTTGGGAGTGAAAATATGCTTTCTGTCGCATTTTTTCTTTCTTTTTGGGCTCAATTCTTCCCCTGGCTCAATTTTCTTCTTTATGCATCGTACACTAGCTTTAAAAACATTCAACCTTCGTGATATTTTGTGGTTTGAAAACAATTTTGCATTCACAAGGGCCTTTACTTCTGCTTTCTTACATGATGAAAGATCCCCTTTTTTACCCATGCTGAAAGTGTACAAACTGATTATTTAAATGCCACACACGAAGTAAACAAATAATTGCGTAATATAAAACTCCTAAATTAACAAACAAAGCACATTAACCCACAGAAACACGTCCGCAACTGAAGCATGCGCGAACGCAACTCGAGCAGGTTTAGACTTGTTTATGTTCATGCGAGAATTTATTAACTTTGTGTGTTGCCATGTGTGAAAAATAAATACAAATACAAATTATATAATAAATTTCCTCATTAAAAATCTATTTGATCTATGTTTAAATGTGAAAGTATTGCATATAAACTTATATAAAACAATTAATTATTAAAAAACATGAGTGTGTCTTAATAATTTGGCCAGGGACTGTATATGCATTGAATATGTATCTTGGAAATGTTCTTTATAATTCGTTACTTAGTTGATTTTTCTTCCTATACACAGTTAGGGACAGAGCTCGAACAAAATATGAAAGAGATATATTAGTTGATGTTCATCATCCTTTCATTGTAAAATTACATTATGGTAAGATTTTTTATTTAGTAAAAATTATAAATATATAAATTATTCATACAGTAATTAGAATACATAAAATTAAGACTAGTATCTTCAATAATTTGCAAAACAGTATTCATTTTTTAAAAGTTTTCTGAATGAAAAATAATTCAATCAACATGTTTTTCGTATGGTTAAAATTCATGAAGTTTTTAAAGATTTAAACTTTTAACGTTTTTTGTTATACCAAACTCTACATGTGGACGCATAGTTTTTTTTTTTTTAGCAGATAATTATTATATTCTTGCATCCTTTTACATTTTAGATATTAAATATCTAAACGTTTTTTTTTTTCTTTTTTAATTTCTAAAAATCCTGTTGTAGTTAAGCCTATCATTTGTTCGGTTTTTTTTTTACTTGAATTCTTGATTCAGTCAACCTGTAGGACAATAACTGCATTTTTTTTATTGTTGATTGATTTATATTTTTGCTTAAATGAAATTTAGCTTGGCACACCGCGCGCGAAAAAGTGCAAAATACATTTTTTTTAAAAATCCTACTTATACACTTTATATATATATATATATATATATATATATATATATATTCTGATAGCTTATTTCTTGTGATTAATTTCAAATGCTTAGGTTTTATTTCATTATACTTAATTTGCTTGATATTTAAAGACATTTTTCAATAGTAATTCTTATCTTATACTTTTAAGTATATATAAGCCTATATGGAGGATGTAGATTTTTATAAATAAACTTCTTTATTGGTTTAGCTATTTCAGCAGTGCAATTTATAATTTTATTTCCTTTTTCTCTGCATGTAAATTGCTTTTAAAAAAGTAGACTAATTCTTTAATTTGGAATGTGATTGTGTAATTATTGTTTTTTTGTCTTTTTCTTTTTCTTTCTCCCAGCATTTCAGACTGAAGGAAAGCTATATTTGATATTAGATTTTTTAAAGTGTGGTGATCTATTTTCAAGGCTCAGTAAAGAAGTAAGTATAAATCAAAGTTTTATTTTTCTTCATTTTGTTTTGAATATTTTGGCTTCTAAAGCTTCTCCCCGCATTAAGTACTCATTTTGTTATATTTCATTGTATGAAATTGTTAATTTAATTTGTCTTAAATTTTGGTAGAAAAACACTTTGATATGTAATAATTGTTAATATATTTGGTTAACTCTTTTAAGAATATACTATAAATGTGTGCAACAAAATTGGTTTTAATTTTCTGTTTAACTTTATTGTTAAAAAAATGTATAAAATTAAAATTCATAATGTGCTGTCTTACCCCACCCCTTCCCTCGCATGCATTTTATATTAATTCTTCAATTTCAAATTGACAAGGAATGCCACTTTCTTACATAAAAATAGAGTAATGTTAAATGCTTCTAATTTATGTCTAATGCTTTTAGAGATGCTAAAATTATCAAATGAAAAATTTAATATTTCCTCTACATGTAATGATAGAATTATTTTGTACTCTTAAAATCAGGTTATGTTTACTGAAGATGATGTTAAGTTTTATTTGGCTGAATTAGTGTTGGCTTTGGAGCATTTGCATAATCTAGGAATCATATATAGGGATTTAAAGCCTGAAAAGTAAGTTTTTAAAATATTTTTGATGTATATATATATATATAATGTATTTTAGAAGAAAATAGTAATATTAAACTTTATATTAATGTATTGTGTATAGATATTTATTCATAGATAAAATTCTGTCTTGCACTGAATAATTTTTTCAAAATGCTGTGTACAGCTAATTTTTCTATGAGAACTTTTGTAAATATCATAAACCACAATTTAATTTTTTAATATAACTTTTTTCAAGAATGATTTAATGATTTTTAAGAGGACATGGTACGATTTATACGAAAAATTTTTTAATTTAGGGATTTTTAAAAAATTTTTGATGTCCTATGTGTGTATACTATGTAAAATTGATTGTATGCTCAAAATTTCATAAAACGCTAGCCATTTAAATTTTTAAGGAAAAAACTTAAAATTTTTGAAGTGATTTTAAAATGCTACTCCTTCTCTACAAAAATTTTTGTACATCATGAAATTTGATTTATAAGTACGTCAAACTATGTATAACAAAAATTGGTATAAGTTTTGCGATAACATGATTGGTATTTGTACAATACTTCTTTTTCTGAATGCTTATTGAAAATTCCTTAAAAAAGTATAAATTCTGAGTTTAATTGTTTTTGAAAGAATAAGTATTGCTTTGATTCAAATGCATACCAACTTTTGTTACATGTACTTTTAGCAATACATGAAAAAAAATCAAAGCATTAGGCACCATAGAAAAAAAGCCTTAGCATTTTAAATGAAGACCTAGTTATTTTATCTTTCCGAGATAAGTAGGTTTAAAGTTTTGATTTGCCATAGGGATGTGAATAAAAACGAACATAAAAGCTATTATAACTCTGCGTTTTTTTTTAAGTTTAAAACTTTTTGATCAAATTTTTTGAGGTTATAGAAAATTATATAACGAATAATTTAGGCTAAACTTGATTTTTTGACCTATTTTTGTCAATTGAATCATACTGTGTCCCCTTAATAAAGGAACAATAAAAAAAGATATACATTTGATGCCCTTCCTTGTCTTAATTTTTTTACATCTCATTGTAGCATACTCTTGGGTGAAGATGGTCACATATGCCTTACTGATTTTGGATTATGCAAGGAATCATTAAACAATGAAAAAGCATTTTCATTTTGTGGTACAGTAGAATACATGGCTCCTGAAGTTGTAAATCGGAAAGGTCATACAACAGCTGCTGATTGGTGGTCTTTTGCAGTATTAATGGTACGTCTGTAATTTTTTCAGTTTTGAAAAAAAAAATTCTTAGAATCTTTGAAATTCTAGGCTATATGGATAATTTTAAACAAAATCTGCTAAAAAATGTATAAAAATCATAAAATAGTAATTTTAATATTAAAAACTTTTCTGCATTTAACCTTTTATTTCTTTTTTATGTTTGATATGATTACTGGCAAGAATTGAGCTGTTTTATTATGGATTTTTTTCAACCAAGTTTCAGATTAACATTCTCAGTTTATTTAAAGTTGATTCATACTCTGATTTTTAAATGATATTATTAGGGTTTATTTTAATATATTAATTTTGTGCTTAATATAGAAATTCTACAAATTGATTTTTACTTCAGTTTTAATTTAAAATTAGTTGTAATGTTGAATTAAAAAAATCTTTAAAATGAATTACTTTCTTTTAACTGTGTGTGTTTAGTTTTATATTATTAGTAAACAATATTTTTCTAATGATTTTCCCATTTAAATTTTTGTAACTTATGAACTACTGAAGAAGTTAAAAGATATGAATGTATTTCAGCTTATCTTGTGATCTTTCATTTGAACAGAGAACCTAAAGTAAGAGGTACTTGTTCTAAATTCTATGCTGAAAAGCACCTTATTATCCCATTCCCAATTTTCTTAACTATATTGTAATTCTTGAATGCTTTTAAAAATTGTTTGTGTTAGTAATTTGAGTTTGTTTTTGCACATCTATTACCTTCACAACTCATTCGCATGATCTAACAGTTAAAATATTATTTATTTTGATCCATTGTCTTCAAGACTTTTGACTGGAAAAAAATCTTTTTTCCCCTTATTATTTATTGTTGAATTCCTTGGTTACACTTTATACTTGGATACATGTTCGAATTTTTAATTTTTTTGCTTGAATGTATTAGGTATTGAAAACTTCCATAAATACTAAAATTTTATGTATCTTTCCTTTCAGTTGTGCTACTTCCCAAAAATATTTTTAAAATTTTAGGGAAGTATTAATGAGAGAGTTATATAGTTTGATTAATTTGAATATTATAACTGATAAATTTTGCAAAAGAGTAAGACTTGTCTTTGGAGAAATAATTATCATGGGAATAGCAAAAAGTAAAAGAAATAATTTCAACAATTTATTATTTGCAAGCTTGAATTGGGGTAAATTTGGAATCTAATTAGAAAAATTAAGCAGTAGAAATTTGAAAGCCTTTTCATATAAAAATTTGTATATATTATAAAAAATTATGTATGAAAATATTGTTTTTACAATTGGTTTATAAACATATAATGCTTGAATGAAATATTCATATGTATGTATATTATTTGCATATGAATATATACCTAAATATGAATAACACATTAGTATGCATGATTGTTAAAAAGGAACTTTAAACAACTTTGGTGATAGAAAATTGTGGATTTTGACTTTGCATGCGACTTTGATATAAGTAATAAAGTATAGATTGAAGATGTCATTTTTTCTCCTCCTGAGATTTCCTTTTCTTTTTGATGTGACTATTTCTTTATTTTTATTATTTTTCAGTTCAAGTATTGGAATTTACAAAATAAAGTTTATTTATACTTATTTTATTTTAGTTTGAGATGTTGACTGGATCCCTTCCTTTCCGTTCTTCTAATAAAAAAGAAACCATGAACCAAATTTTAAGGTAATTTCAATTAAAAAATGTTGTAAATTTTTAAAACTCTATTGTCTATAATTTTAAATTGTAGGCACAGAAAAAATCGCATATTTAAGTGGATAAATGGACTCCCCCTTTTGGTGTTTTGTAAAATAATGCAGAATTAATTATGAGTTATGCTTACATTTTTATCTTCATTATGTTTCTATATTGCTACTTTCACCATATTGTAGATCGTGTTTATGAGATGTTTTGCTGTTAAACATATTTTTTGTTTAGATATTCAGCTTGTTTGATTGTATTAACTATTACAAGTTTATTATGGTCATATTGATTTTCTTTCTTTAGAGCTCGATTACAGATGCCTCAATACCTTAGTGAACCTGCTCAGAGTTTATTGCGTTGCCTGTTTAAACGAAATCCTGCAAATAGATTAGGTGAATTTTTTAAAAAATTATTAACTAATGCAAATAAGTTATATTATGGCATAATAACCCTTATTATTTCCCCCCTATAGCTTCTAGTCATGAAATTAGACATCATTGCTTTTTCACTTCAATCAATTTTGAAAAACTATACAGAAAAGAGATCCAACCACCTTTTATACCAACTGTTCCACATTACTTACTTGAAAATACAATTCCTCGAGAAGTTGAAGGTATACATATTACCTATATTTAATCTTGACATGTATCATACTTTGTTTAATTATCTAATTAGTTACATTTCTAATAGATAATGTATTAAAGAATTGTACTTTGTGTGTTAATCTTCTTTAAAATTTCAAAATTATGTGATAAAAAATATCCAGTACTTGCATTTAATCCATACCAACAATCAATTAACAAAAATTAACTGCATGTTGGAGGAAATCATCAAATTTTATGAGATATGACAATCTATTTGATATAATCTTAAGTACATCATTAAACATTTTCCAATGTGAAAAATAAATAAAAGTATAAAATTTGGTAAAATATGTCAAAAAAGTTGGCTGAATTTTGCCTATGACAAGTGTGAATACTTAAGTACCAATTTTTCTCTTTAAATATGTGGTAAAAGAATTCTAAATTACTTTTTGTTTCAAATTAACAGTTGAGTTTAACTTTTAGTCTTGGTTAAAAAAACTAAGATTTATTATAGGCCTATGGTAAAAGGTATCAGCCAAAATGTTTTTTATTCTTGTGCAGTCAATTTTTTTTAAAACCCTTCTGCAAAAAATCCATCTTGTATAAAATGTGCTGGATTTTAGTAACTATATATATTTATAAAATTATTTAAATTATAGAATGTTACAAAAATTTTGATAAGTTTTGGTTTTGTTTTGAAAATTAAGTTGGGACTTTTTAATGTAAAATTTATTGAAGTAGCATTTTTTTTTAATTATCCTACTAACTTGTGTTTGAATTAAAATAGAATTTTTCTGCTGCTCATTTCGTTGGTTTCTTGTATAATTACATGCATAATTTTTTTTTATTTGACAATTTTGAAAAGATAAGAATGTTAAAAGGTAAAACTTGCTTGCATAATGTTTTTTGCAGTTTCTCTTTTTAGAAAGAAAAAAAAAACATTTAACTGTTGCTATTCCTTTGTAGGTATTTTGTCCAATTATAATAAATTTATAATACTTTTTTCAGCCATCAGTGAAAAGCTTACAAATTAATGTCTCATTTAATGTAGCATTTATTTACTGTAACTGTTATACAATGTAATGTACCATTTGTTATTTTTAATTAAAATATCAAAGTTGCCAAATAATTAGAATCCATATATAATGAGGGGGGAATGGATATATGTTCTTCAATTTGTGTAGCTCGTTTGATTCCATGTAATTACCATAAATTCTTAAAATCTTATTTATTAGGTACTTTCAGTTCAAATGATGTTCTAATCATTTGGACACTTTTAAATGGGGGATATAAAAAATACTTATTGTTTGGGTAACAGAATTCTTATTCATATTTTTCGCTTTCTCTCTAATACTGTATATACCGTATTTATTAGATTCTAAGCTGCACCCTAACTCGTTTTTATGAAAAATTAAAAAATAGTTTAGAATGAGGTGTCTAATGGGTAGAATTTCATAAATCCGATATTAACAAAATTTAAAAAAATTAAAGTAGAACTAATAGGAAGTGAATAATTTATTTTATCTGTATTAAAAACTTTTAAACACTTATATGAATTTTTAATAGTTCTAACTAATAGTATCGTGTTCAATTTTTCTGATCCAATAAATATGTCCGCCTTCGATTCTAAGCCACAGCTGGTTTTCAATAGCAGTAATGTTGGGAAAAAGAGCGTGGCTTATAGATTTGAATAAGTAAGGTATATGTGGTTTAATTTTTATAATTCCTTTTCTTTTCTTATTTTATATAATTGTAATATTCATTATGTATATTTTCTTTTTCTCTATAATTTTTTTTTTGTAAATTGAAACATTTAATTATTACTCAATTAATCTAAATTGAAATACATTTATGAGGTTTTCTGGTTTGTTCAATATTTATTTAAACTGAAATAATACAGAATTGGTCTATATTAAATATTTTGTTAGTATATACTGTGATAGGATTTTAAATTTTATAATCTGTTTTTCAAAAAGTTTGTGTAACTTGCATGTTTTTGTTTTTCATATGATAGATTCACCCGGTATTCCTCCCAGTGCTACAGCTCATGAAACTTTCAGAGGTTTTAGTTATATTGCAACAAGTCTATGCGATAAGGATACAGTTTCTACAGTTTGTTCTCGGGTAATATGCTTCAAGGACATTAATATTTGAACATGTTTAAAAACATATTTAAAAGAAAATATTAATTTTGTGCATAAATTTGCCTTTAATCCCAAAATTGGGGTTGGTCTTGTGAACCCTTTTGTGAATGGTAATTTAAATTTTGTATTGTCTGTATTTTTTTTGTGTATGTGTGTGTTTAAAATTTTAGCATGCATTACTTATTTTGAATGAAGTAAAGTGATATATTTAGAATTGCTGTTAAATATTGTATAGACCTCTTATGATGAATATGCAAAACAAATGTGATAAGGGATATATTGTGTCCTACATGTTTTTATCCTTGTAAAATACTGTGTTGAAAAAATTTGTGCACCGCTGTGAAGCTAAAAACGAGTAGAGGAACTACTTTTGTGTTTTTATTTTGAATAATTTTTTTTCTTTTAAATTAATGTTGTTGCTTCTGGTTCTTCACTTGCATTTTGTTGATTGT
Organism: Trichonephila clavipes; assembly: GCA_019973935.1. Lineage (NCBI taxonomy): Eukaryota > Metazoa > Arthropoda > Arachnida > Araneae > Nephilidae > Trichonephila > Trichonephila clavipes. The sequence continues at coordinate 356,273 of BMAU01001248.1, read as the reverse complement.
AATAAGTTGTTTTGTTGGTATTGTACTAGAACAATAAGGATGAGAGCTTATGTACTAATGACATTTCATTTAACAATGATTTATTTAGTAAATTTTATTTCAAGAGAAAAATTATATTATGCATTAGAATTTTGATGTATGATTTTTTATAAGAGAGACATACAAATTAGGATATATCTGCTGTGTAATTAAATTAATAAAAAAAAATGTGAATGCAGTTTAAAATTTTTTTTTACCATATATCTTATATTTTTATGCATAAAGTGTTGAGAACTTTTATAAGAGCTTATACTGGTTTCCTAATCTTGGAGAAAAGTTTTTAACATTTCTCATTAGCTATGCACATATTTTTAATTTTAACTTTTGAATTTTAAACAAAGTCTTTATTAAAAAAAGTCATGATGAAAAAAATGGAGGGATACAGATATTAGTACAAAATTTAAAATACAATTCACAGAAGTTTTCTAAGGGTTGAATATTTCACTTCTTCAAAATAAATGGTCAGAATTAGTTTCTAAGTAGCTGATAAAATTGGCACTCATTCATTAAGATTTATAACTGCATATCATCATGCAGTAAGTTTTACTCCAGGATGAGAAACATTAGCTGACAACCATGTACTACCTTTTTCGATTTTGGCTCCCCTAACTCAAGATAATTTTTATCGCTTTCAAACTTTTTCAGAGTAACCATATTGTTATCAGAATGTTAAGCAAGCCAATGGGCTCAATTCATGACATCACATGATAAAGACAAACACGTGTTCTCCATTGAATTCAAAACAAGTATTAAATTAACTGTACTTGTTCTATTTGTAAAACTCTGATAAAATTTCAAATTTTATATTTGAGTAAAGATGTTTAAATGTTAGAAAAAAATTTCTTCAAAAAGATTTTTTTGAATAAAAAAAAATCATATTTTATGCTTATACTTTTAAATAAAATGCATTTTGTATACATATGTACTTTTTAAAAGAAAGTTTCTACAAAGAGCAAAACTTGGCAACACCGGAGCGCATGAACTGATTAGCTGGAAAAACTAGATAATTTTTATCGTGTGACTATGACGTCGCATAAGTTTTTGAATTGATTGGCTAGAATCATGTGGCTTTCACTTATCATGTGACTATGATGTCACATGAATTGAGCCCATTACTTGTAGTTTGAAATGAGCTGTTTACAAATTTCTTTTCTTACACATTTTATAAACAAATAAAAATTGTAGTAAATAATACTAGTACAAATACTGTAACAAGGTTACAAATTAATGGGAAAGAAATGAGCTAGTTTCAGATAGCGTTACCAGAAATAAAATTATCATTGGCAATTAGCAATTTTTAGGTTTCAGCATTTTGATAAGAAAATATTCCAATTCAGCTTATGTGCAGGTTTTGAATTTTGGTTAAATTTTTTTAAAGGAAAACCACATTTTCTGCTTATGTCCAGAAATATATGGTGGTGGATTGAGGTAACCTGGTGGTCAAGGTCACTGACTCCTGACTGTGTGTGTGTCATGAGTTCAAGGCTAGTACCGCTGAAGACCCACAGTGTAGAGAAGCTGATGCATGTTATATTTGTTGCAGCTCAAAGGTCCTCCCAGTGGTGTGGTGTGGTAATTAGGAGAGGGGGGGTCCATCTCAGGTCTCATCCTAGTCACTTGGCCAGGGTTCAAAATTATGAGGTCCATTGCTAAACACCATCGTATAGCTGAAGGTGACGTTAATATTCACTCACTCAGAAATATATGGTATGAGAGTTTATTAGGTTGCAATTTCTGAAAAATGCTGTAAATGTAATAAATATTTGCATTAATAAAAAGCAAGGAGCTTTAGATAGACTAAAGCTTATTTTTAATACAAGAAGTATTACATATTTTAAAGTAACATTTCAATATTAGGCTTTGTCATAAATTTTAATCTTGTATTCAAGAATTTACATTTTACCTTTTTTTTAAAAAAAACCATTTTACTATTGCAATTCATATAAGAATTTTTTTTTCTTAGTGTATATGTTTTAGAATGTTATTTATTATTTTTTAAATTTTCAGTTAATGTTTTGCATAAAATTTGTATGTTTGAATATATATTCTTGTTATTAATTTAAATATTTCTTATTTTAGAGTGATCTTGGCTTAAAGACAAGTTTTTATAAGGAATATAAATTATCGGATGTGCTAGGATTCGGATCATATTCTGTAGTTAGAAAATGTTTCCATATAGCTTCAGGAAAAGCGTTTGCAGTTAAAGTATGTATTAAGTTGTGCTATTTAGTAAGAATTAATTATTATAAGCTGTGTAATTTATCTTTGTTCATTTTATGTATATTTTAATTTTTCATTAACTATTTAATGTTTGGTATCTGAAGTTTTGTATCAAGTTAATCTAATGCTCAATTTTTTAAAATATAATTCTTTGAAATTTTTTATTTTAAATAGTGTAATGGAATATAAATAGTATTTGTGTAGTGTTAGTAAGCTCAAATCTCGCATAATTTCTTACTTTTAATGGTTAATATTTTAAAAATTTATTTTAAATTTATGATTAAAGTTTAAATCATAGAAATTGATTCATAATTTTTTTAATATTATGTGAAGTTAGTTTAAATGTTGCATATAAAATAAGTTTAAATTATGGGAATTTCGCTAATTGATCTGTGGTCAATTATATATTTCTCAAAAGGCTATAAATGAGTGTTTATATAAATTTTGGTTTCCCCTTACCTTTATTTATAGAGAAATTTTGAGTGTATTAAATGAAATTAAGTATATGCAATGTTCATATGTATTCATATATGCAGTGGAATCCTCAGTTACTATAATTTTCAAAATCATTAATTATGAATCCTCCAAACATGTTTAAAATAAATTCTTTTTTTTTTTTTAGTGTGTTCTCTAATTTATACCATCATTCTCGAATGCTCACTAAATTCACCTACTCAAATATTTAAGATTAATTTGAAGTGAATGAATGAATATTTCCATTGGATTAACTTAACTCCTATATGACTTGTCCTAGATGTTAAAATTAAAATAAATACGACAAATTTGTGAACTTGGGCTTACAAATATTAAAGATTATTAGATTGTGATAAGTATTTCACCCAATATTTTTATCCTTAATTGATAGAATTCATTTTAAACTTTTCTTAAATTTGAGTTTATATTAGCTAACCCACCTTTTTCATCCTAGTTGATTGAATTGTCGACTTTGTATGGGAGTATTTTTCACATAAATATTAAACTCAAAGGGGCTATTTCTTGGGACAAAATTCTAAATACTGGACAACCACCATTATTTATTAAGATGTTAACAGTTTACTTAGTTTAAAGGATTTATTTCTTTTTTGTCAGTCTTCCAATATATATATATATAATGCAAGAAGTTATGGTTATACTTAAAAGTTAAATAAGTGAAGATTGAATAGTTCAATTATCTAAATTTATATTAGAATTTTTCAGTTTAAACCAGAATATCACACCTGGTAATGCAGTTAAAATCAAGGCTTCAAACTGTAATTTTTTTGTTCCAATTCAACTAAAAATATATATATATCAGCTCAGTTCTAGTTTTTGTTCTGCCAAAAATAACTGTTTTCGGTTCAGTTCCGAATAAATAATTTTTATTTCCTTATTTGCACTAAAAATATAATTCTGTCAGTGACAAAAAATGTAAATCTATCAAAATTTGAAAGATTTTATTTTTTAATTGCTACACTATGTGAATTGGTACATTTTACTAGCATGTATGATATGAATTGTGAACAAAGAATGCATTATTATCCATTACCAAAATTGCATTTGACAACTAGGTTCATGATTCTGGTTTGTCTATCGAAACGGTTCATACAAACATCTGTGGATAATTGCATGCTGAGATGTGAAATAATACAATTCAGACTGATATTTTCCTTAAAAAATCATCTATACTTCTGACACATTCAACTGAATTAATTCTGCCTTCTACAAGTAATTCCAAGTGAAACAAACAGAAAAGTACCAGTGAACATCGAAACATGAAATAGAAAAGCATTGTATATGTAATGATAATAAAATAGTTGATGTTAAATTCAAGAATATTGATAAGTTGGTTACAATAACAAAATGACTGAAAATATTTTGAACTGGTATAAGCAGATATTTTTTTGGCTCTGTTCCAGTTCGGCACCCTGGTAACCATTGTTTAGTACAAGTACATTTGGGCTGTTAAGCCCCCTTCCTGCGCTCTTCCATTCCTCACCCTCGTGACGTACTCCAGTTTCGTCTTTGTTCGGCCGTTTCTTCCTCCAGCCTCCCCCTGCGGGGGAGTGTTTTTAGATATTGTTTCTCTTTGATCCTATTTCACCACGAATTTGGGTATAAGCGATTTATTTCGCTGGCACCCGTTTAATCTAATTTTCGTTTCGTTTCGACAAGTACATTTCCGAACATGTGAACCTGACTTGATGGATTTTTCTGTACCTTTGCTGTGACAAAAATCAAGGTTTTAATATTTGTACAAGTCTTATGAAAAGACTAGATTTTCTTTTGAAAAATAAATGAGAAATTTGGTTTTACTGTGTTTATTTTATTTACTTATTTTGTCTTCTAAATTTACACCTGAATATAAAGTAGATGTTTGGACTAAAGCACTTTTTCCCTTTTTGTTTTCTTTTTAATGCTAATCAGTTTGTATCAATCCATTGGAAGGTAATCTTAAAGGTATTTTGAATATATAAAGGTCAGATTTATTTTTCATGGTTATAAAAGTCCTTTCTTCATTTTTAGATGCTATTCATTACATATACAGGTCGTGGATATTACTTAATTTGCATTTATACATATTTTGATTTCATTTTTTTATACTGTATCTCATCTGTTAAATTTTCCCACCCAGATATTGAAAACTGGTGTACATGATTGCTCAGAAGAAATTGAAATACTTTCCAGGCATGGTAAACATCCAAATATTGTTACTTTGTATGAGGTGAGTAATTTTGATCAATTTTTCATTACTATATGGTTATTTTATTAGTTTTTAAAAATCCAAACAAAGAATTAAGTTAAAGAGATATTACTTCTTTAAGAGTTAAAGTAGTATCCAACTGGATTACTTGAATATTAAAAAATGTTATACTTCACTAATTTTCAGCATATTTTATCAACAAGCGGCTGATTATTATGTGAAATTACTTAAAACCTAACAAGATAATGTAGTATTTACAATATAGTAGTACCTAGTATTGCTGATTTGCTTGTCTAAGTATTACTTTTGCATATAAAAAACATTGCCATTGTCCAAGCAAAGGTCTTGTTTTCCCTTTAATGAATGGATAAGCTTTGATAATCTTAAAATTATGTGTGTGCATTTCTCGGTTTCTGTATTTTTTTGGGGTGGTAATTGTTTATAAATATTACATTAATTAATATTTTTTTTACAGAAGAGAGTTTAGGCTATTTAATTGTTTCAAATTAAAAATTTATGTTCCAAATTTTATTTAACAATTATAATTTTGGTATCTGTACAAATCAATTTACTATGGAATTTTCTGCTGGAATGCTTTATAAAATGTCTTAAAAAAATACTTGATTAGTATATTGTATTAAGCAAAATGGTATTTCTTTCTCCTTAAATTTCCTATCTGTCAAGTCTTTCTAAATCAATTTGTGTCTTGTAAATTATCAATACTGTTAATAGTCCTTAATTATCTTTATTTTGGATTTTCTGTCCTTGTTGACTTCTATTTTAAATAGAGTTAATGTTTATGTATTTCTTTTCCTCAGTTATAAAGCTATAGTTATAATTATGAATGAAAATCCATTTGGGACAAATATTCTCACTTTTCCTAGCTGTAAAACTGGAAACTTCACTTTAGGAATATGCAGTAACTAACTTCTCTTAAGGTTGTTCCTTGCAATAACTGATATTTTCATATGGAATGGAATTGTTTATTAATTCATTAATTTTTCTTTTCTTAATACCAAATTTAACCATTTATTCATGTTGAAAAAATATAACACATGGCACTATGTTACACTTTTGTATCTTTTCTGCATATCGCTAGAGACCATTTCGCATACAGAGGATGGGTATGATAGGTTGAGAAATTCAATTTAAATAAATATTTCAAAGCTAATTTGTACTTAATGTGCTAAAAATTATTTATAAGATAGATAAATTTTTTGATCTTCTGTTGCTGATAGTCTTGGTGAAAGTTTTATCCCCCATTCTAAAGCAGATTACTAAGAACATCTTATACTTTTTGATTTTAGATCATTGAATGTGTTGAGCGTTCAACTATTCATTAAGTTGTACATTTTTTTCCATTTTATGTTAAATTTAGGCATTTCAAGATGATGAATATATCTATCTAGTGATGGAATTATTGCAAGGAGGGGAATTATTAGATAGAATACAAAAATATGAATCATTTTCTGAAAGAGAAGCCAGTGCTATACTTGAAGTCATAATGGGTGCTATAAAATATTTACATGACAATGGGGTAAGAATTTTATTTTTAAGCTTATTAAACTTTTAGCTTTTTGTGGATTTCACTCTAATTTTGTGAAATCTTATCAAGTTTTGTAATGCTGAATCATTTTTATTCTTAACCCTTTATCTCCCTCATTATGATTTACTGCTGTTTTTTTTTCATGCAATATTTTTTTAATCACTACATTGAAAATTAAGTGATATACATAAACAAAATACTCAACTTTGGGAAATTTAATTAATTAGAGCTAATTAATTTAAAGATATTCAACTGTAAAATTAATTATACACACTGTTCACTTAAAATAAATAGTCAAATCGTTTCCTAAGATCTTCATTAACATACCAAAAAAAAATAAGACCTACCTTTTGGCATTAACTATTTTTTCGGAACAAAAACGACAACCTTCGCAATCCAGTGAAAGAGCTGTCAGCTGGAAACGCAATTTTTGCTATAAAACTATTCTTCCCAACTAAAATACTCATCATAGAACCCGTGCTGCCATATATCTTGGAAGAGTGAATTTAAAAGAATATTCCTTTTAAGTATCGTCAGATTATTCGTAAAAATGTTTATTCTATGTCATTTTAAATTGAGTTGTTCTCATAAGTACCATTAGTAGATAAAGGGTTAAAGAAAAATCTAAAATGTAGGTTTCATTCAGATATCACTTTAAAAAATTTCGTGAAGAACAGAAATATATCAGGTACAATAATTTCTAATATATTTTGAATTTTTATAAACAAAAATTCTTAAGAATGTTATTTTATAAAATATTTATAGATAAGTTTGAAATACTATTATAATTTTCAAGACTAATGCTGTGCTAACTTATCTGATTTAAAAGAAAAGGGGTTGTGTTTAAAAATGATTATGAAAACCTAGAAATAATGGTTCTAGTTTGATATCGTGGGGCATGATGCCAAGCAGCGCTTTTTGTCGCTGGAATGGAATCCAAGATGGCGGCCTAGCGGTATCAAATTGTCAGGAATATAATTTTAAAAAATTGTTTTGAAATATGTTTCAAAAGAAGAATATAGGAAGATATTGTAAATAACCCAAGATCAATCAATAAATAATGAATAACAATATAATATAATAAAGTTACGTGTACTAATAATATTATGCAGTATATAATAATCTTATAATTTAATTGTAATTATATATAATATTCATATAATGTGATTTAATAATAATTATAATATATAATCATATTTAGTTTAATAGTAATTATAAAAAAAAGAAAATCATATTGTATTATAAAAAGTATTCATAAGAATACTCATGTAACATAATAATTATAAATAAAGAACATAATATTCATAAATAAATATAAGAAAAAAACAATCATTATAAATAACTAATATACGATTATTACATACATAATAATTGTATATTTAAATTATATTATTAAAATAATTACAATTAATATATTAACATTAATAATGTGTGTGAATATGTCAATTAAAAAGTACTGGAAACTTCAATACTCCAAAAACATCAAGGTAACCATATTATAATGTTATTGCCTATCTTGGCAAACATAAACAACAACTTAGCATGTGCCCAGTGATATCAAACTAGTTCTGTGAAACAATTTTAGAAATGTGATGTTAATTAAAGAAAATAAATGGAAAATTAAAATAGATGCATCACAGGGGATGTACCCATTGGTTGCCTTCATTGATAGAAGAAAATATATCTTATGCATATAAGCATTTAAAAAAAAGTTTCAAAAAAGTATTAACTTTGAATTAAAGTTTTCAAATGTTTTCCCTAAATTTCATGTGTGTGTTTTTTAGAGACTCAGAAACTTTCTTTTATACATAACATTCTTCTTTCCCATGATATTATCTTGCAATATTTTAAAATCACTCGTTTCATGTACCTAACAATAATATTCATTATGGATGCAAATTGCACATGAATCTCCGAAGGGTAACTTTGAGGTTTTATTGAAGTAGGTATTCTTTTGGTTTTCATGAAGCTTTTTAAATTCGCTGTTTTAAGTTTATGATAAGTACACAATTCCTGTGATACAACATCGTGTGACTTGCTTTCTCACCTAAAACAATTAAAAAGGGTTTTGATTTTAACTCGTGTACATTTTTCATTTTGAAACATTTCTCTAAAGACTGAAAAAAACAAATTAAATTATTCTACTCTTGATGGAACAAGAATAATTGTTTTAATATACCTGATTAAATTTTAAAAATTGTAACTATCAGGAAAGTGCATTCTTTTATTTCTAACTAGGCAAGCTGTAGGTTTATCCCTTCTGCTTTTGATTTCTTCTAAAACAAACTTGCTTATGCTTTCAACTAAATTTTAATCTTGCTTTACATTATACTGTTTTGAATTATGTTTCTTTAAATAACTGTTTTGGATCATTTTTCTTAATGGCAATTTTAAACTCATTTAAAAATATTTTTTTTTTAACTTAGGTATACCATAATGCTTTGTATAGTAGAAAATATTTGAAGTTGTGGCTTGCTAATCAAATTTTATTTAAGTGTGAAATTACAAGTGTTGTGATTATAATTATTAAAGATTCTGTTGTCTTTTGTGTACTGACAAGACCATGAGAAAATTTATGGGCTTTAAATTAAAATAAATTATTTTTATAATATAAAACTTAAATGTATATTGTCTTATGCATAACAAAGATGCAAATTCAAAAACCCCAATCTCAGAATTTGGCAGCATTTGCTTGAAAATAAAAATGGGATATTTGACACCTGGTGTTCAATACCTTTACTAATAAATTTGCATCAATTGGACAAACTCTGACATTCAGTTTCATTGTATAAATTTAATTTTTCAGTTCTTCAATAGTAAAATAAGTAACCTGTACACATCACAAAGATACAAAATATTTTCAATAAATTATTAAAAAAATTTCGCATGTTAAAGGTTTTTTGAGGAAATTGACTAAATCTTATTTTACAGATTCAAATTTAAGAATAAATGGTTCTTTCTCAAGTAGTTGCCTAATAAATTGATAATATCTATGTTTCGTTTTTAAATTTTTAATATTATTCTTACTAAAATATATTACAAAATAATATTGTAAAATGTAAAATTCGGTGCGAGTTTGATATCTGGGGTAATAGCGCCAAGTTTATGTTCACCAAGATGGGCGATAACATTATAATACCTTCATATTTTTATCGTCTGTTGATGTGGTTGCCATGGGGATAACATATATATTAGAAATAACTTTTATTGGTTTTTTCCCACAGTAACTCTATTAATTTCATACGATTGCTTTAAAAATTTAACCATTTTCAGTCTAATTGTTCAATTGTTTCTGTCTCCTGTTAGATTTTGTGCTATTTTCGAGTATGGATATTTCTAATATGAGTGAGCTTCAGAATATTTTTTTTTCTTAAAATAAGTGTTGTGCTTTTAATTATCACTGTAAATTGTTTATTTTCGTTTTATTTTACGTTTTAAAAATATTTCTTTTTTTTTTACGTTCTTTTTTCGATGAAATTCGTTGAAGGAACTTGCACTGCAAGTTTTATATTGCAAGCTTTCAGTACATTGCAATTGATATTCATTATTAATTTTAACATATATTATGCAATTTTATTAATAATGTCATATAAAAATGCAATTACTATATGTAATAATCATATAATCGTTATTTATAGTTATTTCTTTAATATTTATTTATAAATATTACATATTTTGTTTATTTATAATTAATATTGTTCATAATTAATATTGTTATTTATAGTTAATATTATTTATGTATAATTAATGTTATTTATAGTTAATATTATTTATGTATAATTAATGTTTATGTATAATTATGCTGTTATTTATAATTATGTTATACAAGTATTCTTATGCATTCTTTTTATTTTTTTACGATAGAATAATTCTTTTTTACTATTAAATTATATCACATTATTATCTCTAATAATTGTTATTAAATCATACTATATAAATATTATATATAATTACGATAAATTTATATTATAAGATTATTATATGCTGCTTATAATACTATTATTAGTACATGCTACTTTTTATTATATTATATTGCTATTCATTATTTATTGATTGATCTAGGTTATTCTCAATCTCTTCCTACTTCCTTCATTTGAAATATATTCAATGTATTTTCAAAGCAATTCTTTAAAATTATTGTCATTAAATTACCGCTAGGCTGCCATATTGGATTCCATTCCAGCAACAAGAAGCGCTGCTTGGTGCCATTACCCCAGATAACAAACTATTTCCATAAATTCAAATTCCTTTAAGTTTAAGGTTGCGGTCTTTTGTTTAGCTAACTTCCATCTAAAAGATGCTTCAGCAAAGTAAATTGTATATCTACAGTTTGAGGTTAGATTCATTAAACTGCAACCCAGTTTGCATCAGAGTAATTTATTAAATAAGAATTGTTTTTTTTTCATTCTAAATTAGTTTTATAACTTGGGTATAAATTATATAGTGTAAAATACAAGGTGTGAGAATTAAATTTCTGGACTGCACATACCGCAGCTGTTAGGCTTCGTGTGAAGGAGTGGGAATGGAATATAGTTGACCTTGATCTTTCTTGTGCTGGTGGCACATTATTCCATCCCTCTATCTAGTTCAGTTTGTTTTTCATCCTTGTTTGAGAAAGACGTTGTGTCAAAGTGCTGCGATCATGATAAATGTAAAAATCAAGCTGCACATAAATTTGAAATTCCTCCTGAAATTTAAAAATAATTCCAACTGAATGTTTTAAATTGTTAAAGGAGTGTTTGGAGATAATTGCATGCCACAGTCAAATTTTTGAATGGCGCAAATGATTTTCGGAAGATCAGGAGGTTGCTGATGATGATAAACATTCTTGTTGATCTGTGACATCAAAAACAGGTGGTGCTCATCATTTTTGTTCGATATTAATGGGATCGTCATGATTTAATGGGTACCTCGAGGCCAAATGGTAAAACTGCAGTACAATGCTGAAGTCCTGAGAAAGTTTAGAGAAAATGCAAGATCTGTAGAGCAACAATACACATGGATTTTGCACCAAGACAACTCTGTAACTCTATAAAACAGCTCTTGGTGAACAAACACATTACTGTACTCAAGCATCCACCATACTCGCACTACACAACTTCTACCTGTTTTTTAAAGGGAAAAATACATTGATGGGAACGCATTTTCAATCTGTAGAAGAGGTGAAGATAAAAATAGCACACTTACTGAAGGTGATGACTCTTAAGAGCCACAATATTGCTGTGAATGGTGGAAAACTCATATACAGCTATGTATTGATAGGGAAGGGAGAGTATGTCAGGGGATTAAAAGATATTTATGCATTGTTTTCAATAAGTCTTAATTTTTAAGACTAGTCTGGTTATTTGTCACAGTAGTATCTACCACAATGTTACATTCTTATGCAGTGTAACCATTATTACGCTGAGACAGTATTAACTGCGAGTAAAATATTAAGAGGACTTCTGTTCACTAAAAATAAAAGGCACCCAATTAAAGTTTTGTATTTACACTTTTTTGATTAAATCAGTTTCAGCCATTTCAGATTCTTTAATTTTAGCTGGAAAACTTGAATTCATTTTGAATGAAAGATTAAAATTATTACAGAATAATTCGGAAAACTTTTTTTTAAAATTTTATTTACATAAGTATTTTGAAGAACAAATAATTAAATGTAAGAAAATATTTCATTTTGCCCATTTCTTTAACATCTAGTTTATTTTTCAAGAGTGGAATTGTGAAGTCAATAAATTTGTTTTTTTCTAAATACAACTATATCATCAACATACACTATAGTATTACAATTACTATTTTTTAATTTATACACACAATTTGCTCTACATATTTTCTCAATTCCAAAGGAAATTAAGGTTTGATCTAACAATACTGTTGCCATCCGTTTTGGTGTAGCCTTAAATTTTAAATTGCCTTTTCAACAAACATACTTTTTGTTCATTGCATTCAACAAATTCAACTCATTATTCTATAAATAATTTAATTTAAATTTCCTTACAAATATGTCGATTTTTTTTAAAATCAATTTGTGAATGAAACCAACCTAAATATATGAAATTAATACAATAAATAAAAATTCTATTCTGCTAAAAGTTAAAATATATGCTAAAATCTTTCATATAGCATGATTTATATAATTTATCATTATTTTTTTATCATATTGCAGATTCATATCATAAAATAGAATTTAAAATTTTGTACATTCTTCTAATATACATATCCCTTTTCATGTAAATTTTATTTGTTGCTACAAAGAAAATGTCTCCCCCTGCTCCCCTCCCCTAGATTTCAACTGGACACTGGTTCTGTATTTTTATGGCTTATTTTCATAATTTAAGCATTGTCTTAATTGGCTTTTAATTTTTTTTTTTTATTCTAGGAAAAAGGTGAATAAGTTATCCATGATAAGTTAATATTTAGTTTTTCATTTTTGCCTCTGTTTGAGTTGTTTGAAAAAAAATTGGTGTATGTTTTATTGAGTTTTGTGTATAATAAAATAACTTATTGTGAATTTCCAGGTTGTTCATCGTGATTTGAAACCATCAAACATATTATATTCTGGTTCAACTTTTGATCCTCTGACATTACGCATCTGTGATTTCGGATTTGCTAAACAAATGAAGGCGGAGAATGGGTTATTAATGACACCATGCTATACTGCCCATTTTGCTGCTCCTGAAGTTTTGAAAAGACAGGGATATGATGAAGCTTGTGACATTTGGAGTTTGGGTGTATTATTGTGTACATTACTAACAGGGTAAGTTTTATCTTGGTGGAATTTTCAATTGTTAATAAAATGCATTTTAAAGCACTCAATTGAGCTGAAATTTTATATACAGTTTTATTTTGGATGACAATACACTTATAAAGTCCTGTAGCAGTTCATTTTAAATGTAAAATATTAATGAGCTTTAGAGAGCATTCATGATTTATTTAAAATTATGATTCTGATAACAATAGCTATACTTGAAATAAAGAAACTATATTTATTGTAATTTTACTCTTTGTCATTAGTAATAAATGAGCAACTCTCTTATTGTTAAATATTTAATTTACATTGCTTCAAACTGTCAGCTAATTTTCAAAGAAAGTATGTTAATGTTCCTTTTAAGAAATATTTTTCTTTTTATTGTGTAAAAATAAATGAGAATTTATGAGATTTTTCTATTTTATTTTTTGAATTGTCAAGAGTTCTTATTGTATAAGACTATATATTTGTGTGAAAAACTTGCATACATTCTTTTTGTTGTAGGTGCTATTACCAATAAGAGATTTATTTATATAATACCTTCTTGGTTATTATCTTTTGCACAGGCAATTTGAAAGAATATTTAATGTAATCGAATAATTATGTCTGCTAAAACTAAAGAACTTAAAAAAAAATTAAGCATAGTATAACATTCTGTAGATTACTAATAAAATTTATGATGCATATTGCAAAATATTATGCAAGAATTAATAAATTAATTGCAATTAGATTCAGAGGAACTAATTGAAAATGTTTTGGAAACAAAGAAATAAAAAAGAAATAAAATTATTTCAGTTTTCTTTAGAAAATTTGATGTTTTTAATCCAATATGAATATTTCCCTTAAATATGTGGGGAAATTTTTCTGAAGGGTGATTTTCAAGTAGATATTTGTTTGAATATGCAGTGATGTGTCAAATTTTTAATCACTTTTTGCAATTAATGCAAATATAAAAGATTGCAGAATTTCTATTTTAATATTTTATTAAAAACATTTTGAAAGCTTAAAAGCATAGATGAGTAGCTCTTAATCAGTGTTTTGCAGAACACCATTGCTCTGAAAATTAAAAGGAAGTCTGTGTTTTATCTTGCAATAAATATATACCATTTTACTGAATGATTGTGTAGCAAATATCTTGTAAAGATGTAATTTTCCATGATTGTGAAGAGTTTAAGAATTGTTGGTTTGTATATTGAAGCAAAATTTGTAACAATTACAGGTTCCCATCTCTGACAATATTTAAAATCTTCAAAAGGCAGCAATAAGAAGTGCTAGAAAAAGCACTTAAAGTTTTACTTTTACAGAACAAATGCCAAAAAATATGAATATTGTTTTTTGGTTGTTCTTAGTTATAATTATTTCAAGGGATATGAATGTAAAATGCATTACAAAAAGAAAAGTATCATAAAACACAATTTATAAAGTAGAGAAATGATTTCAAACACAATAGGATTGTGAAACATTATTAAAAAAAGTAGCAAGATTGTGTAATTTTATGATATTGTTAGAAAATTAAGCATATACACTGCTGGACAATTGCTAAGGACGGATAACACTATCATCCATAACAACCACAAAATGAAAGGAAGCAAAATGTGGAAAATTAGAATAAGTGCGGGATATTAGTAAGAAGAAGTATGAGTATGCAATTTTTTTTCCACGTCTGTTCATCACGTGATAGCGTTCATAAGAGCTTTAAAGGTTTTGACGCGTGTGGACAGTTGTTGTTTCAAGTCAAAGTTTTAAAGGAAAGATTTAATAGACGAACTTAAAATTTTTGGCATGTCTTCCCGACATCACATAGATGATTTTATGCGTGACCGAATTATTGGAAAGATCGAAGAAGGGCGAAAAATAACAGATGTTGTCAGGGATTTCGACATCGCTCACAGCATTGTTTTGGGGTTGTGAAAGTCATTTAAAACTACTGGAATGTGTAGTAGACGGCACGAGGGAGGTCGTGTTAGAAGTACGACGCCTGCAGAACACAGATATATCGTCCTATCAGCAAACAGGAACAGGCACACCACAGCTCAGCAGGTGGCAAATCAGTTTCTTGCTGCCTCAGGAAAGCAGATCTCCCGAAAAACTGTTGCCAGACGTTTGAGGGGAGGTGGACTATACGCACGCAGACCGGTTGTGTGTGTCCCATTGACCAGACAGCACCGTACTGCCCGTTTGCAATGGTGTCGTGAGCATCACAATTGGACTGAACAGGACTGGGCATGCGTACTATTCTCAGATGAGAGTAGGTTCAGTCTGTCATCGGATTGTAGACGCCAACTGATCTGGCGCGAGAGTGGTACTGCTTATCGTCCAGAAAATATCCAGGAAAAGGACCGATATCCAACATGCAGTATCATGGTGTGGGCCGGCATCATGATCAATGGCCGCACGCGCCTACATGTGGTTGCGAATGGGACTATGATGGGCCAACGATACATTGATGAAATTCTACTTCCTCATGTTCGTCTTTTCCGTGGTGCTGTCGGTGATAAATTTGTTTTTATGGACGACAACGCAACATGTCATCGAACACTCGCTGTTCAGGATTGTCTAGACAGCGAGGGTATTCAACGTCTCGTATGGCCAGCGCGTTCTCCAGGTCTAAACCCCATTGAAAATGTCTGGGATGCTTTGGGGAGGCAAGTTGCTGGTCGAAACTATCCTCCGACAAACAAGAACATCCTCATCCGTGCACTCACACAGGAATGGGATAAATTGCCTCAACACCTGCTGGATAACGTTGTGCAAAGTATGGTACGATGTGTGGAATGTTGCATCACACTCCACGGTGGACATATCCCGTACTGATACCTTTCTTTAAGGTGCTTGCTGACTTTTAGATTCATTGTTCCATTTCTCCGTACGCAGATCAAATGAACATTTTTTTCTCTTTCAGATGCTTCACAGCTTTTGTACTTTCCAGAACAATAAATATTTATTCTAATGTCTGAACAGTGTGGCAACTATATTGTGTCCTACTAGGCCTCATGTCTTGCTTAATGTTATGCTACATAGCAATTTGTGAT
The DNA here is from genome assembly GCA_019973935.1 of Trichonephila clavipes. NCBI lineage: Eukaryota > Metazoa > Arthropoda > Arachnida > Araneae > Nephilidae > Trichonephila > Trichonephila clavipes. Next base: position 340,014 of record BMAU01001248.1, on the reverse strand, counting down.
CCGTCCTTTGCAATTGTGCAGCAGTGTATATAAGGATATTAATTTATAACCTAAACGATTCTATTTCCCATTTAATACTTTCTCATGAAAGATTATTCAGCCTTCATATCTCAATTCCTTCTATGGTTTTGGCCATACTTTCTCACTAAAAAGATGATTTAGCAGTTATTGTGATAAATATACAATCCAACTCAGTCAGACATGGTTGATGTTTGTTTGCTTCATATCGAGGTTGTTGAAAGCTGTCTTAGTGATTGAATAGGAAAAAAACTTTCCTAAAATGTCTCTTTATGCTTCCTTCCTAATGTTACATATATATACTTAATCTGCATTTAAGTTGAATTTTTAGAATGGACAAGTGATTAAGAAATGGTGAATTTAAAACAAGAGTTAATGTCAATGATGTTGACCTTGTATGCCCAAGTTTGCGCATTCAACCCTGGATAAAGTAAGTGGATTTTCATGATGCAGAAAATAAACAGCATCCATATCACGATTATACAGCATGTTAAAGATTTTTAGAGTACCTGTTTGGCCTGGTTGTTTCTCTGTAAAATTCCTGGCATGATTTCACATCGTCAGAACTCAAGTGACTCTCCCTGAAGAAGAAACTAGATATCAAAATTACATTGCAGTATTTAGTATCCACCTATATGGTACTGAATTGAAAAATGCCAGCTCTTGGAGAATGTACTAGGTTTGCAATTGTAAAATACCAATATGCAGTCCCATTTAAAGAGTGGGGAAAACATTTCAGTTGAAGCAAAATTGTTGTTGAGCTCAGACTAAAGTTTAATATCAGGAATATAATTTCAGTTACAACACATATATTAAACTTACTCATTGCTTGCATGCTTGTGGTAAAAGTAATACTGAAGGGCTTTTTAAATGATGCTGAGAGAATGATAAATTTTATAAAATCAAGAAAATTAATTTCAAGATTATTTGCTTTATTATGTAAAGAGCTATCCATTGACTATCTAGCCCAAAAGTCAGATAGTTAACAAAAAAAAGAAATCTTGAATAGACTTTTTGAGTTAAATGATAAAATCGGATTATTTTTAAATAAAGTTTTGACTGTGCTCCAAAATGTGAAATATGGTTTTTAGGCTTCTGTTAATCATTCTGAATGAAATATACTATATACTTCAAAGAACTGAATGTACATATTTTGGGAGGAAAAAAGAATGCATTGGTTATAAAAAAAATTGTGGTCATCATGCGTTACAAAAAATGCCCATTGATTTGCAAAATTCAAAGTTTTCTAATGGAAAATGAATGAATTTCGATATAAGTGTTAAAAATTGGATAATGGAATATATATATCTTAATGGGGAGGAGGAAAAATTATATGGGGAAGGAGAACACTAGATATGAATAGATAAATAATCAGAGTGCTGTATAATTAATCGGAAGGCTTGCCAATGAAAAGAGAGGCAACAAATTTTAGACTCGTCAATAAATTCAACATTAAAATCTGAACTTAAGCAAGTATAGCTGCTAAATTTTTGGCTGCAAATTTATGTAGTTTCTCAATACAGCTATAACCTTTTTACACCACTTGGAATATATTTAAGTGAAACCTTCCTCGGTGTATGCAACAACAAAAAAAAATATAGACACAAATTACATACACACAGGAAATGGGATGACAGATTACTTCAATACAGCTAGACTTCGACAATTTAAGATAAAAAAAATACAAGCACATCCTCTCTCTAGATATATAATACTATACTCTTAATTGCCTTTATTAAATTCCTACTATTAATTCACTCTCCCTATATATCTATATCTTGTTCAAATTTTCAATCATTAGTAAAATGTTTTCATCCTTTCGAGTTCGAATACATTCTTTTAAACTTGTATTGGATAATACTAGATGTTAATACAGTTTTTTTCCAATATTAATTCATTAATTAAATTTAATTAACTAAAATAAAATTTTCTTTTTGATAGGAGTGGGAATTTAATTTTTTTATATTACTTGTATAAAATACCTGTAACAGAGGGATTTATTTACTTTAAATATATTTTAAGATTCTTCTTGGAGCGAGATTGTGGTTTCCCCCAAAAGCACCAAATCGCTCTAATAGTTCTGTGAGGCAATGAAGTATGAAAACCACTGCTTAGAATATTATTTTTCTAAAAGTAATGGAATGCATTTAAAATTATTTTAAGAAATTAACTTTATTTTCTTATTAAATTATTCAAATTTAAACAGTTTGTTCTGTTTCATACAGTATTGCTTATTGTTATAATGAATGCTTTTTAAATATTTACTTGAATTTAACATGGATAAATTAAGTATAATTTTATAGAATATTTATGTAAATTATTATTGAAACAAATGTATTTTTCTCATTAATGTTATTTATGAAATTTTTTGAAATTTTTTCTCCCATTTTTTCAAAAACATTTTTCAGTTTTCGAATTTACTTTTAGTAATAATTTAACTTTTTTTTTTAAACGGGAAAATTTATATCTATGTGAATTGTTCAAGGGAAAATCAAAAAGTAAAGGGACTTTGCAATATCTCTTTCCAAGGCTTGACAGCAGCTCTTGTATCAAGTGCTGAATGAGGGCGGCAACACTTCTATGCAACATATCATTAGTCTTTCCTCATATTCAATAGAGTGTAGGAGAATGTTCAACAGGCAGCTTCATTGTCAATCTGCAGCCATGAGGGAAGGACTGTGATTCGCTTTTTGTATGTGGAAGGTGCGAAACCTGCGGATATTATTCCTTGCATGCAAGAGCAGTATGGGGACAGCTATTTATCACAAAACAAGATCTACAAATGGATAGAGTGCTTCAAACAGGGAAAAACTTCGTACGACGATGAAAGATTGGGCAATCCATTGACGCCAACCATTGAAGGTTGTTGTCATTGAGGGTATAGTGATATGGAAGGGATGGTTAGTATCCAATGCAGGTATGTCACCTTTCGCAAACAAAATGCAGATCATGGCCCTCCTTTCCTCCTTCGTGCAGACCGACAAAGGAGCTGCTGTGTTCTACACTCCAATGATTACGAGGAAAGAGTGACATGTTGTATAGAAGTGTTGCCAACTATTTCTCATTCAGTGCTGGATACTAACACTATTGCCAAACCTTGGGAAAGAGAAATTACTCAAGTTCCTTTACTTTTTGACTTCCCTACATATATTCAATGTTATCATGTGCATATTCCATGGGTTTAATGGTGGGACAGATTATTCATTAGAATAGAATTATTTATTTTTGTGCAGAATTCTTGTTTAGATTAGCATTATAGGAGTATTGATAGTTTTATTGACTGTGCATTATACTTTGAATATTGACAATGGATATAATTTGGTTGTTCTCGTGAGATTAATTTCGCTCTGTTTATAAGAATGTCAAGTATTAAATATAGTAATAAATTGTTTTAACGGCACTTTGCGAAAGAATTTCAATATCGTACACGAGGTTGATCTTCGAAGATCATAATTGAGGGCTAGAGAAACATGAAATTTCAATAAAAATGTATCTTCATTGACATTAATCATCTAATAATTAGCGTATTTAATAATTTTAAAATTGTTTTCATCAATATGTATCCCTGATATTTTAATATTTTCATCTTCCAATTCAAATGCAGTAGTTTTTTGGTTAAGCATCTTATCAAATTGAATTTATGTTACTTCCGGTAGCAATCAGCGCAGAAACGAAAATTTCAGTGCATTTGTTTTCATAGTAGTTTACTTGAACTGATTTTGCATATAATGTTAAAATTTTATGAGATGGATTTCGGGTTTGTAACTAGGAAACCTTCAAATATCAGATTCAATAATGTGTGACCAAATTAAACAAAAGATTCTGGCTGATATTGGAGACCATTTCATTGATGATGGTTACAGATAAAAGTTTCAGCTGAACTTGCCACTAAATTAGATGATTATAAAAATTTGCAAATGAGTACTAAAATGAAGTCTCCATTCTAAACTCAAGATCAGAAAAAACTTACTAGATTTAAAGAAAATCGCAAGATGTATCCTTCAAGCCCCTGAATGGAAGAAATAATTACATAAATTGAAAGAAAATCATTCCTAACAAAAACATTGTATTAATGCAGTTAAATATTTAAAGTGTTTTTATTTGTAGGTCACTACTAATCTTGAATGTAAAATTATATGCATTGCCAATACTCAAAGTATGGACCAATCAGTATTCAATGGACCATCAGTAATCCTAATGAAGTTTGAAGTGTAGTATAATATGAAAATTTATTTTTATCCTTCATGTTCAAAATTTTTAATGTACTTCATAGAGAATGTCTAAATTAATCATTGGAATATTTTTGCCTCAGAATTAATGTTTAAAATTTCTTCAAATCATTAAATTAAAAAAATGTGTTTTATTCCATGGATATTACCACTTTTAGGATGTCGCCTTTTGTATATGGACCAGATGAGGATATTAAAAAGATTTTAGTACGATTAGAATCTGGAAAAATAAATATGGAAACTGAAATTTGGAAACGCATATCTATGGGAGCAAAGGTATGCATGGATAATTTTTTATTTTCTTAACTCTATAATTTAGCTTAAATATCCAAGCACATCTTTCTGTGTCGATTAATTATCACTTTTTAAAATGTTTTTAATAGAATGTTTTTAAGTGTTAAGTTCTTTTGGTTAGTTTTTTATAACTAATCATGTTAGTGTCTTGCATCTCGCTATAAGTGTAATATATAATTTCTTGTTTCGTTATTTTAAGTAGTTATTTAACCATTGAAACCCAGTGGCTTAGAGGTAGCATATCACACTTCCGCTGCTCGGGTCCGGGGCTCAAATCCCGGGCTGGGCAAGGTAGATTCAGCCTTTCAGTGAGTCAATAAAATAAGTACCAAGTTTGCCTGGGATATAAACTCTGGGGGTTTTGCTTCAGATTAACCAGACATCTGCTCATGCACATGAGTGCCCAACGTCGCATATACCGAAATGCCCACAGTAGGCCTTGATGCCACTGAGTTTGTTATTTAACCATTAAGTATATACTAAATTGCTGTAGTTCTAACTTGATGCTAAACAATATACGAGAAAATAGCAAGATGGTAGTATAATCTAGAATAGTACAATGCAAAAGTAAACTCTTACATTTAAAATAGAGATTGCTAGGTTAAATATAGTTCCATGGCATCAACCTTCCCGTTTATTTCCTGTGTTTCTAAGTCAAAAAAATAACAGAAAAATGCCATTTAAAAAAAAAAAATTACACTTGGATTAATTTATAAAAATTTAAATTCCCATAATTCTACAATACTGACAGAAAAATGCCATTTTAAAAAAAAATTACACTTGGATTAATTTATAAAAATTTATATTCCCATAATTCTACAATACTGAAAAGTAACATTTAAAATATGTAACAAATTTAAAAGTACTAAAATTAGTTTGTAAAGGAATCTAATTGCTAATAACCAAAAGTAAAAGTGTACAAACTTTTCTATAAAAATTCAAAACTGTATATGTGCATATATATTACATGTAAACAATAATCAATTTCATTAATTGCTATTCATATGTAATTAAACTACCTATTTTATTACCATTATAAGTACTGTTTTATTACCATTTAATTTATAACATGTTTTGTTGATATTGTGTATTTTCCTTCTGTAGGATCTGGTTGTCAAAATGCTAGATTTAAATCCTAAAAATAGATATAGTGCTGCAGATGTTCTCAATCACGAGTTTATACGTTCTAGATATCTTCTACCCAATACAAGATTAAAGCTTAAAGACATGCATGCTGTTAAGGTAGATATGTAAAATAGGATTTTTTCTTCCCACCTCTTTTATTTCCTGTTTTTTTTTTTTAAAGTACACTGCTCAAAATAATTAAAGGATATTGTGATTTTAGGTGGATCTTGTGGCTGGGAAACTTTTTAGATGGTTGATACATGGTCGACAGACGTAGTACGTTATATGAGAATAAATTACACATGTTTGGCAGAAAAAAATGCATTTTATTGCGCATTTGTGTACAAAAGGGAAAAAACACAATTTGTGCATATGAGAAAAGAATAAGAAAAGGTATTTTCTTCAAAGGAAATCATTTTCAGTAGGGGGGTATGGTTTCCACGAACGGCCATTAACGTTGAGCACCTTTGAGGCATGGAGTCATTGAGGCTATTAATCACGAGTTGGGGTATTCTATCCCACTCTTCCAGATGAGCTCTTTCCAGTTCTTGGAGAGTTTGTGGTGGTGGTTGGCAGCCAGCAACTCGTCTTCCTAGAGCGTCCCAAACGTGCTCTATTGGATTAATGTCTGGAAAACACACTGGCCATTCCATTCGTATGATTCCTTCCTCGAAAAGGAAATTCTCCCCCAAGTTAGCACGATGTGGCCCGCAGTTATCGTCCATTAAAATGAAGTCATCTCCGATTGCTGCAGCGTAAGGGACTACAATAGGTCTGAGGATCTCATCCCTATCTCGGCGAGCAGTCAGAGGTCCATCTCGAATGATGTAGAGGTCTGTGTGCCCGTCAATAGAGATGCCACCATACACCAACACTCCCCCACTGCCAAATCTGACACTCTCGTGCACGAACGCAGGATTATTCCTACTGCCACGGTCCCTCCAGATGAAAATACGCCTATTATCCAGATGGACAGAAAAATGGGACTCGTCAGATAAAAGAACATTGCTCCATTCATTTCTCCTCCAGTTCACATGCTCTGTTGCCCACTCCCTGCGGTCGCGACGATGCCTTGATGTTAGTCTAACACATACCAGCAGTCGGCGAGCATACAGACCTACACAATGGAGCCGGTTTCGGACAGTCTGAGTTGAAACCGTGGTGCCAGTAGCCGAGTGAAGGTGTTGTTGGAGAAGAGTAGCGTTTATATTTCGGTGTCTCCGAGCCATTAACACTAAATAACGATCTTCATTGGGCGTTGTTGCCCGTCTACGACCTTGTTCTGGTCTTCGGCCTGCACTTCCAGTCTCCAAAAAACTGTTCCAGATCCTGGAAATCACAGTTTGTGACACTCCAATGGCTTGCGCTACTTCTTCTTGAGTTTGGTCCCCTTCTAACCTACCAACAACTCTCCAAGCTTCTGAATCGGTTAAATGACTTCGCTGAGACGTCGTACTCATCGAAACAGTCACTGAATGCCGATCATCCTTGTCTTCATTTCAGTTGAAAGTCAAATTTCATTTGCTGCCACTGAAGCGATGTTTTTGACGTCAAACTCAAAATTAGCATACTCCACAGATTGAAAATCAGAAAAATTTGCATTTGTGATTCTCTTCCATTTTCGGCATAATTTTTTTCTCTTATATCTTTATTTTATATAAAACTTACAATATCCTTTAATTGTTTTGAGCAGTGTACGTATGAAAAATAATTTTTGTTAATATTATTGCTTAAGTCTGAGAAGATTTTATTCAGATTTAAATAAATTTCCTTAAAGTTTTTTTTAATTTAGAATGAAAATTATATAAGAAAACTTATAGCATACAAATATGGCTTGAGTAACTTGGATATAATTATCATGAATGAGCAAGTTGAAATTCTGCTTATTAAGTTTTAGCACTTTTCCCCTATAAAGTCACGTGACTTTTTTTCCATAAATCTTGTGAAGAATAGAAGCAAATGTGTTTTAACTGGAAAACTTTTTGTATCCCATTTTTCCTGAATTTAAAGTTGAGTATATAAGAATTATTATACTTATGTAAAACATACTTTTTAGTTTTTAAAGAAATATTTCAATGTATTGCATTTTAAATAACTAAGTTTTAAATGTACTTTCATATATATATATATATATATATATATATATATATATATATATATATATATATATATATATATATATATATATATATATATTATAAGACCATGCATTGTAAAAATCAGGATTAAAATTGCCATTTAGAATTGTTTAAAAAATATTCATATACATATTTTTATAAGGTTTAGCTTTTTAAGTTATAAATTTTGTTTGTTAATTTGTTCATTGTTTGTGTGTAGGTTGCAGTTAACATCACCTTTCAGGCAATGAATATTTCACCTCGTTCTCCAAAGCTATTACCTGTTGAAGCATCTGATCTTGCTCGAAGAAGAAAGGTTAGGAAAACGGGTCTAGCCAAGTAAAAGCTATCTTTTGCCTTCCAATCTATTGCTGTATTTTATTTCACTGTGTATTTAAAAAGCAAAGCAATAATTTACATTTTTTATTTCATATTCTATATCTTAATAGAGGGAATTTTTATTTAGCATTGGAAATATCTTAAGATCATATTTTATGTGTATACTTAATACATTCCAATGTGTAGTGTCAGAATTAATACAACAACGCTTTTATTTACCTTGATGTTTTTAATCTTGGTGACTTTTATCTACTTATATGTTAAAATGTATACATCTTTTTTTTTTCTACTTAGAAATGAGGATCAATGTTTGATTTTAATTGCTAACTGAAATGTTCTTAATTTTTTAATCTTAGGGTTTATTTTTGTATATTTTTATTTTGTCATATTGAACTGTTCAACATTTTATTTGCATTTACTTCATATGTTGAGAAAGAAAAATAGTTTTCATACTATTTTTTAAGAATTTTCATTTTCTTTCTTAATCCTGTTTAGGTATGGTTATAAATTTTACAATGATTATAATATAAAGTATTAAAAAAAATAATTTCTTTTTAAAAGTTGTTAATTTGAAACTATGCTTTCTAAATTATAACTCTTTGTTTAAATAAATTTATGGTTTTATAAGTTTTCTATGTAAAAAAAAATGTTTTTTAGAATTCCAAAACAAATTATGCAAAAAAGTTTTTTAAATTTGTGTATGGGATTCTTTAAAATATTAGTTAATAATCTGTAATACTTAAATAGGTAATTTTTATTGTCTAAATGTAGAAATGTAATTTTATTTTTCATATTGACTTGTTGATTTTATTAAAATTGTTTCAATTATTTATGAAAATATGGGAAAATAAAATATACTATATGAATAAAAAAAATTTATCTATTTTCTTAACTATCTTTTCTTGCCACTGTTATATAAAGACGAAGCAATAGATGTAACAAAATTTAATATATTTGTCTATTTTATACACATGTTATTCATTACATGTACATTACAAAGTATTGTTGGCATACTTCTTACTCTAAAGAATATTTTGCTTACATGTAAAAATTTATCAATGTAATTTTCCAAAATATTGCATATAAAAAAGATTTTTAATATCTAAAGAACTATTTTCTATAAAGATCTATAAAATAATTAAAATGTCTCTTTCCTAAACTGCGAAAATATGCAAGTGTTCACACGTACAAATGAACTATAATTATACATTATTTGTATAGTTATTAGTTTCAAGTCATGAAATTTTATTCCAATATCTGTGTGTTAAAAACTGTCCTTTTTAATATACTTAATTTCATGTGATTTTACATTGTCATGCATATAACCGAGTATATTTTCTTGTACCAAAGTAAAAGGAAGTATTTATACAAAAGAATGACCTTTCATATATAAATTCAAAGTATATTGTTTAACAATATTGTGTACAAAAAGGCTTTGTGCTATTTTTATATAAAAAATGATCAATACTATAGCTAATTGATATGTAAAAGTAAGAATTGGTGGGTGGTGATTATATACAAAATGTCTACTTAAGTCATTTTAGACTGAATTGTTTTTATAATATTCTCTTAAAGAGAAAATTATGCATTAATGCATTTTATATTTGAAATTTGTGATAATTTTTTAAACATTAATAACAGTTTAAATTGAGTGTTGTATGAACTGGGGAAAAAAATCCATCCAGACAAATTCATTCTAAGCAGCAAGATTATTATATATACAAAACTTTGCAAATTGTTTTAAAAATAAAGCAACACTTGTCTACATATTTAAAGAGGGTTGCATATCAATTAAATGATTAAGTTTTCAAATTTATGCAGTAATTGAATCCATTTGGTTGTTTTCTAGTATTATTGTTAACCAATTGATGTTTTTTGTACTGTACATATTGTATAAATCAGTATATTCATATTTTTGATTAATTTTTGACTATATTTTCTACAAAAATTAAGTATAATTGGGATTATTGCTGAAAATATCACTCATGCAAATTATGCTGATTCATAGTTATTTAGAATATAGTATTGGAATTATATTTATTATAAGTCTGTGATAGCTCAGTCTTAATAGTTTTAGGGCTGCATATATATATATATATATATATATATATATATATATATATATATATATATATATATATAGAAAGACATTAAATATTAGTCTCTTTTTAGAATTTCCTGATGTGTTATGTGTTCATATATTACTGTTTTAATCTTGCCAAAATCACAGTCATGTTATGAGTTACAGTATTAATGGTTGTATAGTGTGGTATAAATGTTTGCATTTATTGTATAGTTTATTCAGTGCCAAGTTAAATGATGTTTGTGCATATTGTACTTGTTGATGTAAATCAGTAATCTCAAATCAATGTGTTTAGCTCCAATTTTTCAATATTTAAATCAATCTTTGCAATATAGTTTGAAATTATATTTTTAAAAATCTAAATTGGAATAGCTAAGCATGTTCCTAAAATTAAAAAGATGAACTTTCATAGTACAAATGAATATATTTAATGAATCTGTGTGAACTGTTTAAAGTTATCACATTACGAACAAATCCTAAATTTTTGATAAAAATTTTTTAAAACTTTTTTAAATAAAATTCATTTTCTAGCAGAATGAACATGTCCTGCATTTCATCTTTACATTGTAACAAGTTTTTGAGATTACTGATTATAATGTTAAATTTTTTGTCTTATTTTGTTCTTGTATATTGTGGTATTTGATGAATTGCCAAACCTTTTTCGAGCACATTAATTAAACATATCATAAAATTGTATATATTTTTTTTAGTTTTAAGATTTTGAAAAGAATTTAAATAAATTACAGGAATTTAATGACGTTGAGAATGCATTAATAATTACAAAAGTTATACAACTATCATAAGCTGTGTGCCTTACATTTTATATTTGAATCATGTTTATATAAATTAAAAGATTAAATATATTGACTGTTAAACATTTGTTGAATTCTATGTTGAGTACAATAATTGTAAACAAAATTTCTAAAATAAATTAAGTTCCTTGAATACTAATAAAAGACATGCCTACAATTCCGAGTTGTATCACTTTGTTTTCACACTTGCAAAAAAAAAAAATGTGAAACTTATTTTTTGTGTCATTTCTGCAAACTATTAATAATTTGGTTACACATTCTATAGTATTAAAAAAGGAAAGCAGCACACCTTTCGCTTTGAACATTTGAGCTAAAATAAATTTATTGTAATGTGTTAACTTAATATCACGTGTGAAAACTTTTCTCTCTCGTAATATTTCATCTTGTGAACTAGAAATATTAGATTTTTAAAAATAAACTCTTCTAATAAAAGTTTAACTATCAAAGTTTAATGGAAAATGGCTTATTTCTTAATAAAATGGGAGATTTATTAACATTGTACTGAAAGCAATATGGGATTTTCTAGCAACAGACAACAATTTTAAACCATGATCAAGTGACAAGGACAACACCTGAGCTAGCACCTTACTCTCCATATTTCCACATCATGCAAAATAAGAACTTATGAGCTTAGACAGATTGAACTTTCATCAGCCCCTCTATATGGCAAGTATTCGATGTCATCGCAGGACTTGTGAGTTTGTGATCATGACCACTGGTCTACTGCAGCGAGTCCTTTTCAATGTGCTATTTCAGACTATGGTGTAGTAGCTATTAAAATTTGAGATTCTTGTATCTAGGATCCTGTTTCCATGTCATTAAATTCAGAAAGGTTTATTGTGGATGTTTGAATGAAATTAAGATTAAAGCAGTGAGAGGGTTAATTTTCTGCTCCAAGGCTGAGCTAAAACTGAATCATGCTAATCTCTGAACTGCAAATTTTGTTTTTTGATTGGTATTGTTAAATGCTTTAGATAATGTTTGACTAAATTTCAACAATACCTCCTGGTGTTTGTTAACACCTTGACTGTCAGCTACACGATACTGCATAGGACACCAACTATGAGTTAGCTTAAACTGTGTTCTCTTGTAGTTTATTTGCCATATTTGTGCAGCTGTGATGACATTTATATCATTATAGATGTGGATTTTGTAAATATTAGCTTTTATATTCTGGAATCCTGATAAGTATCATAGCAATATCAATGTGTTAACACTAAAACATCCACTGGTGTCGTTTCGATACCATGGTGCAAAATGTAAAAAATAGTTGCAGGACTACTGTTCAGTAAGGTTTAGTTTTAAGACTTTTTAATATTTCATGTAATTATCATAGTTTATGATATAAAGGGTCATAACAAATTACAAAACAAATTACTTAATCTTGTTTTCATAATGATTTTGCTCCATTTTACAAGTTTTTCCATTGTTTTTATGCATGTTTGCAATGAATACTCTAATTTTTTTTATCTTTCCTGTATATTTTCCTCAAACAATTTTCATGCAAGAGACCTCCATTTTTTATACATTACTCTTTAATTTTGTATTTTTTTTCATTTGTAATTCCTTTAAATTCAGTGTTTACCTAGTTTTTCAAATTTCTTGCACTTGTGTAATTTGAACGTAATAGCAGATAAGCAAATGCTATGTAAAGAGACAAATGAGTCAGTATAACAGACTCATTTCTGTTGGGAATCCAATGTTTTACTTATGGTATCTATCTTTTGCTGAACGACAGCTATTTATAGTAAATTGCCTTTTTGTTGAAACGACACCAGTGGACATTATAGGTATATTTAGTTGTAAAATTTCTCCTAATTAACCTAGAACAGGGATGGCAAACCTTTATGGATCAAAGTGCCATTTTTATCTGAAGTGTTTAATGAAGTATAGACGTGCCATCAAATAATTTTGACTTGTGATTATTGAGAAATAAAACTAAATATACTAACGCAAAACTCCTCACTACGAAAAAATACCTTTTGTACTGTATAGTTTTAAATGTTTTAATTATACGTGTAATTCAAATTAAAGTAAAATTAGCATGATTTCTGTTTTTGATGATTGGATGACAAATAACTTGTAAGATGTTACTTTTTGCAGAATACATGCTGAATTTCAGTCATCTGCCAAACGTTCTTAGCAATTAGTTATTTTTGATGTAGTTCATGTTTTTTGACAAGAGGGCTTACAATTTGTTTCAAAACACCATTTTACAGACAATGTTCTGCATACCACTATTCCAGAACATAAAACACACGCCGCTTTGTCGCCTTGACTACTGTCACGTTTCTCTGTCCACCAGATTTGAAATTCTCTGTTACACTTACTATCTTGCACGTTTTGCTGAACTAGCCATATCAAATAAAAATTGAAAATCGTAAATATAATGCAGTAAAACTTTAAAATACAGTTGTATTAATGAAATTTACTATGCTATGCTTGGACAAACTTTACATCATTAGCAATTGTAGTCTACGACATAACTAAGGCAAGACAATTACAAACGAGAGAGTGTCCTCCCCACCCCGATCACTCGCGTTTGTTCATAATACTTCATAGTGAACTTTGAAGTTTTGAAATAAAATGCAAACCATTTTGATCACTGGTGTGCCAAAAATATTGTTTCATGGCATGCATGCTACTGGTTCACCACCCCTGACCTAGAACCACAACTTTTTTTCTTTTAATCATTTTCTCATGGTGATAAAGTCGTGAAAATTTTTAAAGCTTCCAGCAATAATGGGGAAAGAACAAACTAAATAGGATCCAGTGTCCATTCGACACTGATGGATGTTCTAGTGTTTAACAAATGTTTATAAAGGAACTTGCACAACCATAAAAATAATTTTACTGTAATTAACTACAATGTCCAGTTCATTTGCAGATTTAAATTACATTGCTTGCAGAAATGTTTTTGGAAGTCAATTATGCATATTGAATAAGCATTATGAAGGTATATTTTGCAAAGAATAAGAGTAAACTAACTGAATTAAAACCATAAGATGGCAATGAAATAAAGAGATGCTTCTAAAATTTCTTTAATTTGTATTAATTTAACATTTACAAACAAATGCTCAAAAGATCTGTACAACTGTAAATTTTAAAATATTTTAAGTGTTTGCATACCTTGTGTTAAACACAATTCAGCATATCTAACTTTCATCACACATGAAGTTAAGGCTTTTAGTAATCAGACAAAAATAACATACAGAAATTTAACATCAAGACAATTGTTTTTGTATACATATATACACAAGTGCAGAAATGTTTTCAGAAACATTACATTTTTTTTAGTTATGTTTACTCTTAATTTATTCGTATCCTGTTTTTCAATTTTTTTTCGCTATTTTTTGTGTCACAATTCAATAATTAATATACAATTTTTTTAAACGAGAGTGAAGTGTAATTAGATATGAAATTTTAATAACTTACTATACATTTTATATAGTGTTCAGAGGATTATAAATATAAAATGAATTATATTATATAGTTCAAAGAAAATTTATTTTAAAGATATACAAGGTCAGTTTTACTATAAATAAATAACTAGAGCTTTTAATATCAAGTGATCAATTTTTAATTCATGTTTAAGGAATACAACATAAACCACAGCAAGGAGAAAAACATTTAAAATTTTTTTATTCCATAAAGGAACAATAATATACATTTATCCTTCATGTGATATCCTATACATGATATATAACTTATTTAATTTTCCACAGAAATTAAAATATTAGATTCTTCCTTCATGGCTGCCTCTTTTCTGGTGAAAGAAAAAGATAAAAACAAAGCTATTAATTTGTTGCATTTTAGAAATACCATTCTTGCATAGTTAAAATATTTCACATTTTTTTAATTATACTATTATTACATAACAAAATTGAATAAGGTAGTATCCAAAAGTTTAGAATGTAGTCATGTTCTATGTTCACCATCACTTCCCTGCATGTTCAGAATTTTATCTGTGTGATGTGAGAGAGAAACATGGATTTCTAAGAATGCTGTAAAACTAAATTTTATCTGCAGGGATTTCGGAAAGGTATATGGTGACAGAGGCGGCTCTAGGGACGGACCCCTGCCCGTGGCGGCAAATTTTAAGGGCGGCATTTGGATTAAATTTGTAAAATATTTTTTTGTTACAAAAATTTTTATATATTTTCTGAAATGTTATTGGGTGGGAATTTGATATATAGTTTATTTAATATCTTATTTCCTTATTTCGTACTCTGTACGTTTAATATCAGTTTTCTTTTGCATTGAAGGATTCGAGGCAGAAATATAATTTAAATCATGAAATTTGATGTTTACACATCTTTCAACCTCCCCAATCCAGAAGTTGGGTCTCAACAGATATTCTTTTCACCCATACGATGTCGGGTGCCAGCTTTTCAAAAGGGGACAATTGTAATAAGAGTTTTTAGTAGATAGTCACAAGAGATTTTAGTCTTGAGTGTAGTTACTATAGATTAAAATAAAAATGCTTGTTACTCTTTTTTGAAGAAATTAGACTGCTGAAATGGGCTATTTCTACTCTTACGTTTTACTCGCTTGAAATCATAACAGGGGCGTAGCTGTCACCGTATCAATGATGTGGGGCCCCCAACTTTTCAAAATGTGCAAGTAAAACATTGTAAAATGTACAGTCCCCCCCCAAAAAGTTCCCAAGAAATTTGGATACAGGACTAGCTACGCCAGTGGAATATATATTTAGAGAGTTCGTGATTATGAACACTAGGCTATGGCGGTCACTGCAGAAGCATTACAAGAGAAGTTACTGATGGTTGCCAAAAATTGCTTTCAGATGTTGTATACTCAACTACATTGTTTATTACCGTCCAAGGAAATTATGTGAAAGGGTAATGTTTTCAGTGAGTATTACGACACATACAAGTCCTTCAACTGATGGATTCTACCTCATACTCAAAGTGACTAAGAATTAAGTATTTATCAAATTACCAATCTGAGGAGATTTAAACCCGTCAAAACTCTTAATTCATATATCGTTAAAAAGTATAATTCTTTGATCGTCAAAATACAATTTAAATATCCTTTTTTACAAGAAAATTCCAGTCTATGAAGTCTTAAAAAAGTTTTAAATAGTAATCTATAACATAATGCAGAAATATATTTTTAAAATTTTAAGACTGCCTTTTTTAAAAAAGGAAGAAATACTTTGAAAAATATCCTTAGGCTAAAAATTTGAAGTTTGTTTTTCAATCTTTCTTAAAATAGTAAAAAAATTATCAATATATTTATATTTTATAATGAATTTTTATTCTACTAAAATACATCACATTTTCCATATTTAAATTAACAGTAATATGCGTCTTCACATACAATGAGCATATACGTAGTATGATTCAAAAGTTCCCTAACTGAGTGTATAACATAAAAAATATTGCCAATTAAACTGCTGTGAAACACATCCTCCTTCGAAATAAGACCATTGAGCAATAACACACCTTTGCCATTGCTTTTAAAGGTCATCGAAACATTTCTGGAATCCATTTTTAGCCATGTCCTTTAATTCACCCCGAGATGCACTTTTAGCTTCATCTGCAGTTTAGTCTTTGTTTAGCATGCGGGGAACGATATTTTGACATTCCATATGCGTGTTAAGATCCTTTGTCAGTATCCATTGACATGAGGCCGAGGATATCCTAACTGTTTCTGTCATTGTTTGAAGCCTGTTCTTACGTACCGCCGCAGATAATTTTTTAATGTTTTCAGCGGTGCGGGAAGTCTGCGCAGGCCCAGAACGTTTGTCGTCATCGACACTTTCCCTGCCTTCTCTGAAACGTCGATGCCACTAAAAGCTTGTGTGCGCGATAATGTATCACAGCCTTACCTTACACATGGTTCAAAATTTCGTTTGTCTTTATTCCCTTTTTCCCAAACGAGCTCAAACTTACTATTCATCATCTGCTCAACAAACGCAATTTCTTTCAATTGCCGACGACTAAATGCATCCACCTACAAAATACTACGCACGTTATTTGGAACAAACTTTTTTTCAGAAAAGTGGAAGAATGCAATAACACTGAAATGTTATCGTAGTCGCTCTAATGCAAAAATTTTCCACGTTATAGGCTCAGTCCGGGAACTTTTGAATCCTACCACATGTATATCTAAGATAATATTGCAATAATGAAATCTACGTAACTAAACAAAGAGAAGCATGGACATTTAATCTTAACACATTTAATTTACGTCTTTATTTCATAGTTTTTACTAATTAATTTTCCGCTTGAAATTATAATACTTTGGAGATCTATTTTAATGATAGAAATCGATATATCACATTTTACTGAAAATACATAATCTGAATCAAATATATATTTTACAAAATTTTTAGAACTTACTGACACAAATACAAGTAGGACAACGATGGCCTTTAGGAATTCCTATTCGACAAGATGAGTTTTCACAAAGAGGTGAAGGGCAGCCTGGTACTGTAAATGTTCACTTTTTATTAATTAAAATAATTAATGTTTTATACATTGTATTGGAATATATTAGTAAACCTTAGATCATTTATATAATTCACATAGAGAGAGACTAAACTTGAGGTTAAAGAAAAATTCTCACAAATTATTTTTCAAAGACGAATTTGAGGATGTATGGTCTGTCGACTCGGTGGCTTAGAGGTAGCGTGCCCGCCTCGTAAGCTCAAGGTTGCGGGTTCGATCCTGCGTGGGGTTGACAGATTTTCTGAATGCGAAAGTCGTAGGAACGCATGTCATATGATTATGTGGCATGTAAAGATCCCCTGAATGTCAATTTGGCTTTGGTGCCCTCAGCAATATTTAGCATCTGGCAAGAGTTTGAATTGAATATATTCAAGCGTCGAAATTTAGTAGCGGGAGCCACCCCTAGATGGTGCCATCAATGAAATGGCTCTCACACTTGGGGACTTGCCATGTCTGCAAAGGCTTAGCTGCCAAAACGCAGCCCATTTAATAGAAGATGTAGTGACTTAGACAAGCCTATAAAGAAGTCTCGGGAATGTTAAATTTCTCTAGAGGTCTGAAAATATAAACGATTTTCAAACAGGTATAATTCTTTTAAATTTAAATTAAATAATTCGAATCTTTTACACATTATTTATAATAGAATGGGGCTTCAGAAAAGTATAAAATGTTTAAAATATAATAATAATTTTAAAAATTATAAGCATATGAAAATTCTATAATAAATATTAAGTATTTTTTGCTTTGTGCACGCTATTTTCTAAAATAGTAGCCTCTGATGTATAAAACTTTATAGAATTATTAAATGCATCATACTCTTTAAATACTACCTAATTTTAGTATTATATATCTTTTGTATTTCAAAATATTTGTAAAATATTGCAATTTTTTAAATACTTTTTAAAAATGAATTTTTATTTATTAAAATATGTAAGTTATTTATCTACTTATATAAAAGTAGCTACATTGTAATAAGAATACATTTGTCTTTATAAATCTACTTATAGCTCTCTAGTAATTAAAGCTACTCTTTTAGAAAATAGCATGCATGACGTAAAACTTAATAAATATTTCTTATAGAAAAGTTTCTTATTTTCATATGCTTATAATTTTTAAAATTATGATTATATTTTAAACAATTTATACTTTTCTGAAGCCCCATTCATTTATAAATAACGTGTAAAAGATTCGAATTATTTAATTTAAATTAAAAAGAATTATACCTATTTGAAAATTGTTTATATTTTCAGACCTCTAGAGAAATTTAACACCCCTGAGATCCCTTAAGAATCTGTCAAGAATTATTTTGGCTATCAAGAATAAATGCAAGCATTTAGGTATTTACTAACATGTATATAATGTATACACATAATTCAGATCCATTGCAAGAAGAAAGTTTTACTGCAAATTCCAATGTAAATGTGTGTGAGTGGTATTTTTTAAAAAGAATTCCACGCAAAGTGTTAAATTCTTATTTTTGTTATAATTTGAAAAAAGCACACACAATTTTAAATTTTTCTATAACATTCCATAATTTAGAATGCAGTTTCATATATTTTACTACTACTTCTCTCAAAAGTATTGAGACTCAAATAATATAAATGAAAGAACTTTATTATGTACTAGGGGTTACTAACGCACTTCGCTGAGTATAACAAATAGATATCAATAAATTAAAAAAACATAAATAAAATCATAACGTTTAGTTATCGATTGTATTCAAAATAAATATATTTATCTTTTACGCCCTCATAATCCCATCTCTTGGAATCAATTTCCACAAAACTCATTCTTCGCAGATCTCTTCTCAACAAAAGAAACAGGCCTGCCAAACTTCAGGTCTGCAGGTTTAATAGTTCAAAAACGCGAATTTTTACCCATAACATTCCCGCTGTAAACAGATTTCAGCTAAACTCGTTCTTAAACGTCGCAAAATCAAAAGTTGTCACCAAATGTAATATTCGTTTATTAAACATAAGCGGGAACGGTCTTCCACTATTGGCTGCATATCACGACATTTGACAACTTCGCACATACAAATCTTTTTTAAAAACAAGTGGGTTTTTTTTAAAAAAATAACTGAAAAAAAATTTGAAAATTTTTATTCGCGGAAATGTGCTTACCGACTCTTTTGTTATATCCTTTCAAAATTTTAGATCGATACGATCAACGGCGTGGATTTGTATATGTCCCAAACAAATATACAAACATTCAAATTTATTTTAAAGATACACTGGTGGCTTTGGTAGGTTGACTTTATCAGGATGAAGAGTATATTACTTCAAGCTACATCAAACACTCGTCAATTCACTAATAACAAGAGTAGTATGTAAATATTGTAATTGATACAAATATGTGGATATAAAGCACAGGTTGATATAATAAGTATTTACTGAAAGGAAGGTAGTCTAAAACTGGGCAAGATCCCCAGGACATTTCAGGGCCGCATCTCTCGTGTCAAAGACAATAAATATTGAATATTATAACCAGAGCTGAATTTATGCAATGCCAACACACGTTTGCGCTCAGGTTGCCAAATTTTAAAATGCAGAATTTTTTTTATTTCAGGGTAGCATTTGAGGTACTTAAAGTAGAACATCAACTCGGTTAAATGCCTAAAATTTTCAAAGAAAAAAAATCAAATGACAACAGGCCCACACAACTCAAAAATTTGAAACGCAATAATACGAAATTTTCTTAAAAATATTAAAAGGGGTATTTCAGATAAAGAAAATGGACATTTGGTGTCATTTCGACCAATAACCACTTTGCCATTTAACCTGCACCCACCGATTGGCTAATTCTTTTGGGGCTTAAGGTGGCGATTTTTATCTTGCCAACGGGCACAAAAAATCTAGATCCGACCTGATTATAACACTCAATAATATAAAGACTTGTCATATAAAATATATTCATTTCGATCTAGATTCGACTTGATTATAGCACTCAAAAATATAAAGACGTGATATAAAATGCATTCAATTTGAAATTGGGTTAAATTTAAAAATTGAACTAAATTGTAAATTGAATCGCCTTGCAAGTTTTAAATAAGAATTTTGAAACTTAACAAAAAGGAAATTGATTTTATAACAAATGCACATGACAAAACATCCATATCAATTTTGAAAAAAGAAAACATCAATTTGAACAATACTGAAAGATTTTATACCAATTATAATACTTTAAAAAATACCTTCTTGGACCCATATAACATTATTAAATTCTGATTCATCTAATTCCATCGTGTTATCTAATTGTCTGGAAGGTTCTCTGGAGCCAAATACTTTTAGTTCATCATAGTTCTCACTACTTTCTTCTGAAAATTCTCGTTCAATTTCAGAACTTTCACTTGTATCAAGATCATCACTTTGTTGTAGAATAGTCCATTGTTGTTGAGATTGATTTGATTCTAAAATATATGTTTGAATCACCTAATTAGAGTTTATTTTTTCAGTGTTTTTTTTTCAATATCATTTAATTTACATAGTGCGAGTTCAAATGATGGACCCGAATTTAAAAAATCATATTATCGAAACTCTTGTACATGTAACAATAAGAGATATATAAATCTAAAGAGAAATATACAAGGTTTTTTTCTGTTACTAATGTTTGAAGTGTAACTCTCTTGTTACACGACTTACGTCCAATCCGTAATCCAGTTCGTTCAATACATTTTGTAGCATCGCTCTATCAATGGTTCGTAATGCTGCTCAAATAATCTGTTATTTGTTGTGTCAATTGCAAATGATACAGCTTGAAATTTAATTTTTTTTTTCGTAAAGTTGTCTATACAGTTTTCTGGGGCATTCCAAGTTTACAGGCGGCAACTCTCTCTCGAAAACTTTTCCTCGCCCTCTCCACTATTTCTTCCGATATCTGAAATCTGGAGATCTCGGAAGAAGTAGAGAAGAATCTGAAATGGTTAAATCAGTCGAGAGCTGAAACGTCCTCCCGTTGGCGTGGTGTGGTAGTTAGGAGAAAGGGTGCCAGCTTAGGTGTCGTCCACGTCACTTGACCATGGTTCAAAGTTACGTGGTCCGTCGCCAAAAGCCCTCGTGTAGCTAACAGTGTGACGTTAATATTCACTCACTTCTTCCGAAACGCTTGGCTACCTGCTGCTTTTCTTTTTACACAAATAAACTGTTTTCTTAAATTGATTATACCATTGCAGAATGTTCTTGCTGGTTGGGGCTTCTTTTCCGAAGCGATTTCTTAATGCACTGAAAACTGAAACTCGTGCATATTCTAATACGCAAAAACTCTTCTCTGTTATTATCTCCATGTTTGGATTCCAATTAAAGTGATCTTGAATGTGCTGGTGTAATCATAGGCCGAAAAACAACTTGGTATATTTCTCTTTACATTCATGTTCCATTTTTGGTAATATATGCAGTAGTTTCGAAAATGATTTCTTAGAATCGCGTTCATCATTTGTATACTCACCCTCTACATGTACTTAAAAATTACAAATCTTTATTTAAAAAAAAATAGCATAATTATAATCTTTGCTTTTTGATTCACAAAAAATATTTAGTTAATACTATACTTTTATGAAATTTTCGTAAAGGCTACAATGCAAAATTTTCTTAAATTGCAATGATCACAGTTCGCGTAATGATTTTTCCATTAAGTACGGAAAGAACTGGATATACGAAAATGTATTAAGAAAATGAATATATTTAATGCATTGATCCGAATAATTTCACCAGTGCCGGTTTATCCATTGGGAGATTGGGGCGGGAGTCTAGGGGCCCGAAAGAACCTAGAAGGGCCCGGATAAGCTTGATTTAAACAGATTATCTGGTTATATATAAATTTCAGCCCGACAGCGCCAAGAGGGCCGGCCTGTAGATCTTCTGCACCCAGAAATTAGCTTAAATCGGTACTGAATTTCACTATTTCCTTTGAAATTCAAATGATTAAATACAATCACATTTGTTTGTTTTACAATTTATACATTTAGATAGAGAATTCTACGATAAAAAAAGTGTCAATATAAATTATGTATTATTATCTTCAAGAAAGGCTTGAATTTAAAAGGGGTAGGAAAAACATATGCCATTTAGGTACTTATGTACTATCGCAACAATGCCAACGTTCAAGATAACTGGCCAAGTTGACAACCCTAATTTCGTGTGTCGTACGCGCTGAAGCAGCAACCATGTGCTTCGTTTCATATAACGTCGCCAATACGGTTGCAAAAATACGTAAGTACCGGCATTTATTACAATTATGCCCTTTTAAATTCGCTTTTATGTAAAGTTCTCATTTTTCTCAAACAAAAAAAAAATATTACCTGCTTGAGAATCCGCAGAACGTTTACGACGAATTTCAGTTGGAGTAAGATGATTGCTGACTTGTTCTACACTTACATTTCCATCCGATTGATTCTGAATGAAATATTCTGTATCTCCAGGAAAAGTATTTTCATTTGTCTGCAATGCTTTATTATTCAGAATTAATAAAATACAGTAATTCAAGTACAGTAATGCTTGTTATTCAAAATGTATAATGGGAATATTTTGGTGATACAATATTGATTTAGAATGTTAACTAACCAGAATTATAAAAAAAATTCTACAACTATAAAATATACACAATGTATTAATGAATGTAAAATACGTAGAACTTTTGCAAAACCAGAGTAGGAAAACCTACACATACAAATTGTATTTATGAAGAGTAAATGCATCTATATAATATCGCAAGGATTAATAACTAATAAACTTTGTGAAGAGAGACAATTTACACACAAAGAATTCAAACAAATTTGCAATCAAAATTAATGCATGTACATGTTACCCGGAAAGACCGAAAATAGGCTTAAACAGAACATCAATGTTATCCGGTGAATGTCGATACCCGGCGTTGCAATGAATGTTCCTAGTAAGACTTTTTCTATGATTAAAATACAAATTCCAGGTGTTAAAGAGATATTTTATATAAAATCTTTCATTTTTAAATCTGTACATATGTTTCAAAGTAAACTGTGTGCATTGTTTTATACATATGATACAATTTGTTTCTTTTTGTGTAAAATTCATTTTAAGAATTAGTATACAAGCTTTCTCCCATTTTGACATACATCATTTCTCCTATTTGCCATCGAAGACTTCCTCGTGTAGTTTTGTAGTGCGACGTTTCTAAACATCACAACTCTGCATGCAACATTCTGCTGCATGGGATATTTTTGCTTAATTATGTATGTGGGAGACAACAAGGGGTCCAAGATGTTGGTCTTTCTTCTGGTTTATTTAAACATTAAACAAAAATTAATTAAAAAGGTAGATAAGTTTTTACAGATAAGTTTGACGATGATATTCAGAAGGTAACGCCTGCTCGCGCACCTCTCGCGTTCTCCTTCGCTGCTTCTCTCTTTCTCTCTGCTCTAATTCTGCTCTAATGTCCAAAAGTTTTTGTTTCACTTTCACTAGTTCAAAAGTTTCCACAGTTTCGGTTCTCATTAGCTGCGCCTGCGCGCGAAGACTGTGTTTTGCTTTTGGCTGCATGCCACAACGGCCATTCTGACCGTACGCTGTCCGCAGCGGTATTTCCATGGAGACCAGAGGAGAATCTGAAACATACAAAAAAAAACGGAACAGACAAGGACTATACGACAAATATATAGAGATTAAACATATCATAATTTTTCTGAACTAGACAGTTTCTCCATCATGTGAAGGCACCTCTTCGACATCCGGAAGGTTCCACAGGAAAACATTGTGTTTCACAGGCATGAAAACATCTTTTTCAACAAGTTGATCTTTGGTTGAACGCATCGATATTTTCCTCTGTAGAGTTCTGGACGTCTGTTCAAAACGATTTCTCTTTTTCCTTCGCTTCCACTGCCAGGGCTGAAAGATCCTTCGGAGCAACACAAACCGATGATGTTTACTCTTCATAGGTAAAGGGTTAGGTGAGCGGGAGATAAATTCCACGGAACTCGTTTTCATGGCACCATTGGCTTTCTTACACAATACTATATCAGAACATTTTTCTCTTACAATACTCAATTTTAACTTAGTACTCTTAATTTTATTACATTTATAATCCTTAATTAGAGAACTCGAATCATTTCTAGTATTAAAGTTCTTAACATATGGCAAATCATAACTACAGTTTTTTATCACATTTGAAACAGAAACATTTGGAAAAGAAACACCATAATCTGCACTCAAATCTGCACTCAAAGAGGATCCACTTTCACTCAATAAAACATCGCTCTTCGCGTGGCCTAGTTTCTCTATTTCAGCATATACACTGGGATGTATAATAAATTCTTCGGTCAAGGTCGGTGATATTGCCGTTCCAACACTTAAGCTAGGAGGGTGTTGATTAAGAGAAATATTTATGGGTTTAACTTCTACCATACGCTGTTCGCCAAAACATGAACTTAATGTTATGATTTCTTCGGAAGGTGTTTGCACTCTAATTAGTGAGGAATTTAAAACTGGGATCTGGCAACCTGAATCAATCAATGCTGTTACGGGCTGATTTTCCACAAAAATGTTTACGTATTGAAGATTTGCGCATTCTTCGCTATTTTGTTTTTCGCTCTCGACTTTCAAAGTATTCACATTTATTCTATTATGGATGTGATCATTAGATTCTTTAGGTTTAAAACGCTTCTCACAGTCTCTTGCGTAATGAGATGAATCACCGCATATAAAGCAATTTTTATTTTTCTCTTTCATGATATTGGGGATAGTTCTCTTTAATCTTTGGTTTAAAGTTTTGTGATTTATTTTTAAAGGGGGTCTTGGGTATATCCATAAGTAATAGGAATTTCTTTATGTGATCCGCTTCTAGATGAAATATAAATATCACACTCTTTAGCTAAATCAATAGGCCTAAACCAATCTTCTGCTTCTCGAATGCCAATATGAGTTGCAGTTTCCTTATTTAAAGTTTCAAATAATTTATCAGAAATTATAAGATCACATAGAGATTCAAAGGAATTAACTTTTCTTAACGAACAATAATATTGGAAGTTTGCCGTCAATCTTGCAGCAAATTGGATGTATGTCTCGCCTGATGATTTTACAGCATTTTTAAATGAGTTTAAACACTCGCGAGGGTTAATTGGAATTCTCTGAGTACTATAGATTTTAGTTTTTCATAGTCATTTAATTCCTCTTCTTTAATATACAGTAAGACGTTATGAGCTCTTTCGCCCAGAAGATTTATTAAAATTTCAGATTTATATTCGTCATTTATTTTCTTGGTTAAAAATGCGCGTTCTAATGATTGGAAGAACAGATTAAAATTTTCAGATCTGGTGGGAACAGGAAGAGATAAAGTTTTTATACTTTTTATCATATTTTCTATGTTAGTTTCGAACTGTTTTTCTTCGACTTTAGCTGCAGGATTCAAACTTAATGCTTTATTTTTAGCTAATTGAAGTTCGATTTCTTTTCTAATTTTGCCAACTGAAGTTTCGCGAGCTCAATTTTTTGTTCTGAAGTTACCTCTCTTTCGTTTTGCGATACTCTCTCATCTATACAGTTTTGAATTAAAGTTTTAACGAAATCTGGATCACTTTCAAATGTACTACTGTTCTCAATTTTAGTCTTTAGTTTAACTATAGTGTCAGTACTTTCTACAGTACCGTCTAGTTTCTCAACAACTCTTTTGAGATCCTCTTTAAGAGCGTTTTTATACATTTTAGAAATGGAAAGATCCTACCTTTTTTTTTTCTTTTCTGGCTCCCTTGTTGCTCGCACGTACGATGTATCCAATAAAAACGTTGATTCCACTGATTTCACCTCTTCGCAGGTTATATCGTTGAAATTGTAGTTCCGGCCTCTACACAGGCGGATTATTCACACTGAGTTAGTTCCAACCTCTACACAGGCGGGATTTTCGTCGATGGGTTTTCCAACCTCTACACAGGCGGAATATTTGTCGATGGTTCGTTGAAAAATACCTCTACACAGGTTATTTTGTTATTTGTTCCGACCTCTACACAGGCGGAATGAAGTTGAAAAATCCAACCTCTACACAGGTTGAACGAAGTTTCCGAAAAATGGCGGAGCGTCTCCTTCACGGACGCTGTTGTTCATTGTCCAGACTTTGGTTCAAAATCGAAATTTTGTCGATCCCGGCCGAGCCCCCATAATTTGTGGGAGACAACAAGGGGTCCAAGATGTTGGTCTTTCTTCTGGTTTATTTAAACATTAAACAAAAATTAATTAAAAAGGTAGATAAGTTTTTACAGATAAGTTTGACGATGATATTCAGAAGGTAACGCCTGCTCGCGCACCTCTCGCGTTCTCCTTCGCTGCTTCTCTCTTTCTCTCTGCTCTAATTCTGCTCTAATGTCCAAAAGTTTTTGTTTCACTTTCACTAGTTCAAAAGTTTCCACAGTTTCGGTTCTCATTAGCTGCGCCTGCGCGCGAAGACTGTGTTTTGCTTTTGGCTGCATGCCACATGTATTAAAGTGCTCTGAATCCAAAAATAACTTCCATCCCACCTAACTCTTCCATCATGCGCAGCGTTTTTGAAACATAAGAAATTTTCTAAAAAAACATGCAAGGGGCACCTAAATAAAAGTGGCATACAGTTGGTTTGATAAATGGTTTAATGGTATTAATATAAATTAGTATACAAAGGAAAGAAGTAATACAGAAGAAACAGCCTAGACAAAGTCACCTTGTCGGTTGTAACAAGTGCCCCAGTGATCCACGAGATGATGGATAACTTGAGTGAAGAAACTCAGGGGTTGATTGTTGAATCAGTTTTCAACATCAGCTTGCTCATTATCATCGGCAAATCACCGTCTTTTCAGAGCTTTTTTGAGTGGATCGAAGATGCGGTAGTCACACGATGTAAGGTCCGAGCAGTAAGAGGGATGTTCGAGAACTTCCCAGAGGAATTGCTGGAGCCACAGCTACATGAGCACGAGCATTATCGATCAGGATAACTCCACGTGCCACGTCGGCGGGTCTTGATATTCTTTCTCAGTTCATGCAATGAGGCACATTACGAGGCAGCTTTGACAGTCGTGTTCGTGGGTCAACAGTAGTGAGCCATCGATGTCGAAGAAGTATGTTAACATGACTTTACCAGCTCTCGTTGACGAGCGAGCCTTCTTCGGCCGTGGAAATTAAGAGGGTCGCCATTCCATATTTATGCTCTTGATGGCTGGATCAAAGTGATGGCACCATGTTTCATCAGCGGCAATGATCCTTGAAAGGAGTGGATGCTCTATTTCGTGATACCGCATAAGGTGTTGTATGGAAACAGACATTCGAGAAACCTTCTTTCCCTCTGTCAATTGTTTCGACACCCATTGTGTTCAAACCTTTCGGTGCTGCAACCTTGCATGCAGTATTGTGTGAACACTTTCTTTGCTCACAGATATTTCCTCCGCTATTTCTCGAGTGTTTATTCACCGATTAATTCTCACGAGATGGTCTACATTTGCAATTGCTTTCTTGGTGATAACATACTGGCTTGACCAGGTTGTAACCTGTCGTCAGTACTGCTTCTTCCACTATGAAAATCCCTACCGATCTGCGACTCATACACTCCGTGCCATACACATTTTGCATTCGACGATAGATTTCACTAGCGCTCATATTTTTCGATGTTAAAAATTGCACGACCACGCGTTTGGAGGCATCTATGATGCAAAAGATGCCTTTTAACGTGCTCCCACTTTATCAAATGTGGGATCTGACGATACGGCATGCATTCTCAGAACTCTGCATATGGGCAGGCATAGTCATCTTTCTCTTCAAATGTTGGAGTTATTACCTCAATGCCGCTTTCATTTGGATGACCCTTATACAATATTTTTTTAAAAAATTTTTATTATAATGAACTAAAGATGTATTTTTTAAAAATTAAATAACTTTTTGTGTTGTATAAATGCGCAATTTTATTTCCACTCTTTTGTCTGGTGAAGCCTTTTCTTCTCTTGGATGCTTCTTCCACTTCACTGTCAATTTCCAAATCTAATTTCTTGCTTGAGCATCCAACAGTAGTTAGCTAGCATATTGATGTCTCATCTTCCTTGGCAGCGTCTTTCGCTACCACGGACATCCTGGTGAAATCTTTTACTCTGATTTTCACAGTAGTCTCCCAAGTTCTCAGGAAAATAATATGAGAGTGTAAGAAATGAACTTTAAGGTTCATATTGAATGCTTGAATTTTATACGCAGTTAGCATGCGTTGAACAGAGTTAGTAGTCAGAATCTTTTCCCTTAAAACTTGCACCTAAATTCTTAAAAAGTTCCAAGCTGTTTTCCCTTTTCACATAGAGGATCAGATTGACGTTTCGACTGTCGGGGAGGGGGCGATAAAAACTCTTTCAATTGGCTTCTGACAGTTTGCGAAACATGGAACAAAGATACCTGAATCTTTTCCCAAATTTCAGGAGTGATTTTTTTTTATCTCAAAGCAATTAAAAGTGTTTGAATTCAATATTGACCAAAAGTGCTTTCTGAATGTTAACACTTGTCACTGTAAATGACAAATAATGATATTTACAATTTTTTTATAAGTGCATCTAGCGATTATGTGAAAACTGATATTCATCAGAGAATATTGTACATTTGCCAGATATTGGTATTTCAGAGTAACATACACATACTAAACTGACATAAATCTAATAAAGCAAAGTTAAAAATAGAAATATAACAAGACAGTTTAAGGCAAAATTAAGATAGCTTCAATAATATAATAACAAACTCTTAGCCTTAGGAACTGATATTGTAGGGCTAAACATAGTTATAAGGCTAGCCAACCTTCTATATTTACCTATACCATTGGGTTGCAAGAAATAGAAAATAGCGTAATATTTATTTATTGATTGATTAGATAACTAATATTATCAAAAAACTAGCTAATAATTCTATTAGCTGGTTTTTAATTAGTTCTAGTTAAATAATTACATACCAGATTGTTCTTCCTATGATACAAACAAATTTTATATGTATTATAAAATAATTAAAGTAAAACTAATTAATTCCTAACCTTCTACCATCCACAAACCTGAAAAAAAGTAATTTCGCAAGGTTGACTCAGGAAAACATTAACCCTCTCAAATATATATGGTGTGATTTTTTTTTTTTAATTTTAGAAAATATTCTAAAAAAAGTTTTTGAGAAAAAATAAATAGTCAGTTTTTAACCCAATATGAAATAGAACCATTCAAAATAAGTTATACAATCTCTGTTCAA
Organism: Trichonephila clavipes; assembly: GCA_019973935.1. Taxonomy (NCBI): domain Eukaryota; kingdom Metazoa; phylum Arthropoda; class Arachnida; order Araneae; family Nephilidae; genus Trichonephila; species Trichonephila clavipes. The sequence continues at coordinate 310,339 of BMAU01001248.1, read as the reverse complement.
AAAGTATCCTATCTTGAATTTTCCCGAGCATAGTAGTTATTCTAAAATGGCGCCATTGTGCACAGTGAGAGGCGAGAGCTTAATACACATGCTTGAATTTTTTCCCTTCGCTCCAGCGTATCAGTCGACTGCTGTAAGCGGTAAAGTGAGATGCTGTTATGCGTATTCGTCGAATTTTTATTTCTTTGAAGATGACTGAACGACTTAAGTAGAGGTACTGCATCAAGTTTTTTGTCAAAAAAGCTTGGTGATTTTCTTAGTGAAACATTATATAAGATTCAGCAGTATTTTTTGAGAAGCTGCTATAGGGGTCACAAATAAAGGAGGGGTTTAACCGATTCAAAAGTGTCCGCAAGTCGGTAGATAGTTACCTCTCGAATTGCAAATGCTGTTGAAAAGTTGGAAAATCTGGTAATGAAAGATCGTCGTTCAACCATACGAAAGACTACTGAACTAATTGAGATCGCTACAGGTTCTTCACAAGCAATTTTGTGTGATCATGCGCAGAGCGGCTGTTCAATTTGTTCACAAGCTTCTCTCAGTTCAACAGAAAAACTCCGTCTTCAGTTGCACAGGGACTACTGGATACCCTCAACCCTGAACCTGACTTCTTGCGACTTCTGGATTTCGAAATGAAAATGGCTTTAAAAGGATCCTGTTTTCAGAGTAGGTAAAGCAGAACACGACTGCGAGTGGAACACCATTCCAAAAGAAGCCTTCCAGAAATTTCAGCAGCGGAAAAAATGCAGGAGGAAGTGCGCGAAGCCGCAAGGGGCCTACTTTGGATTTGATTAGGACCATAATCCTGTAAAGCAGTGCTTCTCAAAGTTGCAATATTCGCGACCCAATATTCAATCATCATTTTTATCGCGCCTCCCTCAAGCAATCACAATGAGTTGAATTCAATAATACTATAATTTGATGCTAAAGCTACAACGCGACTTTAACCTCTTAAGCGCTCGCGAGATATATAAACGTCTCACTCAGCCAAAGCGTTTATTTCACAGGACGTATATATACGTCTGTCCGAAGTACGATCTTTTCTGTGCACAGCTATCCATACAATTTTTCTGAAGGTTTTGGAATGCAGTAAAAGGATCTTGACAATGTTTGCGAAGGATTTGCTCATTTCAGATTATTTGTTTCTTTATTCCCCCAGTACTTCACATACGCGCGACTACGTGGAAAACGGTTGGAATTGGGAAGTGAATCGTGTAACTTTTAATCAGCATTTAAGGGATTAATTATAAACTGTACAAATTATTAAGATAAGCGTTAATTTTTGTTTTAATTATATATATGACAAGTCCATGTGTGTGCGTGTGGAGTCGCTAATAATTAATCAATTTAGCATTGTTAAAGTAATTATAAAATACGTTGTGTAGCACTGATACACTTATAAGAGTAATATATCAGTGAAAATGTATTTTTTATTATGTCAGAATGTTTTTTGTCTTTGTTTACTTTCAGTAAATTAATGATTTTTTTATATAATCTTTTATTTTTGACCTTTCAATATGCTCGCCCCCCCCTTGTAGAGATACCCCAAAGGGGGCACGCCCCACAGTTTGAGAAACGCTGCTGTAAAGTAACTGACATTTTTTCTGGCCAGAGGTTGGATACTTTTTGAGTAGACCTTGTACAAAGGATAAAAACTGTACAATGCTTAAATATCAGCCATAAACAATAACTGTAATTATATAATTATCTTGAATAAAACATTTGAATAAAATGTTTTATATTATATCTGAATCTTATTTTATATTTATATCTGAAACATTTGAATGTTTCAGGATTCAACATTCTAGGTTGTATACCTTCGTTTTCAGTGTTTTCTCTTGAAAGTTCTTCAATAAATGTGCTTGATAATGGTTCTTTTTCATCTGTATTGTTTGTTGTATGATGCAATAGAATTTCCTCAATCATATTCTGCGTTTCGTTATTATTTTTACTATATTCATGCTCCTGAATTCGTTCTATTGGTTCAAAATCATTCTTCTCTCGTGATACTACAAGGTAAATTAATTTTATATTAGAAAAGTGAAAAAAGAGGTATAACACCATAAGCAAAATAAATGTTTGATCTGATAGTTCAATAACATTTAGCATTTTGATGAATATTCAAATATTCTAATCTAAATGGTAAAAAAATCATTTCTAGATCAATTACTTACACAAATGTTAATTTAAAAATGCATCCACGCATAAAATGAGAGTGGTTAGCAAAAAGCAAGAACAGAGATTAAGTTAAATATATTAAACTAAACTCAGCACTACTGTTTTTACACTGTTTTATAAACTATTAGCTATTGGGAAAAAAGAAAAGTTAAATTTAACTACTAAATCCATTGCACGACTTCAAAAATAGCAAGGACACAGATTCACAAGTTAGATGAACTTGGTAAAAAAAAAAAAAAAAAGGACATTGTTTATGTTATTATAAGAGAATGGGTTTCCGCAACTCCTGATGAAAAAAAAAGATGAGTTATAAAATAATTTAGTACCAAAAAGTATAACTAGCACGCTTACTTTTCGGCATAATCGGTAGGGAGATACAGACATTCCTCAGGTCGGTGAATGAGCTTTTCGTTGCTCTCTTTGAAGAATTTAACCACTATCAAGTGATGAGGACAACACTTGAGATGACACTTCACTCTAATTTTCACACCACAACAATGTTAGCCACGGCAGATTTACCGTGCATTAGTCCCCTTTATATGATGGGTTTTCAGTGGCATTGGAAAACTCGAACCCTCGATTCACCAACGACGGCCACAAGTTCGTTGTTGTTGTTACTAATGCCACCTGTCTGACTGTGTCATATTGAGACCCACGAAATTCATCACGGCAAAGGGCTAGATGTACGCCTGTCGTTATCCGTAGCTTTGAGCACCATACAGGTGACATTACGATTTAGCTCAGTTAAATACCAATTTTGAGGGAGAACATCCTGGAAGTGGTCTTGGGTTTCACGCCTCATTTCTTTTTCCATCAAACTCACGAGAGGACTAGCGGCTAGATGATTATTTAGAGTACCTCCCCCCTCCCCTCCGCCGCGAAGGCATTATATATTTACAAAAAAACACCCATACCTTCTCCGGGAGGCAGGCCCAGCAGTTAGTGTTGAAGGAGGAAGATTCGATCTAGGTACCTTCCGTTCCGTACGCAAGTACTTTATTGACCACGCCAAAACGATCGTCTTCGCGTGATGTTGGTACTAATTCATATAGATATCACACCACCACATACTCCCCTGCCAGTGTTTCGGCGAATAGGCGAACGAACGATACCATATTCGTGGCGAGCATGTAAGCAGTTGCATCATTCGTGCGTGACGGATTGAGAATTGCGTCATTTGTGTGACGGTTTGGTTGTTTTTGCGGTGGATAGATGGTGCCACGACTGCGGCGCGCGAAAATTGCGTGTTCACATCACGTCCGGGTCACCAATGAAGGAGGAAGATTCGACCTAGGTACCTTCCGTTCCGTACGCAAGTACTTTATCGACCACGCCAAAACGATCGTCTTCGCGTGATGTTGGTACTAGTTCATATAGATATCACACCACCACAGTGTCACCAACCAATATACTGGATGCCGGCTGTGACCATGACCACTAGATTACTGCCACCATTCTTCAGCGAAAATATAAAAATCACTTGAATCTTTATAACAGGTAATCTAACATGTCTAAAAAGATGTTTTGAATGTTGAGATTAAAGAACAAGAAGATAAGCAATGTTATTTAATGTTAAACAATACGAGCCATTCAAAACAAAGTGGAGAGGAGCTGACTTTTAAACTTATCCTCATTTAGAACAAAGCTTGAGCCGTGGGTAGCCTAGTGGTTAGAGCATCGGACTCCAGACTGAAAGGCCTGGGTTCGATGCCACCAAATACCCTCCGAGTACACACGGAGTACGTGCTCGTTAAATCAGTGGGTCCGGAAGTCTTGTGGGCTGAATCACGAGCGCAAGATCTGGAGAATATTTCCCTCGCCTTCAGTTCCATGCCTAAATTGTGGAGGTGGAAATCGGTGGTGTCGCCATCTATCGTCCCTTTGGGGATTTTCGCCGAGCTAATTCGTACTGTCACCTGCATGGTGCTCAAGTTTAATAACAGGCGTACTTCTAGCCCCTTGCCACGATGAATTTCGTGGGCCTCGATCTGACTACGTCAGACAGGTGGCATTAAAAACAACATGACAAAGCTCCTCCTAATAATGTTACATTCCAAGAACTTATGGAGTAGTTCACTTGGGTCGTATTTGATCAACTGGTGTATAGCCTCGACTTAATACAGGGTAATTTTCAAGTCTTCCCCGAGTTGAAGAGCTGGCTAGAAGGCCAAAGATTACAGACCAATGAGAAGCTTTAAAACAACGTTCAGATCCATCTCGTCACACTAACGACAACATTTTTCCAAGAGCCCCATCGAAAAGCTTCTCCGCCCATAATACAAAAGCCTGAATTTCCATAACAATTAAGTCAAGAAGTTATATTTATACGTAGTTTTTTTTAATAAATTATTCCCTTCCCCTTTATTCTTGTCTCTTTTTTTATGGTTCATTAGAAGTTTTAAAAAAGTCTCATATTTTGCATGATTTCATGTAATAAATGCAATCTCTCAATACACCCAATTCTACCTACACTTAAACTTCTTTTACACGTTTCTGATTTAACACGAATTAGAAAAAATAATCTCTTTCAAAACGACTTAATTCCATTTAACAGGATCGACTCAAATTCTACGAAAAAAAATTTACTTTTACAGCTGGAGATGAGGATTATCTTGCAATTTCAATTTGAGACAATTCTTCGAATTTTATAAAGTCAACTTGGAATTATGTCTACGAATATCAAGATATCTAGCTCACGATACCAAACACAACGGTTAAGGAACGTGAAATAATAAGAAATCTAAAAGCAATACTTGATTTGAAGATATTAAATAGATACTCGTGCAAATTTCCAGCTAATCAGCAAACATGCTATTTGGACAGACCTGCTGCCAGTGGGACAAAGGGGTGGAGTTTATGTGTTGTAAACCCTCCCATAGAGAGAGAAACCAATAGCGACAGATTTTTATTTTTTAGCAGAAAGCGTACGCCATAGCAATTTCGTCTACGTTCTTTTAAAAATATAGCCCTTCCCATGAAAGTTATCAGTGAAAGCCATTGCCAGCTGCATTATTATAACATTACTCACCGAAGAGAGAAAGTACATGTTCAAGGGAACGAAGTCCTTTAATGACGCTATATCCGCGAAAATTAATGAAAACTGTCCATTAGCTGATCCATTTAAGTACGACTTTGAACTTTTGCCAAAAAAAGCAAGCTCATCGAAAATAAATATTAAGAAAGAAATCCTTTTTATTGGCCATGGCAATAAAAAGGAACCCTTTTAAAATACGCGGTGCATGCGGATAAAACAAATTATGTTTGCTGACTTTTTAGGACTCAGGAACCAATCTTCTCTTTTCTTATCGATGCAATATATATTTGTACATGTATTTTTCTGGGCAATGCATCTATCACGTAAAAACAGAATTAGGGGTGTTTAGTTATATCTTTAGATAAGCAAATGAATCAAAGATTAATAACGTATTTATAGAAGAAAATAGATCTTCTATATAAGTCTTGCAAAAAAAAACGAATAGTCTGAAGCTTAGTATAGAAAATATTTTACTTAATACAAAAAAAAAAAACTACAGCATAATATTGAAGCAAATTTAGAATTTTAATTATAAATTTTAAAAAAAATGATAACAAGGCAAAAGTAAATTTAAAACTTCAAATAAAATTACTTTTCCGATAAAACATTAAGAAAAGTGATGTAGATATTTCATTAAAACTTTTAAATAAAAATTATTAAAGAAAGGAAGGACATCGCAAATTAAATCAAAATTAATAATATTTAATAATAGTTTCAAACAATTTAATTTTACACGCAAAAAAAATTGATTTTGTTAGAAAAACTGTAACTTTTAATAAAGCAAAATAAAGCAGTAATATAAAAGAATCGAGAAAGAGCACACCCACCTTCTACACAAATGCAAGTGGGACATTGATGACCAGGAAGAACACCAATCTGGCAGGAATTATCTTCACATAATGGAGTTGGGCAAACAACTGAAAATAAATTTGTTTAGTCTTAAAAATTTTTTTTTTCAAAGTTTATGAGCATTAAGTCTTATATTTTACATGTACTGCACATTTATTAGAAATAGCATACTGTGTATTTGTACAAATTTTGTTTCCTTGTAAACATAAAAAAATATTTAAAAGTATCTACCGGTTGAATTTTGAGCAAATGTACAATATTTTTGTAATATATTTTAAATCGTATAACTGGCAGAAAGTTTTGTGTGATAACATAACTATTTGTTATTTACAAAGTACAACAATTACTGATACATATTTCACAAATTTTAATACTTCAAAAGTTACATTAACCCTTTATAAGGCCGTTTTTTTTAGTGACGTTATGTTAAAATACTTTGGGATTTAGATTGATTTATGAAAAGAAATTCATTTAGTTCATCACCTGAAGTTAATTTGATTTTTAAGGCCATTTTTTTAGTGGGAAGTATATTTCCGCCCGCCTACAGAGAGCTATTCAAAGGTAGGGGCATCTCATGTTTTGCATTTCTTTTATATATCGCATTACATGATATTTATAAACATAGTCAGTAAATACTAAAATCTACAAATGAAAACAAAAATAAGTATTTTGTATTCAAAATTTTAAGAAATTTTTCATATTACTTTTTATGAAATTTCAGTAAAGAGGGATCAACGTATAGTGGGACATTGCAAACCCTACAAGCGTATCTTGTTCTTTTTTCATGTGTTTTAGTAGAGCACTAACCGCAACATATGTTTTTTGTAAAATTGGCATGTGATAACCAACTAAAAAAGGCTTTATCACGCATGCATTTTTCGAGCAACCGTTTCGCCCAATTTTTTGAACCAGCTGAGGATGAAGGGTTACCGTAAACAAAACAACATGCTCTGACGTCAGCCGCGCTCTATTTCCACATTGAAAAGTTACTCGCCATTATTGACGCTGCGCACTCGCTAATTTCTTAAAAATCTTGTTGCGAAATGGGGGGTTAGGGTTCCATAGGTATGAACATTTTTCAACTTCATCAATCAAAGCGCTCTCCATCATTTCGTTCCATTTTAATATGTACATTCCTGATACTGCGCTTGACGAAGACGAGGCTCCCATCATAGGAGACGAAGAACCCTGTTGGCTAAAATTCGGAGCAATTTTAATTTCGAACAATTTTTTTAGCTCACTAGCAAGAAGTTGTTCGAAGCCGTTGATATGGAAACTGAGTAAAAATTGCTCGAAATGGTTGGTTGAAAGAATTATTTCAAATACATGTACGCGTGTGATTAAGCCTTTAAGTTAATAGTAGATCATTTGGAACAGTTTTCTTGCAGCTCAGGAACCTTACAGGCCATCTTTTGCGTTTACGACTCGATACTCAAAAAATCCATGTGTTAGTTGGTGCAAGCAATACATATCATAGGTGGAATCAAGGACGCCTTAAAACTTTGAGGCCAGGGCCTCTACGCAAAAGTAGGCCCTACCTGAGATCTTTAAAAGTAGATAGTATATAGTATGCAATGTAAAATACTCATTCAAAAGGTAATTTGAAACAAAAAAAATGAGCACGACTCGCAATCTCACAAACCGATTAGACCAATGGCCGCATTTCGACTAATGATTGTTTGTGATAATAGGCCTAGATATGGAAAACGGTCATCACATAATACAGTTTTACCACTTTTCCCATTTAACAGGCAGTTTGAAAATCCCTGCTTTCCAGAAGATATATACGGGAATAACGTTTGACCATTAAAACTATCCAGATCATGATCACATTAAGAGAGAGTAGAGAACGAAACGAGGCCCGAGCCCAGTTGGCCCATACCTTAAGTCATCCCTGGATGGAATGTAATTTCCCATTGACATTTAAACATTATAATTAAGTTGGAAAGTATACTTACAATTGAACAATAAAAGGTTACATTTTTTTAGATATAAGGGTTAAATTGTTTAGAATAATAGAATATTTGATAAATATATAACATTTTAGTTTCCAAGGAAGCTTAAAATCATGAGATATTTTTCACAGTTGAACTGTGGGTAATAAATACTATTTATCGATACAAGAAAATGCCATGAAAGAGTTTTATAGATTCACATTATACCTTAAATTCTTAGAAAGCAATCAAAGTTAAATGAACATGCTTTACACACGTAAGCAATTCATCAATTTTAAAAGCTAAAATTCCATTTTATTCGAAAACAAAAACAGTTTTTTCCATACACACAGCCAAACAGTATTTTAAAAAAGTTTATAAATAGTATTAAAAATACATACGTTCTTCAGATGTAGAATTCTCATTTTCTGTATTATCACTCTCAGAGTTATCAGCTAAAAGACAATCATAATCTGGACAGCATTTATCAGCCACATAAAATGCATCACAGTTTTCAACATTTGGAGGAGGACGACAAGACTGATGAATGCAGGTGAAATCTGGGGGTACTTGACACGTGCATTTAACGCATGAGTTGTTCATTGACAGTTCTGCCCCAATTTCATAATTGCTTTCTCCAAAAATACAGAAATCACCTATAAAAAAGAAATTGTGATTAATATGTATAAGGAAACAAGAAAAAAATAGAGAGGAAAAAAATTCAGTTCTTACAGAAAGACCAATTTATCAATTAAAATTTATAAAGAAAATTGTTATTTATTATATATAAGCTTTATTAAAGTATACCTGATGCACAAATTCAAAACTATAACTAAGCATTCAAGTTTGACAACTAATATATTTTTTAATCAAATAAAATTTTAATATTTTAAAAATAGAATACAGAAGCCCAATGGCTGAGTGGTAGCGCATCGCGCTTCCACACCACAGGTCCAAGGTTTAAACCCCGGACTGGGCAAGGTTGTGACTCAACCTTTCATCTTTTCAGTGGGTCGATAATTGAATACCAAGCTTCCTTGGAAACTTAACACTGGGGGTTTCACGTCAGACAGACCACCTAATAGGAACATCTGCTCATGTACCTCTGGGTTCAAAGTCACGTATACTGATATGCGCACAGTAGGCCTTGGCCCTCATGAGCTATTGCGCCACTGAGTTAAGTTAAAACAGAGTACAATTAGGATATGATAGTTACTTGAAATAAAAGAGTTTGTATTTGTGTAAGAGAAAACCTAAATATTTTAAGCTATTGACAACAAAATAATCCTTTAGAAATGAATAAAACTCATTTTAAATAATTAAAATACAATTTTTATAAGCGTAATGTAAAAGCACAAAGAAAAAATTTATTAAATATAATGATTCGCAAATGGAGTATTTCTAATCGAAGAAAAAGTTGTACAGAAAATAATCATTCTTTATTCATAAAATTTTCTTATAATTAAAATGTAAAAGGTGGAAGGGGAAAGTCAACTTACCTCTATCTGTTGACTCAGATTCAATTTGTACATCTACCGGTTTTGCATTGAATCCAAAATCTTGAGCTAAAGTTACAAACATGTTAAAAATATATTTTGATTTAAAAATGTTTTTCGTAATTTTTAAACTAAATCAATTAAATAAAAGAAAATGGTTGATAAATTTGATTAAATTAGCAATTAACCCAAGCAAGTTATTTGAAAAAAAGTATTGCTAATGTATTATTGCAACTCATTAAGGCTATATTTATTTTATATACATACTAGCCGTTACCCGCCCCGCTTCACTGGGTATTTCATGATGTTAAATGAGTATATACTGTTTGTATATACATAAATTATTGATATATTAACACTAAGAATTTGATTGCATTGAAAAAAATCCTTATAACTCTTGATTTAAAAAGGACAAAACTTCCAAATAATAATTTCTAAAATTGAAGTAAAATTATCTTTTACTCTCTCGTAATCTCCCAAGTGGATTTCCACAAAACCCCACTTTTAGTGGATCTCTACTCAACAAGATAAACATGCTTGCCAAATTTCAAGTATAAATCTAATAGAAAAACAACGGAATTTTTTTATCAATTAGTTCTAGTAACCATCTTTGAGAGTCGATTTCTGAAAGATCCGTTCAACAACAGAGACATACAAACCAAATTTCATTACTGTAGGTCTAGTAGTTTAAAAACTGGTATTTTTTTTATCACTACGCCGCGAAAGATCCCCAGCATAGGAGTTGATTTCCGCTTTTCAGCCTTTTTTAGCGAATTTCCCTTCAACAAAAGTAACATGTATACTAAATTTTATTTCGGTAAGTTGTAGTTCGATAACGAAATTTTTTTTTATGAAAAAATCACAGCAACTCCCCCTCCCCCTTCCCAATAATAGTCAATTTCCGTAAAATCCATTCTTTACGGATCTATATTCAACAAAAAAAAACATGCTATTAGGTGTACAACATTGCTTCCACCGTTTTTTACCGAAATTCGAGGCTTTATTGTAAAAATACTGATTATACATTTATGATTCAATAATTGCGTTCGATAACGATCGCCTGTGATTGGTTCAGTCGGTTTTAACAACTCATAATACCCTACGCAGAGCTGGTCCCACCAAATGCCACGCTGGTCTTCGACGTCAAAATCACCGTTCTTGAAGCGTTGAAACTTCTCTCGGCACGTTCTTTCACTAACAGCGGCCTTACCATAGGTATTTGAGAGCATTCGATGAGCCTCAGCCGCAGATTTTTTCATATTAAAGCAGAAAATTAAAACCTCCCGCAAATGACGAGAATTTGGCTCGTAAGCTGACATGTTTAATCGAGAATAACTTTATGATGCAGACACAAATCGACTAATATTTCAATGGCGTTATGTTTACAAATACCTAAGCTTATTGTATGACATCTACGATTTATTTATTTCGACTACCATTTACAGCTACAGCCATCTATTGCAAAACGGCGGAAGCAAAGTTGTACACCTAATAACAAAATTTCAAGTCTGTACGTCAAAAATTTCAAAAACGGGAATATTTATCCCTAATGCCCCTTAAGCCCCCGCCACGTCCCTTATAGGTCGACTTTTGCAAAACCTTTCTTATGTAGGACCTCTACTCTATGAGAGGAACATGCCTAAAAAATTTCTAGCGTGTAGGTCTTAGTCTAAAAAAATGGGAATATTTACATATAACGGCCCTTTAGGAATCATTTTTCGCCAAACTCCCTTTTGTAGCAGACCTCTTATTCTTGAAAAGAGAATGCCCACCAAATTTCAAGTTCGTAGTTCTGATAATTCAAAAGCGGGAATATATACCTCTAACACCCCTTAGGGAGTCAATTGTACTAACTCAGAAACCTTCGAGGGCATACATCCGCCCATTTCCCGAAGTTTCATCGTAATCGGAGGAACGGTTTACGAAGGCATAAGAGACATACAAACATTCATTTTTATTTATTTAGATATAAATCCAAACTAAAATATTAGGATAAAAAAATAACTAAATAATACTTTCAAAATAATTTATGCTGGAACTTTTCCAGCAAAAAATGTGTTCAAAATATTTCCTTTAACATTTAAATTTATAACTAGAATAATTGAAAGAAAACTATAGCAGTTAAGTATATTTTTATTTAAATATAGTTGTTAAATATATTTTTAATGCTATGTAAAAAGTCGAAATTAAATAAGTGAATATAGGTAAATTTTAAGGACACAGTGTGATAAAATGTGTATATGTATTGCAACAACATCAATTTATATTAATATCTGGATTTTTTCTAGCAAATAAGCGCCAAATCCTGAGTTGTGTCACCAGCGACTTAAGTGCAGTTCTGTAACAATGTTAATTACCAACAGTTTTCACTAAGGTGTGAAAACTACAGATAACAGCTTCAGTTATTCCGCATGATCTTAAGGAAAATGAGAATTTCGAATCGATCGACCACTAAGCTGTTTTGTAAGACAATCAAATCTTTGTATTATGACTCTCAAAAGTTTAAAATGAAAATAAATTTAACTATCAGTTAAAAAACCCCGCTACCATGCGATTATTTGCATAAAATTGATTTTAACTCTTCCTCCCCCCCTTAAACAGTTTCACAAACTCTTTTTAGAATGTTCATATTGTAATCAGGGATGTTTCTCGAGGCCTGGGCCTACTGGGTTTAAGCCCTGGGCCTCCTCTCGTTATCGACTCCGCCTCGGTAAGATAGTTTCAATCATCAAATTTTATTCCCAGAAATATTCTCGGAAAAACTGGGAATTTCAAACTATATGTCAACTGGATATATTAGCAAAATTGCATTATTATGTCATTTCAGTTGTCCTTGTCTAGGCTTAAGCCTATTATCATACACCATCATTTAGTCGAAGGGTGGCATTCGGTCGAGTCGGTTAGGGCATAGGTTTGTCAGATGCACATCTATTTGTTGTGGATTATCGTTTGTACGGGTATTTGACAACGTATGCTAAATACTGTTTACTTAAAAGGGCCACAACAGTAGCGTAGCCAGGGGGAGCAGACAATCATGGCCCCGGGTGTCATAGAAAAGGGGGTGGCGACAAGCACCGCGCTATTTAAATTCAAAAAATATTTCAGACTCCAAATCGCGCCTGCGTGACGAAACTGATGGAAACGAATGAAAGCTTTAATATGAGCACAGATGCAGGAAGTTTATTAGGTGCTCCACAATCGTATCCGTTTTTATGTTTCTTAGACTCCTGGAAACCGGTACTGTGTGAAGTCAATGATGCTTAAAATTATTTGCAAACAGAGGGACTAAATATCCATCAATGTACTAAAAAATACGCGCTTTACTGACCGTATTAGAAGAAAAACGAGAGAAATTCGTGGATGGAGCTTTAATATATGTTAAAAGTTTATGTGAAGAGCTTGAAATTTCTTTTGAACCCCCAAGACGAATCAGGAGAAAGCATATATTTGGCGACGGAAGTAAAAATATTCAGTTATCGTACGAAGGTAACTTGATGCGAACAATGTTTTCTTCAATGAACAGAGTAACTGTTGAAATTCGAGAAAGATTCTAACAGTTGCAGAATCTAGCGTAAAAACATGAAGACCTGAAGTGATATTGAGCATGGATGAACTTAACTTAGATCAAGCTCCTCAAGACATTAATAGAGAAGAATTCCAATTTGAGCGCGTACGTCAACGAACTTTCGTGGATGCAACAGACCTAGGCTGTAAAAAGGAACTCATTAGGTCCGACTCTCTGGGTTTATTAAAATATGTTATTGAGTCCAAATTTGAAGATAGCTTACCAAACATTGTCATAATGTTGAGAATTTTTTTAACATCTGCCATCAGTAATGCCAGTTGAGAGAGAAGCTTCTCTAAGCTAAAATTAACCAAAAACTATCTCAGATCGACTATGTTCACGTTAAGGCTAACAAATTTAGCTATTATGGCAATTGAACATGACATACATATTGATATTGATAATTATATAAAAGAATTTGCTATGAAAAAAACACACAATGTGCACTTTTAATCAATAAAAAAATTTAAAGCAACTTTTTTGATTTTTATTAATTTTCTTGACTAATGATTAAAATAGAGAAGTGACAAATTTCCGGATAAGCATAGTGGCCCAAAGTCTCCAGAATCCTAAGATGTCACTAATTTTGATTATGAAATTACATCACAACCCCCTCTCCTGTTGTGGGTACATTCAATTGCACTAGTCTTTTAATAATTTTATGAAATTAGTGAAATAGAAATCAAATAAAACAATTAAAAAACGAAATGTATTTTAAATAAAGAAAGAACTTACGACAATAGTATTCAATGGGACAGCATTTACTTTCATGGTATACGGGAATGCAACCTATTTCCAAAAGGTGTTTCTTCTTTTCAAATATACATTCTTGTTGGTAACAACTCGAACTATTAATTCCATTCCAGTTTTCGTCACATTCGCAAATAAGACAAGGGTCTTCCACCGAATAAATTTTTGCTCCCAAAGGATATGTGGCATTGTCATGGATACAGACAGCATCTGAAAGAATTCGAATTCAGAAAGAAAATTTTAAATTAGTTAAAACTAATTTACATACTAGTAATACAAAATCTAATCCATATATTATTCCTTTTATATGTATTTCTAAAGAAATCTATTTCTTATCAGCTATCCAGTCCAAGATGGTTATTTAATGAAACACACAATTAGAACAATTGAAAGTTTTTTCAAACAATCAGATATATTTACTACAGTTCCGATTAAAAATAAATTCTGTGAAAGCAAATTTTGCAAAAGAATGCCATTATAAGTTTGCTTAGCTCTTGAAATCATTAAACTATTAGTATAACAATGAAAACTTTCAAGAAAAACAAATGGCACGTGCGTATTATACATTTGAGCGATTTCATCATATCAAAAGACGTCGCTAAATGCCAAGAAATGTAGCGAACAATAGACACCATGCATGCGCATGTTTGAACACAGTAATTATAACGATTACAGCAATTGGCAAGGTCTTTTTAATTGGTGAAATTGGTTGAGGGTATAATACTGCAACACACAGTTTGTTGTTTTCTCTGCAATGGTACATTGCTTGTTGAAAAAAGAGTTTTACACAGAGAAACTTTTTCCAGCATTAACTTGACCAAGATTATGGTAATCCTAGAAGATGTCAACAGGGTTTCCAGATTCGGGACTTAAGCGTCGGCAGAGTTGGCGACGAATATGTCACCAAATCTGTCAACAACATCTGAAAAACATCTGAAAAAAACATACTTTGAGTGTTTCACTACATATGTACCAAAAAAAGCAATGTATTATTCAAACTTCATTACCTGAAGATTCAGCACCATTTTGAATTTCGTCTTCCACTGTAAACAAAACGAAAATATATTATTCTTTGATAAAAAAAACTATAACACTTTTTTTTCATTAAATATATACCACAGTAATAAAAGAATACAAGAAAAACATCGTAATGTGCGTTCCCTTTTTCCAAAACTGGAAAACATTTCAACTTTAAAATGAGTTTATTATCGAGACTACAGACAGATTTAATTTTGGAAATTTTTTATATTAAAAATCGTACTAAATGTGATCCTCTCTTCACCTATTTTTTAAATTAAAAAAATTAGTATAATAAATATGAGAGCTTATAATCAATATCAAGAGCAAATTTATTCTCCAAAATTTTAAGAATTATTAAATAGTCCAGTGACTCTACGATGCGAAATATATCGAAAAAAATACACATATATAATTTTTAGAAAGAATAAAATACCCAATAAGAAAATAAATGTATCAAACAAGTAATCATTTTTATGAAATTTAAAAATTTAGTGTAGGAGTCCATTTTTAGAAGTGGAGATTTAATTTAAAAGTAAGGTGCGAATTTATTTCCGAAAAAAAAGGGGGAGGGGGCATTAAGAATTTTAAGTGTAAATAAAATCAACGTATTTTCAACAAGGAAACTTTATTACTATTCTAATGAAGTACATTACAGCATAAAATTAATTATTAAACATAAAAAAAATTGATGAAAGAAAGCTAATCCATTAATTTGGTTTTAAATACAAGGTCTCAATTTACATACTAGTTCCGTAGTAGGTCATATTGATTGATTGATTGAATATTAACGTCGCACTGTTCAGCTACACGAGGGCTTTTGGAGACGGACCACGTAATTTTGAACCATGGTCAAGTGACGTGGACGACACCTGAGCTGGCACCCCCTCTCCTAACTATCACACCACACCAACGGGAGGACGTTTCAGCTCTCGACAGATTTAACGTGCATCGCTGCCCTACACGGCGGGTCTTTAGTGGTACTGGGCTCGAACCCGTGACAAAGCAAGCCACGGTCCGATACCTATACCACTCGGCTACCGCGGCCGCCCCGTAGTAGGTCATAAGTGCAGCACGTCGTATAAGCCGGGTTTGTATTTTTATATTTTTTCCAACACTATTTAAAAAATTGTACATAAAGTATAGAGTTCAGTTCTTGCACCCATAATTATTCGCGCAATGTGAATGTACATATTTTACTCTAAGTACTGCATAGGTCCCAGAACTTTTTGACCTTACCAATGTGTAGGGTTATCTTTCTGTATTTACTATTTTTATTTATTTATTAGCCGTTACCCGCCCGCTTCGCTGGGTATTTCATAATGTTGTACGAATATATATACACACACACACATATAAATTGATATCTAAATAACTGATCATTAACCGTTTGATTGTATTAAAAGGCCTTATTATAAATCTTACTTCTTGATTTAAAAAAAGAAGAGACAGGACTTCTAAATAATATCTAAAACTTAATTAAAATAATCTTACACTTCCGTAGCTTTGATTGATTGATTGAATATTAAAGTCGCACAGTTCAGCAACACGAGGGCTTTAGGCGACGGACCACGTAATTTTGAACCACGGTCAAGTGACATGGACGACACCTGAGGTGGCACCCCCTCTCCTAACTACCACACCAACGAGAGGACGTTTCAGCTCTCGACAGATTTAACGTGCATCGCTGCCCTACACGGCGGGTCTTTAAAGGTACTGGGCTCGAACTCGTGACAAGGCAAGCCACGATCCGATACCCATAC
This sequence comes from Trichonephila clavipes, assembly GCA_019973935.1. Classification (NCBI taxonomy): domain Eukaryota; kingdom Metazoa; phylum Arthropoda; class Arachnida; order Araneae; family Nephilidae; genus Trichonephila; species Trichonephila clavipes. Next base: position 293,753 of record BMAU01001248.1, on the reverse strand, counting down.
CACCCGGCTACCGCGGCCACTACACTTCCGTAGCACCTTTCCCCCATAGTGGATTTTTATAAAACCCATTTATAGTGTATCTATACTCAACCCAGATAAAAATGCTTGCTAAATTTAAAGTCTAAATCTAACAGTTCAAAAACGGATTTTTTTTTTTTATTAATAAGCCCGAAAATCTCTTTGAGGGTCGATCTCCGTGAGATCCGTTCTTAACTAATTTCAATTCAACAAACGAAACGTGCATACAAAATTTCGTTATTGCAGGTTTAGTAGTTCAAAAACGGGAATATTTTTTTTATTAATACGTCCCAGTAATTCCCCACTCCCCCGCCCCCATTGGATTCGATTTTAGTAAAATCCGTTCATAGCAAAGGAAACATGCTTACCAAATTTTAAATATATGCGTCTAACAGTTCAAAACCCGGAATTCTTTATCTATAATCCCCTTACCCCCCCCCTTTTGGGGGTATGATTTTCGTAAAACCCATTCTCAGAGGAACGCTAGTCCGGGAATATATTTACCACCAACGCCTTTTAACCCCCTTTATGATTCAATTTTCACAAACCCTCTTTTGTAGTGGATCTTTATTTTACGAAAAGAACCTGTCTACTGAAATTCAAGTCTGTAGATCTAATAGTTCAAATACTTATCTATAACGCCCCTTAATGTCCCGTAATGCCACTTGGGGGTTAATTTTCGTAAAAACTATTTTGTAGAGGATCTCTACTGTATGAAAGGAATCTGCTTATACCGAATTTTTCCAGGTTGTAACTACTAATAGTTTAAAAAGGAAAGTAATTATCTATAACGCCCCTTATAATCTCCCGCAACGACCCTTGAGGGGGAGGTCGATTTTTGTAAAATAGATTCTTAGATGATCTCTACTCCATATAAGGAACATGACTACGGAGTTTCAAGTCTGTAGGTTTAATAGGTCCGGAGATATCGTGATGAGTGACTGTGAGTCGTTTTTTTTCCTTATATATATAGATATACTTCCCATTTTTGAATCTGATATTATTCACTATTTCATTGGTTTTAATTTTGTGTTTTCGCGGAACCCTAATTTTTTCCCTTAAAATAAAAGTAGCTTTAGTTATTCCTTATAGCATCAGCTATCTGCCAGATAAAGTCCCGTCAAAATCGGTCCAGTCGCGCGCGCGTTTCAGAAATTAGCCGGAACATACAGACAGACGAAAATTTAAAAAATTGATTTTTTCATATAAATACCGTATTTACTTTTGAATGGATGTAGTAAAGAGTTGTTAATTTGAAATTATAAACAGACACTTCAATTTTATTTATTTGTATAGATTGTGGTCTTAAGTCGAGGAGAAGGTGTAGCTAAAATTTAACGTTCACACTAGTTTTCATTTCGTTTCACACTTATATAAGTAGTATCAAAAAACAAAGTTTCTAGGAAGGATGTAAGTACGACAAACATGATTACGGAAACAAATTATGCAAGCCATCGAAAAGAATAATCAGCTAGTATAAGGCAAACCCTCACATTTTCTTTTTTTCGTTATATCCGCATCCGGAAATTACACCATTATTCAATAAGATTAAACGTCATGAAAGGACCATTTACTTCAAATACGAAAAACATTTTACATTTTTTTAAAAAAAATGTCTTACAGTGTGTTTAAATGCTTATAAATTATAGCACAGTTAAATTCTTTTAAAGGTTAACTAAGAAATAACCTGATCGTGAGTATTAAATAAAGTTTAAAATAAACATCATTTCAAAGCGAGTGAATATTAACGTCGCACTGTTCAGCTACACGAGGACTTTTAGCGACGGACCTCGTAATTTTGAACCATGGTCAAGTGACGAGGACGACACCTAATCTGGCACCCCTCTCCTAAATACCACACCACACCAACGCGAGGACGTTTGAGCTCTCAACAGATTTAACGATGACATGCCTGCCATGATCCGATACCTTGACCAATGGGTTACCGCAGCCCCGACATCATTTCAAAAGATAAGCAAAACACAAAAAGAATCAAAAATACCATTTTTTTTACAAAACTAAACAGTTGTGAACTACATCTACAAAAATAAATATTTTAAAAATGAAAAGTGGAACTTTAAGGATACGACAATTTTCTTTTTTGATTTTTAGCGACCATCACTTTGAAAAAAATTATTTGGTGGTTAAAAAGAAGAAGAAAAAAAAATGGTTAAAAAGAAGAATAAAAAAAAAATTTAAATCACCATATATATTTTAAATTAGTTAATGGTTTTTCGTTCAGAATTTATTATCACTGGTATGTTTCCCCGAAGTTTATTAAAATATTAACCATTTGTTTACTCTAGATGTAAATTTATGAAACAAATTAATAGGATAAACACTAATCATACAAAAAAGAAAAAAAATAGAAATTTGAATTAAATTTCAATTATATATATCAAACATTATAACAGCAATGCCAGCTATCACCTAATTATTACTCAATAAAAGGTGGGAGGGGGATGTTTGCTAAAAAAATAAAATTTTAATATGTTATCGCAGTCGAACTGTTAGCATAAATTCTCAACAATGTAGTGAGTGTTAGTTGGGAGAACCCTTGTCTATGCACACTTCCTACCGTTGTTAAAAAGTGCGATCTTATCTTCCCTTTAGAAAGGAACATGATGGCGTAACAGACGATAGATGGTTGAAAACAAATAAAAAGTTTACATGATTTACGTAGATTTCGTGTAGTATTCATTTTGTCGTCACGTTTTAGAGTAATCTTTTAATCACTAACAAAATAATTTTAATCCACAAAGGTGATTAACCATTCCTGGAATTATGGTTCAGTTTATACCACAGAAAAAAACTTCTTGTAGTTGAATTCGATATACCAGCTCTCTGAGGAGGGGGAGAAGGTTTCGTGTTTTGTCCTATGGTGCTCAATGGTACTATAATTTAATTTTCTAATCGAACATAAATATATATCTTCAAATTTAAAAGTAATATCAATATTTTCACCATCTAATATATTTTTAGAATTCCAAACTAAGCCTAAAATTATTGAAGATGTCACAGTAAAACAATTCACACAATCTAATACTTATTTTGAAAGCTTACCACATTCATATCTTGAAGGACAACATTTGTTCTTTTCATACACTGGATGGCAGTTTTCACCTCCAACACGATCAAGCTGAGGACATTCTCTGTGTCTGCAAACAATATGCGGAGCATTCTCATCAACACATTTGCACACTTGACATTTGTCGGTGAGCTTAATCCTTTCCCCTACTTTGTACTCTTCGTTTTGGTACAAACAAACTGCAAAATACTATCCAATTTAATAAATATAAATATCACACACACAAATTACGTTATATATAAAGTATCAAAAAGTTTAGGTCGTTTATTTGAAAATCGAACCTAGTTAATGCATCAAAAGAGTATTAAAGAGAGGGATCTTTATTTCTTTTCACTTAATGACAACATTTACTACTAAGGTTGCGTTAACTATTTTTAATGTAATGTATCTAATACATGTAAAAGCCATTTATATTCCTTGAAAGAGCAATGGACTAAATTCATGTGACGTCATAGCTACATGATAAATGCAATCATGTGTGTATTTCCAACAAATAAGTTAATGCACTGCACTGTTGCCAACTTTTGCTTTGTGCAGAAACTTTCTTTTAAAAGTACATATTTGTCAAAGTGTATTAAAAACAAAAAGTACCAGAAGTATGAACGTAAAGAGTTGAAGAAGGAAACACATACTTTGGTTGCAAAATGATACATTTTTGGAACTTTCCGAGTGTGAATCGGGACAGGGAAGTAATAGTTGACAACTTACACTTTGTTTTTAAACAAAAAGTTGGTATTTGTATTCACCTGACGAAGACTTCCATACGTTCATATAAGTTGTGGTCCATTTTTTTTAATGATCAACATTTCCAGCTGTGATAGACATTGGCAATTGAAGGTGGATGAAGGCCAGGTGTTATTGAAACATTGCATTTGATAAACAAATTTTTTCTTCAAATCAAGACATTTAAAGACTGTTTTATCAATGTAGTGGATACGTAAATAGTTAAAAATAACTTTAAAAGTTTCCAAAATACATTTTGGTTAAGGATGTTTTCAGATTTGAATTGTAGCACTAACTTTGACTTTAATTTAAACTGTTTATTCAGTCGTTTTCCAAGAACATACATTGATGTCTGCGGATAAAGTATTATCAATTCCAAGAATGCTTTTTGCACTCATGACTGAACAAGCCTCTGTGATTAGGTCACTGTAAATCGAGTCTTTCTTCGCAGAAGCAATTAATAATATTTCCATTTGACACAGTTAAGTAAGTTTGCTTTATCCCCGAAACGTAATTTGATGTTCACATTGAGGTAGTATCGTAAAAGGTAATAAAAAGTTCCAATAAATGAAATTCTTAAAGCTTTTAAGAACTTAATATAACAGCTTCGAATTTTTTTATACTCTAAAATTAATCACAGATTTTGTCACTACATTAGCAAAATATCCATTACTTCATGAACCAATACTTATTGAATTAGTATGTATTTTGAAAGAATGTTTGTCTTTTCAAACACATTTTTTATAACATTTAGCCCTCAAACGAACTCAACCTTAAAATACACGATATCAAACTGTGAGCTTCGTCACCAGTTTTGGGATTAGTAGTTTCCATTTCCTTTTAAAGCAGTAGTCACCAACCGGTGGTCCACGGACCACTGACTGTCCATGAAAAAATTTTAATGGCCCGCAGAAAAATTAGGACACCATTTATATTTTTTTTTTATGAAGATTCAATTTCAAAAATGTCGAACAATTAAACGTATAAGATACGGTTAATACTTTTTAAAAAAAAATAGTTACTCTACTTTTAGCAAAATTCCTTCCAATTTAAGTGATTTTTTTAGCTGCTTTTGCAGATGTCTCCATCGATGTTTGAAAGTGAGAGTTGGCAACCATCTTAAATTAGAGCATAACATTTTTGTTAACATTGCTTTGCATTGTCAGTTTGCCCTTACTTTTCGCGAAGTTCATTTGCAGTGATAGATGTAGAAATGTATACAGAAAAGTGAATACGTGAAAATATAGTAATAGAGGGCCATCATATAATGATAAATTATATTAGCAGTCCGCTAAATATAAAATTATGTATTTAGTTGTCCAGGAAATTCTAAAGTTTGACGACCGCTACTCTATAAGTATGTACTACACTGGTGTGCAAAACTTAAGCAACAGGTGGGTTTATTGCCATAACTTCACGAAAAATCATCTGAGAGACATGAAATTCAGAAATGAGGGAGAGTATTATGTACGTAAAGGATGACGAAAGCATCGGCGCTGAAAAAGGAATACAATGCATACGGTATGGAATCAAACAAAAACAAGCTTTATTGAACGCATAGTACCGTGACTCATGATGGTCTATCCAACAGGAAGAACAACAAGCAGATGTTCCTTAATATGGTTTATGCCCTCCCCTCACTGCAATGGTTGCTTCGCACCGTCTCCGCATACTCAGAACCAGCTGGTGCAACATTTCTTGCGGTAGGAGTACCCATTCTTCAATCAGCATCTGTTTGAGTTGTTGGGTGTTCTCCGGATGATGTAAGCGTGCTGCAATACGTCTCCCCCAAAGCATCCCACACATGTTCGATGGGATTTAATTCTGGGAAGCACGCAGGCCAATCCATTCGAGTGATATCTTCACTTTCCAGCAGCTCCTCAACAGCAAGAGTCCAATGCGGTCGTGCATTGTCATCCATAAAAATGAAGTCTGGGCCAATGGCACCTCGGAACAGACGCACATGGGGAAGAAGTACCTCCTCACAATAGCGATCCCCGATTACAGACCCTCTATCGAAAATGTGGAGCTCAGTTCGCCCGTTCAACATAATGCCTCCCCAGACAAGAACTCCAGGACCACCGTAATGGTGCCTTTCCTTGATGTTACTGGTATAAAACCGTGTCCCGATCTCTCTCCAAATCAAAGAAATGAAATTGTGGAAATTGAAATGGAGTTTGGCCTGTGACACGTTAGCGTCCGGACGTACTCGACATTCGATCCGCATACGAATTCCTGTGGACAGGCCACGACCTACAACTTTTGCTGGCTGAAAATTTATTTTTCAGTCTGGCGCCTGCTATCGCCTAACTACGTAGCTGCTGAACGAATTTACCTGATTTCTTCAATATGGTTCGGAAGAAACAAAAAAGGATTCCCGAACGACGACGTGCGAAGCATACTTCGACTACCAGTCGCGACGGCAGCGAATCTGCTGCATCGGAAGAGCCACCCGGAGTGACCGACATGGAAATCCCGCTGCCCACAACACCCCAAGCTTCACGACCCGGAACGCCAGAGAACGCTGGCTCCACTCTTATGCACTGCAAGAAACTTCGGGAACTAGCATATCTCATCAAAGTTTACACCACGAATCATGAGACCTCCGAAAAAGTTCTGCAATTAGCAATCGATAATGGAATCACCGATCCGAATGACCCAATGGTAAAGACGGAATCAAGCTACATGGAGTTCAACAACATGAGACTGCAAAAAGCGGTAAGTGAGTACGCCTCTCTTCCCCCCTGTGACATTCCCAACTGTACACGACACAACCCTAAAAACACCCCAGTTAAAACTAACTCACCCGACCCCTCTCCCCCACCTACACCGATCCCGACAAAACGCAAAGAAAACACCGAAGGTTTTACGTCTCCCCCATCTAGAAAGTTAACTAAAAACACTCACTCAAATTCAAACCCCGAAATAAACTTTAAGCTCAATTTAACTAATAAATTTAACGCGCTCGAAAACACTGTTCCCGAAGCACCAATAGAAACCGCAGTTCAACCTCATAAATCACCCGAAAGCACCTCTCTCACCACAAACCAGACTAGTCATTCACCGAAGCTGCCTCCCCTCCATCATGTTACTGATAACCGATGACCTTAGATTCCACATAAAAACTCTTAATGGTAAAATGCCCGCCTTGCGTATTAAAACTGCAGGAAATACGTCAAACTGTACACAGACACTCAACCACAACACGATACACTTAAACAATTACTCGAAGAGCTAAAATATCCTTTCTACTTTTTTACACCCAAACACGAGCGACCCATTCAAGTCGTAATCAAGGGCCTTCCCCGAACAACTAAAACGGCAGAAATACAATCAGACCTTCTTGATCTGGGCTACACAATCAATAAGGTTACACAACTTACAGGCAACATAACCAAACAGTTACTATCAGTGTTTTCACCATATCACTTCCAAGAAATACATTTAATGAAAGCATCTTCCACCTAAAAACTCTAGGCTACCTATCCATCACAGTCGAAGGCTTTGAAAGCAGAGGAGTTATCCAATGCTTTCAATGCAACCAATTTAACCACACGGCAGACACTGCCACTTAACACCCAAATGCTTAAAATGCGAAGAAAAACATCAAACCAGGGACTGCCAGATCAAGAGGCTGGATACCCCCTTCTGCATCAACTGCCAAGTTCACGGCCACATGGCCAATTACAGTAAATGCCCCCTCTTCCCCAAACCACGCAAAGGCTCTAATATAAAATCAAACCCAATTATTTCGAACAATTTTATCAGGCCCAATATCTCATGCACAAGCCACCCAACAAACTTCTCATTCCGACACAACACAACAGATGGCACCACCCGCGACTACCCCAATCGACACACAAACTCCCAAGGAAATACCCACCCCTATTATTTTACCTACACAAAGTTCTCTAACACACAAACAGATTGCCTTAGCTTAATCACTCAAACGCTTCAACAAACCATTCATGCACTTTCAACACTAGTACAACATATCAGTCAACTAACTTCACCACAACCAGCTTCTATACCACCAACTCCCTGCCACAACAAAAATACTTGAACGAACACACTCACCAAATCTCAAATCGTATCACAAATTAATAATCTCCTCAATCAATACGACGGAGCGAGGGACTAAGATTTTCTTTTTTTTTAGTCTTTTTTTATTAAATTTCTCTATTTAATTTCAATCTAACCCTAGCATTATTACCCCTTCCCCTTACAATGGCTGCGGCACCATTGCAAATTCAATAGAGAGGCTTATTCACTTACCGTCTAGACCAATTACAGTGTTTCTTCTCCCTCGACGACAGGAATTTACCACATCTGGACTGTTGGACTCTACATCTCGATGACGTCATCTCCTCTGCACCCCATAAATCTTCATGACCAGAGCCACCCGATAAGTGTAGCACGGCACCTAGTGAACTGTCGCGTTCATCAATAATGGACTTTGCTACTTTTAACTTTATGTGAAAAACTGTGAAACTTCAAGGGACAAGGACAGACAAGGACTTTTTACTTTGTGTTTTTCATATTTTTTAATTGTATGTATTATATGTGTAAAATTTTAAGTGCATATCAATATTTCCCAAAACCCACGTTAAGGAAACGTAAACCTTATGACATGGGACGGAGGGTTATTTATTAACCCAGTTTCCCAATGACCCCCAGCTTTCTCCAAATCAAAACGCGTTGAGAATCGCTTCTGGTACTGAACCGACTCTCATCCGTAAAGAGGGCACGACTCCATTGATCAGTTGTCCAGTTTTTGTGCTCTCTGCACCACTGTAAACGGTGGCGTCGGTGGTCAACTATCAACGGGAGGCAGCGTTCAGGACGGCGGGTGAATAGACCCCCTTTGTGAAGGCGTCTGGACACAGTAAATCACGACACTTGTCGCCCCGTTGCTGTAGAGAGTTGCTGAGCAATGACGCTTGCTGACTACCTTCGGCCTCTTTTCACCTGTAGGATGATATATCGGTCATCCCCTGCAGTTGTTGTCCTCGGGAGACCACCACCAACCTTTCTAACAGCTGTACCTGTGGTTTGGAACGCTTTCCAAGCGCGCGAACTTTTGTTGATTCCGAACTCTGCAGCTACACTGGTGAAGGTACACCCCTCCTACAGCTTTCCGATCATTCTTCCACGTGTGAAGTCGTCCAAGTGATTTCTTCTAGCCATATTTCACGAACTGACTCACTGGCACTTACAACGAATATGTTGAATTGCGTCTCCGTCCTTCATTTTATTCTACTGTTGAGCAGCGCGCGCCGACATCACGCGTTTTGCGTACGCTCACGTCGCTTCTGACGTTTGGTTTCTGATATTTGAATACGCATGACGTTTCTACTGCCTTACTTGTTCACTGTACTGATCTCCAGACCTCCTTTACTGCAATTTCATGGCTATCTGCTAAATTTTTACATTGTTGCTTAAGTTTTGCACACCAGTGTAATATATCCATTAAATACTGTTGAACAGTTCGCAAGGTTTCGTATATATATATAACTGCTTCTAAATCTTTTTTCTCTTTAATCCTTTGAAAGCCAAATCATTACTTTCCTCATTGACTCAATAAGTCAAGCGCTTTATTTTTTTAAAACGTAGCATGTCCTTAAGAAATTCAAATTAACGGCATATTTTCTTGTATAATACCGAAAACATGAAGGACAGAAATAATATTCTTTGATTCATGTCTTACATCAAGGTCGAAAGAAATGCATGTAACAATGTACATACATGGCGTGGAGAGTTTTCTTTCATCATCGTCATGACACATTTTTAAATGTCTCATGTTTCCTGCTCCATTGTAAAATTAAACAATTATATTTCTACGAATGATCCCAAGTCCTTCGAAATTAGAGTGAAGCAACTTGCACAAAGTTTTGCTATCAATCAAATTGGAACCAAGAAAGTGCTCCCCGTTTTCCAATTTCTTAGTCACATATCTTATGAGTGAGTAAGTGAGAATGAGTATATTTAAGTCGCGCAGTAAAGCTGCACGATGGCTATTGGCGACGGACCTCGTAATTTTGAACCATTGTCAAATTATAAGGACGGCACCTCAGCTGGTAACCTTCTCTCCTTACTTCTACACCTCCTCGATGGGAGGACGTTTGAACCTCGACTGATTTAACGTGCAGCGGCCCCCTCTACTCAAAGGGTCTTCAGCAGTACTAGGCCCGAGATCATGACACGCCAGCCACAAGTCTTGACCGCTGCCCACGCCTATTTTAGGAGAGCTAACTCCTCATAACGTGAAATGTCTGGAGTTCCATTCATCCGTTTGAACAAATACGTGTTTTCTTAGAACTTTCAAATATGCTGCTATGGTTAGGTTGTCGTGATATCAAAATTTAATTTAGTACATTATGAAGAACATTAGTAAAATACTTTTTCTAAAATTATTTTTCGGTCAGAAAACACTTTTCCTCCCCAATACGTTGATCTTATATCCTGCACAATTATTACTGTCATTTGAGCGATCATTTTCTGCGTCTCTTTAGTGCTGAACGCTGGCTTCGCAGAAAAAGCGAAGAGTTAAAGATAATTTTAAGCTTATCTCGACTTTTCATTCACTTCTTCCTGTTGTACAGTATACACATAAAAAATACATTTTCCTTGAATTCTTTTGAGAGCGTTTTTAGCATTAAAATGACAAAAAAAAATTATGATTAAAGCGTTGTACTGCCTTTCCCCAGTTTTAGACCCATTTGAAATAAATTTCATTGTGGCAACTTGTGCTACATAACAAAAACAAAAAGTTATGTCTCCTGCAATGCTGTATGTTCAAGCCATTTTTTTTCTGTAAGCCATGCATTTATGAACTTTCTTTTTGATTCTGGGTATTTATTAACACTAAGTTGAAATGAATCACTTTTGACATATTTTCATATTTCTTGCTTATCATAAAACGGATTTATAGGTTGGAGCTGAGTATGACTACTTATAATCAATACACTCGCACGTGCAACTTCTGCTTTCATACTGTACAACTTCTGCTTGGAACAAACAACGTATGTTCCAAGCAGACAGTCCCTCACTTTGCATCATACGAATTTTCAAGACGTGATTACATTTACCTGTATTTGATTGTACACAATCAAAGTAACAAATGCCATAAAAATTCCTTGTCATTTAATTCCTTGGTATTTTACAAGCAATAATCACACACATAGAATATCACATTCATAGAATGAATTGGATGGCCCATATAATTCGAATGACAGATGATAATGTTGTCAAAAAGGTACGACAGTTCAGTCACTGGGATTCGGAAGAGTGGAAGACCCAAGGTTGAGATAGGATTATAAACGAGAAAACTTGGAGAGCAAAGTAAACAAGATGTCATTATGGTGGAATCTTCAAAGGACGGCACTGCCTTCCCGCCACGAAGGGCCGTCTTGCCAGATATGATGAATCACACACACCTATTCTCTGAGATAAGCATTTAGTGTATCACTCTAGTAGTCAAAATGCCAATACCAAACTTAAAGAGAATGGATCCATCACTGTCTGACATACTTGAGGAGAAGTTCACACAATAATCTAAAACATATATTTTAAGTATGAGAATTTATTGAGACTTCTTTTTTAAATCTTTTTTTAAAATTTAGTTTATGTAATTCCAAAGTTACGTTTAACTCTTAATATCAATATCTATGATAAGGATGCATATTCCTACATTATAAATAGGAATTTCCTAACCTGCCCATCGTTACTTGAACGAATCAGTTGATCTTGATGCACTGATTTAATAATGATGAATAACATTAAATCATGCATCAACAATCAATTTAAAAAAAAGAGTTTTTTGTCCCTCAAAATATTTGGCCATTTATAGTACATCGTATCTTTAAAACAATACTATAATTTAAAAAGTATAATAATAAATACCTTTTGATGGCGTAGTTGACTTTATTTCGGGGCAGGAATAATTTACTGGGCACCCACACGAATTTATCTGCGATACTGTACAACCTTTAATTTCATAATGCTTGTAATACCTCCAATCACAGCTACAGTCCTCTTGTAACTCTTCATTCATCAAACCTGTAAAATAGTATAAAAGTAAATGTATGAGTTTTAGTAAAAATGACAAATACAAAGAATATTTTCTCATTGTAGAGGGTTGAATGAGAGTGAGTATTTATTAATATCGTACAATAACATAATGCGAAGGCCTTATGTAAAGGTAATGGGCCTCGTAATTTTGAGCCCTAATCAAGTCGCGAGGACTCTGCTAACTTCCACATCACACCGACGTATAACGTGACCACGACAGATTTAACGTACATTAGCTCCTGTACATGGCGGATCATCAGTGGTACCAGGAGATGAACTCATGACTTTACAATGTAACAAAAATTGGAATTAAAGAAAATAAAGTGAAGAATATAGAATTTCTATTCGTTCTTAAGAAAATGTTTTTATAATAAGCGATTTTTTTAAATACAAAATAAGTTTTATTTTTATAAGATATTTTTTCATTATTTTATTATGTCTATAAGAAAATGTCTTCAAGAACAGAGGTCGCCAAAGTGGTGGTCCACGGACCATCAGTGATCCGCGAGAAAATTTCTCTGGTCCTGAGAGAAATCTGGAATATATTTGCTCATCACGTTAAGATGCATTGAAACATAATTCAATTCATAACAATTATTTTTTTAAAAAATTCCGTGAGGTCAAAAAGTTTGACGACCGCTGTTCAAGAAAATATCAAAATTTACTCAAGGTACAACACACAATTTCATTTTAAATTCGATAGTATCCGATAACTTTTAAGAATCTATTATACATCTAAACTTTTTAGAAAACATTATAAGACATTCATAAATATTTTCCCAGCTAGCTGAAAAACATTAGTAAAATACAAGCACATCAATTTCATTGGTTTTTACCAATATGAAAATTGACGATTTAAGATATCACTAATTATTTATAAGTGAAAATTGTTAAAATCCAGGCATAAACTTTTCATTAAAATATTTATTGTTTATCTTACATAACTGTTTTGGCAGGGCTACAAAAAACACTCGCTATCAAGTTTGGCATGCTTTCCTTAAAACGGGGGTGGCACGGGGTGGCCAACCCGCGGCAGGCGTGCACAGTATGAACCCGGCGAAGTTGTAACAGTGATACGCGAAGAGATTTACTGAAAATATCAGAATAAAAAACATTTTTTTACAATTTTTTTGAAATGTGGTTATCTCAGAAAAATAAATGAAACCCTCAAAATTTATTTTAAATATACTTAATTGAATTACAATAGAAAATTATCTTGTAGAGAGCTTCATTGTTTGTGCTGGGTTTCGCACTCTTTAGATTTTGGTATTAGAGAGGGCGTGTGTTTAAAAATATCTGGAAGAAAATAATGAAGTGCCCTATGAGTACTTGCTGCTTAAGAATGAAGATTGACCATGGGATTTAGCTTTTCCTATCGACATTATGAGACGTTTAAATAATTTAGATTTAAGATTATACACAGGGAAAAGATTGATTTTTACCCTAGTTAGTCATATATATTTTTTGTGTGAATAAACGTTTGCTTTTTTTGTCCCGATTTTGGAGAAAAGATTAACACATTTCATATTAATGCAGGAACTATTTACGAAAGTTAATAATGCTCCAAGCTATGATATATTTAAAAATTTAATATTCTTTTGTAGGATTACTTCAGGTTGATGATTTTCAAGATGTGTGATAAAAATACTCATCTTTTCACAAATCCCTTTTTAATTTCTCTGCAAGACGTTAATTGTTGCCTACTTGATATCGAAATCGAAATTATTGACCTACAGCATCATACTACACCGAAGTTCAAAAGTGAGGAACTTATTTCAACTTTAAGCGATCCGAATTATACTAAATTTTGGAAATTTGTGCCAAAAAGCAATTTTTCCAAATTTACACGATTTGGCTGCAAGATATTATTATAAGTTAGGATCAACATATGTTTGTAAACAAATATTTCCTTTAATGAACATAATAAAATCAAAATATCCCTCAAAATTAACTGATATGCACCTAAAACAATCTAATTTTGTGAGCATCTTCACGAACTAATCCTAATATAGATGACTTCTTAAAAGAGCCGCAAATTCAAAAGCTACATTTAGCTGTACTGATTGTAAAGTAATTATTTAGAATTAAATATTTTGAGTCACTCATTTCCATTTTATTCCTAACCTAACTGATTGAACTTGTAAAATGTTTATTAACAATAAAACCTAAGTTTGTACTTTTGTCCTATTTATTAAATTATTTTTAAATTTCCACTGCAGACGTATTAAAAAAAGTTTTATTTGCGTAAAAATCCCATAGTAAACCTATAAGTAATACTTTTTAACCTTTCCTAAATCTTTTTTGTTGTTTTTGTTGGCATGCATAATTATTTTTTTATCAGACAGTGGCGCTCTTCCCCAAAAGGTTGGTCACCCAAAAAGGTTGGAAAAGTTTTACCTACTTCATAAACTAATTTTGTGAAGTATCTGTAATATAAGTTTGAAAATATCTCTAGGATTTTCCTTTTACAATATTTTCCACCTGAATGACCTAGAAATTAAAATTATATATAGTTTCCAATTGTATGCATTCAGTAGTTTAATTTATTTATTTCTGAAAATTTTATTAATTTTTTAAAAAATCCCCAGAAAAAAATCTTTTATGGATTAAATATAATTCGAATCAACCCGCGTTTTGTAAACGTGCGTGCAGGAAGATAAATATAAGCGAACGTGGCATCTACACCAGTAAACTTTGACAGCAAGAAAAATCAAAATGTATCATATAAAGTTGAAATACTAGGAATATTAAAACAAATCGGGGAAAAAATACCATAATTGCTTAGAATGAAACGAACAGACGTAGACAAAATCTCGAAAATTTGGCAAAAACTCAAAAAAAGTAAATAATTGCTCTAGAATGCATCGGATGGAATGAAAACACGTAGATAAGGTATCTTGAAAATCTGGCAAAAAATCAAAGAGAAAAATCCTTGAATTCGGGTTGTCAGAGGTCATAAACAGACCGCCAAAAACGTGTTTTTATCAAATCGGTAGCAAGTAAAGCCAGGAGAAAGCCAGAGTCATTTAAAGTTGTATTATGCATTGATAAACAATAGTTATGAAATGAAGGGATGAGGACATATTTTAACTATTCTTTGCATAAATATTTAATGGTTTTTCTTTTGAAAATAATTTTAATTAACGGAACATAAATATAAGTGAAAACTTCTGATTTATTCTGGGCAAGATAATCCAATTGTTCAGATGCACTACGTTTTCTTTTACGATATTTTCGTATTCGGGCTTTTTTAGTACTTCTCTTTTTCGTGTCAATTCATTGGTGGATTTGCTTATTTCATCCGTTTTCTGTAAAGGGCAATGTTTAAATAATTATGCATTCATATATACACTCATGTTCATAAATTAAGGATAATTCATAATCACCAGAAATTGAACTCTAAAATAAAATTTTCACATGTGTGTGTAGAATTATCACACACATATTGAAGAAGAATATGCAAATTACAGTAAACCACCAGATGGCGCGGATAGTACGTCACAATGACGAGAGTGTAAAAGAGGGGTATATAAGAATGGTGGCAAAGAAGTAAAATTGTTCACAAGCGCTTTAAAAGCCTTTCAGTGCAATAACCGCATAGTTATGGCACAAAGGAAGCATTTTTTACGTGGTAGAATTATTGGACGACTGGAATGTGGACGTACCCAGCTGGAAGAATCCGAGGAACTTGGAATCGCCCAGAGTGTCATCTCCAGGCTTTGGCAACGATTCTAAGATTATGGTAATGTGAGTAGATGTTACAGCACAGGTCACCCCGAGTTACAACGCCGAATGAGGACCGGTATTTGGCAGTTACTGCCAATAGAAACAGACGGAGCACAGCATCAGACCTGTCTCGTCAGCTCTCTTCAGCTACCGGTACGACAGTTTCAAGGCAGACCGTGTACAGACGCTTAGGGCGCATTGGTCTATATGCTTGTAGGCATGTCAGATGTGTTTCACTTACCGCAACTCACGGTCACCTGCGATTTACCTGGAGTAGATAGCATGCATTGTGGACACCCTAACAGTGGCCTTGTGTGATGTTTTCCGACGAGTCCAGGTTTAGTTTGCAGTCTGATTCTCGCCGGACTTTAATATGGAGAGCGCCAGGTACCCGTTACCACCAAGAGAACACCATTGAACGACACCGTTACGGTGGTGCAGGATGGCTCGTTTGGGGAGGAATTATTCTTGGTTCCAGATCTGACCTGCATGTTCAGAGTGTAATGATGACAGGCCACATCTATCGGGATGTCATTCTGGAACATGTACGTTTGTTTCGGGGCGCCATGGGTGCCGAATTTCTGTTTATGGATGACAACGCCCGTCCTCACCGTGCAAACATTGTAGACGAATGACTTCAATCGGAGGATATCATCCGTATGGATTGGCCAGCATACTCACCGGACTTGAATCCATTAGAGCATGTGTGGGATATGCTTGGCCGACGAATTGCAGCTCGTTAACCCCCTCCCACCTGTCTACCGGAACTTCAGAGGGTATTGCTTGATGAGTGGTGTAATATTCCCCAAATCAGATTGACAATTTGATACTCAGCATGCCTAGGCGTTGTAAGGCCTGTATTGCATCGTCCGGGAGACATACTCCGTATTAACCATCATACTAACCATGTTATACTGTTTTTTGTAAATAGGTTCTTTTTGAAATTTGCTCCAGGGAGTAAAAATCGCAATTTTTATTAATTATGTCAAACATATAGCATCTTTTCTGCTCTTTACCTTTTGTTTAAAAAATAGACTTTACAAATAAGTCAAATTTGTTTTGCTTCTGTCTCTTTCTTTGCCAGAACTTCATTATCCTTAATTTATGGACATGAGTGTAGTTATATATGAATATATACGATTTAAATGTCAATTAGTCTAATTATTTTAAAATATTTATGTGCAAATTGCTTATGTAGATTACATTTAAAAAATGTATATGTTTATATGGTACTTACGTATTATTGCAACGGTATTGGCGACATTACATCATAGAAAGCACATAATTGCCAATTCAGCACATGCGGCACATGGGAAATCAGGATTGCCAACTTGGTGAGTTTTTTTGAACATTGGCATTGCTGTGATACGGCTGATACACCGTATCCTATGTAAAACTAGAAAACTTATGCCCTGATAGCCGTTTACTTTCCTTAAAACTCTCCTAAGCAAGAAAACGGAGAGGGTTCGTACTTTTTCACAATTAATACTTTTATTTTCTCATAATTTCTTAGTGGTCATCACTAATATAAACCAAAATAATGACAACTTTTTTGCTAATTAACTTCATTAAAATTTCGGATTTTAACTCTTTCGGCGCATTTTTATGTTTAAGTATGCTCTTTCTACTAAATCAAAAAATAGATACCATGCTTCGTTTCTTCTTATCTTTGATCTGCTTTGTAATACGAGTAATAATCCTTTATTTTCCCCATTTATTTTTGCTTGCGCTCCTCTTCTCTTGTCCACTCGCTGGAGTTGAATCGAAGAGGGTGCATGAAAGTAATATTTAAGTAAAGAAAATAAAACTTTACGGGAAAAAGAGTGCATGAAATTTTTATTTAAAAAAATACGTGCTAAAATTTTTTAATTCAAAACTAAAGGAGCGTTGCCGACCCGAGCACGCTTGATGATCCTAATTTAACCGAGAAAACCCGGCTGAGCGTAACGCATTCAAACCTGACGCTTAATTCAGATTCACTCTTCAGCATAATGCACCTAAAGAAGTTAACACTTCAATAATTTGCCTTATAACTTTAACGGTAACTCAGGGGTAGGTAATTGTTGGTTCAAGGGTCACATTGTGGAAGTGGAAGATACGGGGGGGGGCAAAACTTTTTAACACTAAACGTACCATAACGGGTCAAATGACCCATTTTGAACTTTTGCATTGAAAATGTACGTATCTTATTGCTTTTGCACATTGATTTCATGACTTTTTCTAAGTAATTAATCTACAGTTATTATACTATTTTTTTGTTTTGTTTTGTTTATTTTGAGTAATACTTGTCGTATACCGTTATCTACCACAACAGGTCATTTGACCCGGAGGGCATTTTTTGTTTTATAAGCTTATCGAGTCATATTGCTTATCGTATTGTAATCGGTAAGTTGCACGTTTCTGCAGACTGTTATGTAAAGTAGTTCATTCAAAATAGCTGAAAATAATTTCAAGAAAAGTCTAAGTTCTAAGCCTTACAGATGGCCTCTCCAAGTTTTTTTCAATATCCTTGATTTAGCTAGCATAAATGCCTGGATTTTGTACAGGCAAACGACAGGAGAAAACATCTCAAGACAAGATTTTTTACTCAAGCTAGCAGTAGAATTAGGCGCCGATTTTCGAGAAGTCCGTGAACAACCAAAACAAAGAAAAAATACGAAAGGCTCGTCGCCTAAGTGTACTACAGATGCTTATCAACGTAAGAGATGTCAAATAGGATACTGTAAAGAAAAAAACCGAACAAAATTTGCTCTGAATGTAAAAAATATGTTTGCGGAAAATGTACAAAGGATACACTTGTATGTAAAAAATGCGATGAGCAATGAATTAAAAAATCTAATTTTTTGCTTTTGTAATAGAAATGGTCAATTTACTATTTTGTTTTATTATAATAAAATTAATTTTTATTTTTATTTCCTTTCTAACATCCATATTTCTTACATTCAAGCATAAAACATAAAGTCGGGTCATTTAACCCACTATGGTAGAAATAGGTATCTATTAAGTGTTGGTATGATTAGTGTTAAATAATTGTATTCATTAATTAGCTTTACATCTCAGAAGAGGTATAAATTGTACCATAAAAATAAATAATTAGGCAGTTTTATTCAATAAATTTATTGTGCTAATTTCATATCTATAACAAGATTTAATTTTAGAATAAGTTTAATGAGATTATTGTACTCTGTCACCCTTTTGTACATTTTTTTTTAAACCACAGGAGTTAGATTGTTGAAATTCTTATCACAGACTGTAGGGTTTTTCAAGGGAATTTGCACTTAATATTTCCTCTTGTTGATCATCATACAAGCAAAATTTTTCTTACAAACATATGTCTACTTAAATATAGAGAGAACATTTTCCCAGTCAATTTTTTCATACATGGAAATTTTTCAGCAGCTAAAGATTTGTAAAAGTCAATTAATGTCATAGCATTAAACATTTCCTTCACATTGATTTGACTGGAAGTCAACAGGTTCAAGCTTCAGTTCTTCAGGCGCTGTATCGATATCAGCAGCGTACGGGAAAGAAATCTCGGTACTACTCGGTACTTCCTTAAGGTATCCGACTACGTTCGGAACCGTGATTTTAAAAAGGCGCATAAATGGATAATTCTCATGATATTTAGTGTCACTTTGGTTACAATACACGTATAAAATTGTTTTAAGGACATTTTGACAAAAAAATTATTTAAATACAATATTTCGGCAAAAAATTAGCTTAGAATAATCTTTTTTCCAAATGTTCTCCTGTTGTGAAAAATGCTTCTATTACAATGATATTTTTCTTGTATATAGCTCACACCTCTGTACAGAGGCTCAACTATGATTTTTGAAAAGTTCACATTTTCAGAGTTATAACCCATTGAAATAATTATCGGCGTTTTTTTTTCTTAAAATTTCTCCCTTCTGTTGTCGTAAAACATGGATAAATCCACTTCTTCTAAGTTATATATTTCAAAAATTCTAGTTGAGCCTCTGAACAAAGGTCTGAGCTATATACAGGCAAAACATTATTATAATAGAAACATTTTTCGGAAAAGGGGAATATTTTGAAAATGGGTCATTCTATGTTCATTTTTTGTCAAAATATTGTACTTAAATAATGTTTTATTGTAATACTATTTTTAAAACAATTTTATATATACATTTTATAAACTAAGTGACACGAAATACCATAAATATTATCCATTTATACACTTTTGCAAAATCAGGTTCCAAACGTAGTGGGATACCTTAATGTCGTATGAAGCCGCAATTTGCCTATTTCTGTAGTAATTGGTTTTCGGGGGGAAAATTTAAGCGGATTTACATTTCTATCCATTGTGCCCTTTGAATTATATTCATCTTGATATAAATCTTGAACTTCATGTGAAGGTATTAAAGAGCCCGAACAACCGAAAGCTATAGCATTTGGAAGCTATTGACAATCGATTTCTAACAAGTGAAAGGCTACATGTTTTTATTGATGGTTCCCTCCTAATAGATAGGGTGCTGGAGCCGGTATCTTCTATGAATTGTTTAAATTTTATCTATTATTAGATATTTTTACTACTGCCTTCGATGACAGATTGAAGGTTGAAGCTATTGCTGCAGCTATTGCAGTAACGGTCGAGAAACTATCACTAAGCTCCGAGTTCAACAGGGCCGTAATCTTTTCCGATTCTAAATCGACATTACAAGCTTTAACTCAAAAGTACCTCTGTAATTCACAAAGAATTTTAAAATGTAGATCGCGTTCTTAACAGATTTTCCTCGTAAGATCTGTTTTCAGTGGATACCGTCTAACTGTGACATTGCTGGGAATGAGCATGTTGACTTTCTTGCTAAGAAAGGAGCCCTTGTGATCCAAAGACCCGCGAGGATTTAAATCTTGAATTCCTTAAGGCTTTTTCTAATAAGCATATTTGAAGTTGCGGAGATGTCGAAGAACAAGAACTAGGCAATCTTAAACAAAAATCTGTCCTGGGTTCCTGGGGCTCCTAGAAAAGCTGCTGTAGCTCATTTTAGACTTTTGACAGGTCACGACTGTCTGAGATCTCATCTCTACAGAATTGGAATTGCCGACTCATCGGACAGTACTCTGTGTGACTCTGGTCAGCCTATGACCGCTGAAGATTTGGTCGTGTGCCCTGCACTTATTAGTCCTAATTCAATGGTTAAAAAATATTGGAGAGCACGTGCATTAATGGCATAGGTGCTATCGTAGTGAGTGGCATTTTTAAAATAAATACATTTCTCCACAGAGTTCGGATACAGAAGTAAAAATGATTGCCATACACATAATTTTCCGTGTTTTAACCTATTTTATAACATTCTATAAAATACTAATATTAGCTTTGATTGCTGACAGGCCCTTTGAGCTGGCTATTTCTGGTTTGAAAATAATCCTTGCCCTCATCGGTTAGTCGTACAAAGTAAAATATTCTATACATTACTTTGCACTTAAATAAATACTTTTCCTTTATTTCTTTTCGGTAAAAAGTTCAATGTCCTCTCTCTACTGTATACTTTTCGTTATCTGATCGTGATTCAAAAAGTATTGGCTGTGGTTTGCGGTCTTCCGTACCGAGAAAAAATCAACGACCAAAAACACCTCTAATATGCAGGTAGGAGTACATTTATTTCATTAGCTCCACTTTAAACCACGGATTTTCCATGATTTAATTTTTTCATCATCGTTGGGTTTATTGACAGCGCACTGCAAGCAATACAAAAGCTGTTGGAGGAGGACTTCGGAATTCTAAGCTATGCTCGAATGATAACGACGATACCTGAGCTAGCTTCTCAAGCTTTCTATTCTATTCCGACCAGTGTGAAAACTCGAGTTCGATGGATTCTGATTGATTTTACAATGGCTGCTATTCTCAATGGCTTTCGGAGAAGACTTCATAACTCCGTCAGTTATGACTTCATTATTCTACCGATTCGAAGCCTGATTTAAAAATTAAATAAGAATTCATATTGATCTTATAAAAGTCGAAAATCATATGGTAGAAAAAAGTTCTTTTAATTTAAGTCTTGTTGCCATGGTTGTCGAGTAATCACGATTCGTATTAGTTGGAGGCATTGCATCTGTTAAGTCGTGGTTTCAAACCGTGGAATAATTAAAAGTCCAGACATAAAGTCCTTTTGTTGGCGTAGTGTGGAAGTTTGGAGAGTGGCAATCCGAGTCAGTGGGAGCCTCGTCACTTGATCGCGATTCAAAATTTCTAGGTTCGTTGTGAATTGCTTCGAAATGCGACATAAACAAGCAATCAATTTCAGCTTAGCGGCATAAATTCAGATGAAGTCACACAGTTCTAAATACAAAATGGTGACATTTTTGTAACTGCACCACATAGGTTGTGAAAACATGAAGGTGTAGTCTGATGAAGAAATTCTTTCTGTTAAATTTTGAGTAAGTTTGATCATTCTGCAAATTTAATGTACAAAAATTCGGCAATAGTATTACAGAGTTCTCTATTTTTCCCCCATTTCTATTACATACTTCCAAATAGTTTCAGCAGCAAACAAAAATGACGATCTCACAATTTTTTAATTATCTGTGGAATATTTTTTTTTGCCCTCTTAACCGCTAAGATTATATAATAATCCTAGTTTAGAAATATGTATTTTTATTTGAGTTTTATTTTAATCCATCTTACATAAATGTTATTTGAAAAATATACAATTTTAACAATATATATCTATTAAGGAGAAAAGTGACTCACTCACTGACTGACTAATCACGATATCTCCGGAACTATTAAACCAACAGACTTGAAACTTGGTAGGTAGGTTCCCTTCATGTAGTAGACGTCAGCTAAGAACGGATTTTGCAAAGTTCGAACCCCAAGGGGCGTTACGGGGGTTTAAGGGGCGTTATAGATAATTATATTTCCATTAGTAAACTATTAGATGTACAGTCGTGAAACTTGGTACACAGATTTCTTTCATATAGTAGAGATTCCCTACATAATGATTTTCACAAAATTCTACCTCCAAGGGGTGTTGAGGGCGCTAAGGGGAATTCCTTTCATAGAGTGCAGATCCGCTGCAAAATGGGTTTTGTGAAAATCGACCCCAAGTGGCGTTGTGGAGAATTAAGGGGCGTTATATATATATATATATATATATATATATATAGGCAATTAACTCCTTTTTTAAACTATTACACGTAAAATCTTGAAATTGAGTAAGCAAATTCCATTCACTGAGTAGAGATCTGTCATAAGATGGGCTTTGTGAAAATCGTTTCCTAAGTGGCGTTGCGGTGGCTTAAGGGGCGTTATAGATAATTATTTCCATTTTTAAACTATTAGACGTACAGTCTTGAAATTTGGTAAGCGGATTCCTTTTCATAGAGTACAGATCCCCTTCAGAATGGGTTTTGTGAAAATCGACCCCAAGTGGCGTAGTGGAGAATTAAGGGGCGTTATAGGCAATTAACTCCTTTTTTAAACTATTAGACGTAAAATCTTGAAATTGAGTAAGCAGATTCCATTCACTGAGTAGAGTTCTGTCATAACATGGGTTTTTTGAAAATCGTTTCCTAAGTGGCCTTGCGGGAGCTTAAGGGGCGTTATAGATAATTATTTCCATTTTTAAACTATTAGACGTACAGTCTTAAAATTTGGTTAGCGATTTCCTTTCATGGTGTAGAGATCCACGACAAAATAGTTTTGGGGAAAATTGATCCCCAAGGCTCACTGAGGGGGATTAAGGGGCGTAATAGGTAAATATTTCCGCTTTTCAACTAATATAACGACCTGCTTGAAAATTAGAAGATATGTTCCGTTCATGGAAAAAAGTTCCTTTTACAAAGATTTTTGCGAAAACAGACCCCCAAAGGAGTGGGATTGCGAGGGATTAAGGCGTGTTATAGAAAAATTCCTGTTTTTGAATTTAACTCATTTACTTGAAATTTGTTGAGCACTTTTCTTTAGTTGAATAGAGTTCCACTAAGAATGGATTTTACCGAAATCAACTCCAGGGGGAAGCGGGGAGAGTTATTGGAACGTATTGATAGACAAAATTCCCGTTTTCGAACTGCTAAGACTACGATAATAAAATTTGGTTTGCATTCTTCTTTTGTTGAATTGGAATCCGCTAAGAGTGCTCTCAACAAAGTATTGATGATAAAAATTCCGTTTTTGGTCTGTTAGATTTAGACTTGAAATTTAGCACGCATGTTTATTTTATGGAGTAGAGATCCACTGAAAGTTGCTTTGGTGGAAATCCACTTGATTATTAGGTTAAGTGAGCGAAAAAAATATTTCTCCTTCTATTTTAGATATAAATAGAAATTAGATATTATAATTTATGTTCTTTTTATATCAAGGGGCGAGAGTGTAACAGCTATAAATATATTTTTCAATACAATCGAATTCTTAATGCTAGATATCAATAATTAATATATATGTAAACAGTATACATATATACAACATCGTGAAATACCCAGTGAAGCGGGTGGGTAACGGCTAGTATACATAGATATATATATATACATATATATATACATATATATATACATATATATATAAATATATATATATATATATATATACATATATATATATATATATATATATATATATATATATATATATATATATACATCGTTAAGTATTATTAAGTTACCAAAAAGTGAGAGTTGTATTAACATTGCACTATATAAAGCTGCACAAGGACAACTGGCGACGAACCTCGCAATTTTGAGCCATGGTCAAGTGACGAGAGGACGACACCTGAGTTGGCATCCCTTCTCTAAAATTTCACACCACACTAAAGAAATGATGTTTGATCCTTAAAAGATTTAACGAGCATCAGCCACGAAGGGCTCTATAGTTTTACTAATTAAGTTACCACAAGTTCTAATACATTAAATTGTCCCTGATTTTATTTGTTCGTTATCTGATAGATTGTAAGATCCAAATTAGAAAAGAAGTATGAAGTCAAGCTGCATCTAATTTAAGGGGATACAGTACGATTTGATTGACAAAAATTGGTCAAAAAATCAAAACTAATTTTTTTTTAGTCTAAATTATCCTTAATGCACTTTTCTATTTATATATATATATATATATATATATATATATATATATATATATATATATATATATATATATATATATATAATCTCACAAAATTTGAAAGCTCTTATCTTAAAAAAAAAAAATGCAGAGTTATGATACATTTTATGTTTTTTTATCGTTTTTATTCATTTATTAATAGCAAATAAATTTGTAAGGAGTGTTTTTTCCCAGGTATAGAAGTTTAAGTTGGCATTACTTTCCAAGATGGCGACCGGTTTAACAGCTGTCAAGTGATTTGTTCTCAGTTTGGTTTGGCAATTCATCATGAATAGACTCACGCCTGAACAACGCTTTCAAATTGTGCAATTTTATTTCGAAAATAATGGTTCTGTGCGGAATTTTCATAAGCAAATTTTGTTTAGCGATGAAGCGCACTTCTGGTTGAATGGCTACGTCAACAAACGCTTTATGGGCTGGTGGAATCATTGGTCCGTACTTCTTCAAAAACGATGAAGGTCACAACGTTACAGTCAATGGTGATCTCTCGGTATAGAGCCATGATTACTAACTTTTTCATTCCTGAATTGAACAATCATGATGTCCAGGAGCTGTGGTTCCAACAAGATGGCGCAACATGTCACACAGCTCGTGCCACAATCGATTTGTTGAAAGACACGTTTGGAGACCACCTAATTTCACGTTTTGGACCTGTGAATTGGCCTCCAAGATCTTGTGATTTAACACCGCTAGACTATTTTCTGTGGGGCTATGTAAAGTCATTGGTCTATGCGGATAAGCCACAAACGCTTGACCATTTGAAAGACAACATTCGCCGTGTTATTGCCGATATACAGCCACAAATGTTGGAAAAAGTCATCGAAAATTGGACGTCAGATTGGACTACATCCGAGCCAGCCGTGGCAGTCATATGCCAGAAATCATTTAAAATGTAATGCCACAAGATTATCTTTCGAATAAAAAAATTCATGTCAATCGAATAATACATCATTGTTTTATTGCAATTTAAAGTTCTATGCCTCTAAAAAAACACCCTTTATAAAAATGCTATCTAACACAGAATGATAACATAGGATTGATTAAGGCTGTCTTCGGCTGTTAAAGAATAGGACCTAAATTCGGAATATTTTTTTAAATATTAAAGTACTCCAACACTGACATTATATTCTGGCTTTGCTATCCTGTAGAGAATCACTTATTTTATCATACTACTCATTTTTATCCGGGTTGACACATTTTTTTATTTTATAAAATGTGTTTCGCATTTTTTCTCCTATACCGTAATGCTAAATGAGCTATCCTTTTACATGTTAAAAGAAAAAAAAACTAATTATTAACGAAACATTTTTAAAATTTTTAAAACACAATATTATAAACAAATGCATGAGTTGTAATGTCACAAATTGTTATAAAAATTGAGGCATTTTTTTCTGTCCAAAAAATGTGCTTCGCGTTAAGTTCCCGCTCTCGTACATGTGCCGTCACATTTGAAGTAATGCGAGAACTACTGGCGACGAATTCGTAATTTTTAAGCACGGTAAGTGAATGACATTTGTCTCTCCAAACTTCCACACCCCACCAACGTGAGGACTTTCAGTCTCGACAGATTTAATGTGCATCAATCCCTTACACAGTGGATCTTTAGTTGTACTGGGAATATCAGACTATCACTGGAAAGAAGCAATGTTGCGTAAGAGTTCGGAACCAAGACCACCCGGCTACTGATGTCACGTGAGCATCAATTGATTAGGGTTACACTCTTTGTTAACATTGAAATTTGCATCTAGTTTTGGGTCTGATTTTACTAGAAACAATAGCGGTGCGGCAACTACAGCGTATTTAAATTTTATTGAATCTAAGAGTTTTCATGTGACGTGATGGTTTACCGTCGTATTAACCGGGTTATGAAACCTGAAGTAACCAAGGGGGTCAAGCTGGATAAGCTGAACTTACCAAATTTTCTGGTTATAAATTTTGATCCGCCATTGCCAAGGGGCCCTGTGGATTTTTTGTGCGCAGGGAACGCCACGAGCTTAAATCGGCACTCTTGAACAAAGATTTTTAAAAAATCAATTTATTTCATAGCATTAAACCAGGGATGGGCATTAAATCGTTTGCGATCGACTGGTGGAACGCCAAGACATGTTGAGGTGACCGCCTTTACTAAGACCTAAGACACGCATACTAAAAGAAACGTAGTTATAGAACACCAACGCCAGCTAGACTGGAGAATTAGCTTTTAACAATCAATGTGTGACTGTATACTTAAGAAAATGATTCAATAAATGTGTAGATGGCACATGTGCCTTCATTGAAAACGAACGATGACGCTTAACACTGAAACTGCCGCTGTAGAGAGAAAACGCAATCGCTGCGGTGCCAGCCGTAGAAATGAATTTTTCTCCACACGCCGTTTGAAGGGGAGAATAAATGTTGATGATCAGCTCTTCCCACGATACCACGGGATTGGCTATTGAGACATCATCCCACACCCCACGCTTCTACGGGATTGTGTTCTCCTCGAATTGATGTCATGTCCTGCGATGGCATGGGAATGAGCTACGAACAAATGTAAGTACTTAGTAGATTTCAGATTCATCGGTTCGTGTATGTTCTCTGTTAACTGCATTGAATACGCTCACGCTCCAAGGTCTAGTAGTCACTCCGTAGTTATCCAAGCATTCAACCTGATAATTTTGTTTTGCTTCTATTTTTGTAGTAAAAATAGTAATCTGCTGTATTTAAAAAAGGGTAGTAAAGGGAGAATGTCAAAAACAAGTGTTAAAAGAAAACGCACAATTTTAATTCAGAATGTCCACAGCTATGCCATTGTTTGGACCGTAACACCTTAAAAACATTAGAAGTAGCCCGTACCTTGGAAAAGTCCGCCCACCCCTACATTAAACATTTTCTTCATACTGTGATCCGACTGCAGGTCAATAAGTTCTCAATCTGTAGCTCCTCTTGTGCTGTATCAATATCAGCAGTTGTGGGAACCCCCCTGGGTTCCACCCTGGACACCAAGATTGAATTGAGGCAAAGAATTACCAGACGACATTTTTATAATAACAAATAATATTTATTCACTTGAATCAATTATCAACCTTCTAATTACAAAGATGAATCAATATGTCTACGTCAATGGGATTGAACTTAACTATTAAATAAATTACGAAATATGATACTAATAAATCATTTAACTCAATATCGAACGGGTTTACTGGCTCAATAGCCTTTTCCGCTAACCTACAACATTCTCCTTATGTACTTTGATTCATTTGCATATCCCGTTTTCTCCTTTTAGAGCTGGTTGGAAATATACGCGAATTTACAATCCCCAAAGACGCCCAAGAGTATTAGAGATAAAGTGCCGTATAGATTCGTCTCACAGTTATGGCATAAGAGAGCAAATTGTGTGTGTGAATTTAGGCTCAATTTTCTTAAAAAAAGTCCTGAAATCTCCTTGTGACCTTCAAACTCTGCAGATCTCTAATTTTAGCAGGAACACTCTCGGATACTTCGTTTTCCTAATTCTGTTAACGTAATAGTGAAATATACGAACGCAAGGAAAGGAAATCTCAGTTCAAACTGGATTTTCTGAGTCTTCCTGAGACGCTATGTGCCCACCCCTGATTTATAGGGATACAACTGTAACCAACCTGATTTATAGGAGTACAACAGGAATGGGGTTCATAAGGTTCCCTCAAATGCATATTTCATGCCAAAATACCTGAAATCTTTTATGTTGTAATAACAAAGTAAAACACAAAGGATATTCGGGAAAAAACTCATTATCTTCATATTACAGCCAAAACTATAATATTGTAAAAAGAATGAATAGAAGTCCTTGAGCGGTAACTGCTTCACTCACTCAGCATATTAATGAAAGGTATGGATACTCACGTACGAATTTAAAATGCACTTCACGCGTCAAAGAACCGAAGCCTTATTATACACGAATTAAAATTTGACGACGGAATGTTCTTTAAATTTCATGGTTTTATTTTAAGTAAATTTAAATTGGCACTATGTAGACAAACAGGCGCCACTTTAAAAGAACTGGAATAGACAAGTCTGTTATTTAAAAAAATCCACATATTCATATCATCCAGCAAAAATCAAGTTCATTAACATCGCGTTGGAATGAAAAACGATTCTGGAGATGTTTTTCCAAAAATAATATTTCATTACAAAACCATCATTAGCTTAACCTTTCTTGGAACGATTTATTACACGCAAGAATACACTTTCATAAACAAAGATTTCTTTTCATTCCGCATTCAAGATTCTTTTTTCCCCGTCTCGCGCATCTGTAAGATCTTATGATGGTCGTATAATGTTACATAATATGTCAGTTTGTTGGGGTTAAAATTCGTAATAGTTATAGAAAATATTACAATTGAAAAATGTACTAAATAATAAAATTTTTATCTGCCGATTTATTTAAAAATTTAAAATTGCTGGACTGATATGATAGACAGAATTACTGAAAACAAAATCCTTAAGGGATCCGACTACGTTCGGAACAGTGATTTTAAAAAAGCGCATAAATGGATAATTTTCATGATATTTAGTGTCACTTAGATTAGAATACATGAATAAAATTGTTTTAAGGACATTTTGACAAAAAAAATTGATTTAAATAAAATATTTCAGCAAAAATTAACTTAGAATAACCTTTTTTTCAAAATGTTCTCCTTTTGTGAAAAAAAACTTCTATTATAATATTTTGCCTGTATATAGCTCAGACCTCTGTACAGAGGCTCGATTATGATTTTTGAAAAATTCACATTATTTTCAGAGTTACAACCCATTGAAATAATTATCGGCGTTTTTTTTTAAATTTCTCTTCTCTGTTGTCGTAAAACATGGATAAACCCACTTCTAAGTCATATATTTCAAAAATTCTAGTTGAGCCTCTGTACAGAGGTCTGAGTTATATACAAGCAAAGTATTATTATAATAGAAGCATTTTTCACAAAAGGAGAATATTTTGAAAATGGGTCATTCTCTGTTCATTTTTTGTCAAAATATTGTTCTTAAATAATTTTTTATTGTAATACTAGTCTTAAAACAATATTATATACATTTTATAACCTAAGTGACGCTAAATATCATAAATATTATCCATTTATACGCTTTCACAAAATCACGGTTCCGAACGTAGTCGGATACCTTAACAAAATTTAAACGACTAAAATATAAGCAATAATTGATCAGATGATTTTTTTTATTCACATCATACTCAGAGTAGCAAGTTTCCTTGGGAACTAAACATTGAGGGTTTCGCGTCAAATTGACCACCTGACCGGAACATTTGCTCATGCACCTATGCACCCAAGGTCTCATAAACTGATATGGGCACAGTAGGCCTTCGTTCTCATGGGCTGTTGCGCCAGTGAGTTTCGTAAACTCAGAAGCAACACAGAGGCTACTGATGTAATTCTAAACAAAAAGTCAAGGGTCGAGGATGACACCTGAGCTAGCTTTCCACTCTCCAAAATTCTACACCGCGTCTACATGAGCTACGACAGATTTAATTTGCATTATCTCTTCTATACGACGGGTCTTGAATGGCATCAGGGCTCTATAAGACTGAGTACTAGACTGACATCTAGTACGTTAAATTTAAAGTTCACTTCTGTAGATTTGATTCTATCTCTAATTCTGAACAAGGTATAAGATACCTTACTGATTTGGAGAAATGTCGTATATTATCTTTCGCATACATTCTATCTAGAAATGTTTCAAGGAACAACCAGCCCAATTTACTTATAATATCTCAGCTAGCACTCTTTTTGTTTTAATCTTTTTTCGTGTATTAAACATTTTTCATAGTTTGTAGGCAAAAATTATTCACATTTCTTCTAATAACCCTTCTTCTTCCAAAAATTATTACATGAATGACACTTTTTTCCATGCCTCAAAGTGAACATAATTGTGCGCTTGTACAAAATAAAATATTCCCTTTGTCTTTAAAATATTTAAACCTTGTTTCGTTTTAGATCTAGAATTCCCCCAGATTTGGAGTTAAATATATATAATCTCAAAAAAGCTGCATCAATTTATCTTTAGACTAATAGGACCACATTCAAGAAATTCCAATTAGACATTTAAAAATGTTAATTTTTTTAATTCTTGTTACTAAGCATAAAATTTCAAAAATATTTAGTTTAATACATTTTAGATAGCAAGGAAGAAAATTAAGGAGTATTTTGTTCGTATAAGCGGAATAACATAATCGGTATAACAGTGTGTGAATGTTTAATACATTTTAGATATTAAGCGTTTAGAAAACTGAGTATAAAAAATATGAAAATAGAATGTTTTAATTAAAATTTTTAACTGTATAGCTTATACTATGATAAAATATTTTTCTTTCTTAATTTAAAAAAAATACATTGAATCAAACGTATGTTAATGGATATAAAAGAATTTCTTTATAAAATCCATTCATGCAGCCACACTTACTGGTCTCTCAATTCACATGTGACCTAGTGGAAATGATACTCAACGTCTAGTTCATTAATGGGCAATTGTTTTAGAAAAGTGGATTAAAAAAATTAGGGGTTATAGAGACTAAAAATAATACATTATAAAAATTCTTTAATACTAATGAGATTTACGAAACTGAGACTCTGTTTATAATTTATCAAGCTTAAATGTAAAAGCAAATAATCATATTTTAATAATTTATACACATATATCAGAGCAAATTCTATTATTTTTTGTAAGTCCACAAGTTCTGGGACTAATTTTTATGTAAATTCTTAACTGAATTTTGCACAAGCAAAATATTTAAATTTCTAAGGACACTTTTAACATTGTTTTAAAATTTAGAAGGCCGATAGAACGTCTATATGGTCTACATCCTAGTTTGCTTGATATTTCTCTAGTCCAGTGTTTCCCAAAGTGTGGTATGCGTACCCCCAGGTGTACGGGAAGAGTTTGGGGGGGAGTACGCGTTGCACGGAGTTTGGTTTGGATATGCAGTGCATCGTGCTTAGCCGCGCCTAATTCTACGTTCTCCAGAAAAATTGTTAAAAAGCAATTGTTGGAATTGGATTCAGACGGATTCTTGAAAAATAAATATAAGTAGTGTACTTTAACATCATTCTGGTTACAAATGCAACATGTGTATCCAGTTTTAACAGAAAAAGTTTTGAAATGCATCTTGCCTTTTCTAATTTCATATTTATGTGAAGTTGCTTTTTCAGCATTTGTAGACATTCAATCGAAAAAAGGAACAGACTATTGGACGTGGAACCGCATTTCAGATTAAAATTAACCAGGGAACCAAATTATGAGGATCTGTCATCTTAACACAAACAATTTCATTCTTCTCATTAATCCAAATAAATGTTATATTTATAATATAATTTTTACTTATATTTTATTTTGAATAATTTTATTCTTTTTTTTTTTTTTTTTTGTAGGTCACAAAAACGAAAAAATAAGTATACTTTAACTGTTATCAAAATACATCCATATATATATATATATTTGGCGAGGGGTACTCAGCGTTACGAAAATTATAGAAGGGGTACACATTTGTCATAAGTATGTGAAACACTGCTCTAGTCCATTACCGGTGTAGGAAAATCCGTAAGATATCAAAAAATTGGGAGGGAAAGAAGGATTTTTTGCCTTTTCCCCCAAAGCGTCGCTTCTGAAATGATGAGAGAGGTTATATGTTATGATTGACCGTAAAGTCTTTTTGAAATGTTAGGATCGGGAATATTTTGGTATGTACTTTTCTATGCTTTATAAGTTAAAAATTTGCCTCGAGTGTAAGAAATTTCGAACAAATAAGGCTCAAGAAACCCACTCAAAATAAGGAGTTGAAGCGGAAACAAATCCCGATTCTTACATTCAAGAACGTCATTTGTAACCTCTGGAAAGGATTTGGGAAATAAAGAATGATCGTACTTAAATTTTCTAATGCTAAAGTGTACGTAGGTAAATATAATTTCCTTTTAAAAAATGAGAACTTGAAGATTTCTGAATTTTACTTCAGCTGATAAATTCTTAATACAGTTTTAAAATGTAATATGTAAAACACACAGGAAAACATGAATAAAGATACATTTCATATTTATACATACATAATTCATAGATTATGTAACATAAAATTTCAAATGCAAATATTTCTTGAATAAAATGTTACAAAATCACTTCCTTTGATTCCCAAGATGTCACCGAAAGATTACATTGTACAACACCATATTTGTTACTGGGTAGTAAGTGCTATTTCCTTCTGTCTGTAAACCATAAAAAATGTGTGTCTATTCATCCTCTCAATTTTTTTTTTGAGTATGTGGTACATGCGTGTGAGTGTACAACCAGGATAGCGTGATTGAATTTTACATGCTTAAAATGAGTAATCCTATCGATTTATGTTTGTCTTTTACTTCGTTTTTCATTTACATAAAGCATACGACAAATACATATTTAACAAAAGTTACATTTATTTACTCTAAAATGTTAATAAAATTATAACAAAAGATTTAAAAACGTGTGTTTTCTATATTTCCGTTTATACTGTAAATTACTGTCAGAACTAATTCCCAAATATATATCGTCACGTTATCCTTCTGATCTTAGTAGTAGCGTTTTAAATCCAACACGATGGAAACTCGTCGGAATTTCTTTCTTTCTTATATGTATATTTAGTATATACATACAGGAAAGGGTCTTCATTATCAATGGTCCATAAAAAAAGTTAACTTTGTATTAAATATGTTTTCCCACAATGTTTTAACATTATTGAAAGACCCTATCTCCTAGAGAAGAATCTTTAAACACAGTTTTAATTTTAAAATTGAGTAAATATTCAGAGTTCTTTAGGAGGATTTCACTAGATACTTCACCATGAAAATCGAGCGGGGGGAGAGGGATTTAGACAAATTCGCAAAGATCCCCTTAAACAAAAACTCGTGGTTTTAATTTTTTTTATTTGTTGATTACAATTTTTTTAACATTTTTAGTTATTCCTTCAGAGAGAAGCAGGTTTTATTACACACTGCTTAATATTTTTTAAATCACTTTTTTGGCGTACACAATACGTATTCCGTTTTTCTTCTTTCTTCACAATTTAAAAATGTTTGACTTCCTTTACTGAAATAAAAAAAGGAACATTTATAAAATATTATAAATTTGAAGGACATTGTGTGATAATTGGATATACACAACTGAGATGTACAACGATCTGCCGTTGACGAACTTCAAAATTTGAAACGAAGAGGAACATAGAAATAGGAACATAAAAATTAGATAAATTTAATGTGCAACAGTCTTATACCATTGAAATAGACGGCTTGGAGCGAATCGAATTTCGGCTTCTGTGGACACTTAAACACCATCTACAAATACTCTTAAAGAAGGAATACGAACACAAAAAATATCAATGGAGCAGGTATGCGATAAATATAATGTTGTATGATGAAATTTCAAAAATAACTTACTTGTAAATATATTTTCCTCGTGTATTTCCTCGGAAATAAATCCTGTAAAAAACAAAACAAAAACGCTTAAACCAAATCGTACAGTAAAAAATAAACAATGAAAAAATACACAAATATTGAGAACATACTTTCAGAGTTTCGTAATTACTATTCAAATTTTAAAACAAAATATGTTTTAAGTAACTATTTCAAAACAAGATTTTAAATTGCTTTAGTTTTATAAATAAAACTATCAAACATCAGTCAACATTTAACATCATTACGATTGTGATTCTAATAATGAAATGCATATAATATCCTCAATAATTTTAAAAAAATTTCAATTAATAATCTTTAGTTGAAAATACTTCACACATAACAAATAATCATTTAAAATTAAATTCATTTCTCGCAAGAAAAAGAATAAAGATTTATTATGTTTTGATTCATTATGTATTTGTCAGCAACATTCTTACTATCCTTCTTAAAAATGCATTTTTTTATTTTATTTAATAATTAAAGTTTAAAAAGATATTTACAATCTACAAGGTAAATTTTATAAGAATCTGAATAAAGCATAACTTAATGATTTTTTCTCGTTTCGTTTCTTAGACAAATTTCCGGTTTATTACAATCACTAAATTTATTTCTATTCGTAACGCAATATATATCCCAGCATGTATTATTTCATGGCCATATTCGGAAACGTAACTTCTCAGTTCCCTAGATATATTTGCGATTTAACCATGCAAGAAAATATTATGAGTAATCTAGATCATTGCCTTTTAAATTTCTTTTTACACGACGATAACAATTGCATCTCGTTACTTGAATCGATATACTATGGTAATTTAAATTTTTAGTATTCATCACTTAAAAATATAATTCGATCGTCTTTAATTATTTCTGTTTTGAGAGGAGAAGTAGGTAGAACCTTCTGGTCACTCCTCTTGCCTACATCATAATTTCCTAGTGTTTTACCTTTTCATTCCAGTGATATAAGAGGTAAAGACTCCAGGAATTAGATTTAGAGAATTTTTTTAAACAACACATAAAAACTGATTTTGTGAACTTTAGAATGAAAATGTTTATTTGATTATACAACTTATAGCATATGTCCGACAGCAACGGTAGATAGATTTCTAGTTAGAAATTTTTTCATGACACTCAGAGACGTTTAAAGACAGTGGTCCCCGGCCGCCAAAGGAATATAAAATTATCTTCATTTTATTAACTGTGGTGTGTTTCCTCTCAGGTTTGAGCAACTTTCACGGAAATCCCTTTATATTCCATGTTAAATCCCTCTATATTCCTTTTTTGATGTAACTATATTTTATTCGGAAGGCATCTTTAAATACAGTTAATTAAACTTATTATATCACAAAGCAATCTCAAATATAAATATAATCGAAACATCCCTCATCAGAGGGTCGCGGTAAAATTATCCAACATTGACCAGATCGCGGCGATAAAAAGATTGAGAAACACTTTTTTAATGCATGGTATAACTGAGCTTGTGCCCGAGGTATCGAGAGTGTCTCACCTTACTCGCGATTTTGCCTCATAAGATCCTGATCCGAATAATATTAAGTATCAAATGTTATTTCCGGATATATTCTCTGAAAATTTGGGAATTCCAAGCTATGTGCCAACTGTCAACAGTGGCAAAACTGCATTATGTCTGTCGTCAGGTCTAGAGCTAGAACTACCAACATACACCATCCTTAATCATTTAGTCAAAAGGTGTGGAAGTCGGTCGAGTTGAATTGTGCCTAGGTTTGTGAGATTGTGAGTCTCGCAAATTTATTTTTGTCAGGGGTTATCATTTTTAATAGTATTTAACAACGTATGCTTTATACCAACAGTTCTTAAGGCTGTCTTCGGTAAAAATACGAGAGCTTGAACTAAACGCGAAGCACATTTTCAGACAGAAAAAATGCCTTAATTTCCATGCAAATTTGCAATATTATAACTCATACCTCTGTTAACAATATAGAGCTTTAAAAATCCCAAAATATTAAATGAATACTATATTTTTCGTTTTAATACGTGAAGGCATAGCCCATTTAGAAAAAAAACGCGAAACACATTTTATACCAGAAAAAATGAATCAACTCGGTTAAAATTGGGATGTATGATAAAAAAATGCTGCTCTTCTAAGGGATAGTGAAGCCAGAATATCATATTATAATGTTTCATTCTTTTATATCTGAAAAAATGTTCCAAATTCGGGTCCTATTCCTTAACATTAACCTAAGACAGACTTAAGCTTTCAATTGCCACTGAAACGTATCAGATCGTTATGTATCAGACTGACATCGTGGACCCCCAAGATTCTGAACATACCTCCCTGATAAAATTCTTGATCAAAGTACATTTTCCAGTGGAGTTTTTTCATTTAGGGCAAATTAATGATCTTGTCAAGGATGATCCATGTATCAGTTTTTCCACAAGACCTGTCAGAGTTTGTAAAAGTGGGAAATCTTTACATATAAAAAACTTTGCGAGCCCACCAGAAAGACACTGCGGACCTCCAGAAGACACAGACCTCAATTTAAGAATCGCTGCTTTATACTCTTTACTTAAAAGGGTCGTATGGGGGGGCCTAATTTTGCGTAGGAGCTCAAGCCCTCAAGAAGTAAGACATCACTGATGACAGAGCTCCTCTACATTTACGCGCGATATTCAGGGCAATCCGAACTTCTCTGATGAAGCCACTGCCTCAATGTTTACAAATTATGTAGTTTCATATAAATAGTTTTTACACTACTGTATAAAAACAATCATAGAAAAAACAACCCAAGATGCTTACTTAGTTTCCACGTATCATTCATTAATCTGAAATTTAAAGTAGAAAATATTTAACATTCATTGTTTTCCAATGTAGAAGTGCTACATCTACATGAAAGACTTCTTTCTACAACTGTTCTGAGTTCGGTAACATTTACACACCAAAAACGTGAATTCAAGCATATCATTTGTCGCCTTTGATTACTCTCAAGATCATCTCTATAGAACATACACAACTTGAGAATAATATTGATGTTAAGTGACTGAAGTATTTTTTTCATCGATTCTTGTGATCAGATATCAAACATAATATTCGTTCAGTCGTCACAGTTTTGAATTTTAAAAAAAAGGAGGTTTCTGTAAGTTTTTTAGGACGTGTGCTCTTTATCAAGGCATTTTCTAAGAATGCACGTGATTGTAAACAGGTTGACCAGAAGTAGATAAGCATGTTTTAGACCTACGCGACACAATCTTAAGTAATAACACTTGGGAATTACACAACGTGTCTTTAACACACAAATAATATATCTTAATGTAGTTGAATATTAGTAGTACACACACACATAGCATATACATCAATCAATGGAGCTTAGTTTTCTCAAGAAAAGATCTTTAAAAAGTAACTTAAGAAAAATTAAGTTTATTTATATAATTCAGTTTTCGTGATGAAATGACCTATAGATAAGTTACAGAAATGAATATTTCTATTTGGAGGAAGGAGTATAATTTTTTAACTTTTCAAAACCCAATCATTTTGGTGGTGTGGAGGATACAACTCGAGACCTTCCGCGCCGTAAGCACGTGACCTACTACTGGACCAAAGTGATCACTTTAATCTGAAGGTGTTACTGGCTTATATAGATACCCCCGCTACAGGGGTTTTATATGAATTGTAAATTTTTTTAAGTACTATCAAAATGTTTACATGTACAAAATTTATTTTACGGTGCAGATAATATTGATTTAATTCCACGAGAAAATAATTTTCAACCGGCAATGCTGTATGTGTCACTCAAGATATGCCATGTAGAGGGGCTGATGAAGCTAAACTTGTTGATGTTCAAAGTCCTCAATCTAGCATCCTAGTCTCCAAACTTCCAAAAGAAGTTTGAAGAGTGGGATGACAGCTCGAATGTCATTCTTATCATTTGACTGAGGTTCAAAATTGCGAGGTCTTTCGCCAATAATCTCTTGCAGTTTCAGAGTGTGACGTTAAATGAAATCGAGTTACATAGAAACAAGAAATTATAGCATTTTGCACCATTCAAGTGATAGAGATTTCTCAGTTAAAAGTGTACAATAATTAATGAATTACGCAAGCACACATGAACTAACTCATATTTCAGGAATTTTAAATAGAATTTCACAATGGAAGACATTAAATTCCTCATGATTAAGAAAACTATAGTTCAAAGTAATGCAAAAAAATTATTGTTTCTGTTTCTAATGCCTTTGACTAGGGATTGCAATATCGAACCAAAAGTTCAATACCGGTATTCGATATTCTTTAGATCTTAATACCGGGATACCGGTTCTAATACCGGTAGTAGAAATTTTATATATATAAAAAAGAAAACATGCGTTTGTTTGATTTGCCAGTTTTATTAGCGAGTGTAAATATCACAAAAAATAATTTATAGCTTATACTTTATAACAGTATATACAGTCGAACCTCCATATTGCGAATTTTTCTATCTAGAGAACTTTTTCCTGGAACCTTGAACATTTCATGATTTTCTTCGTAAAATAACG
Source organism: Trichonephila clavipes (assembly GCA_019973935.1). Classification (NCBI taxonomy): domain Eukaryota; kingdom Metazoa; phylum Arthropoda; class Arachnida; order Araneae; family Nephilidae; genus Trichonephila; species Trichonephila clavipes. The sequence goes on along the minus strand of BMAU01001248.1, from coordinate 255,109 downwards.
TCTCTATAGCGAAGTGCATTTTCTATATAACGAACCTTTTCTTTGTGATTGAATTTTTGTTCTCATTTTTTAAAAATTATTTCTGAAAAAAATTCAAATTAACCTCTCTAACACATTTTACGCGCGGTAGTCATAACTCTTGAACTGGTTTGATTAGATCCTAACTCGCCGAGAATAGAGTTCTGGAAGCTTCATTCAAGAAGTGCAACCTTTAACCCCCCCCACTGCCCAGTTCACTAGAAACATCTTCGATATCCTCTTTCACCCTCAGTGGAGCTGTCCCGAGTCCCCGTGTTCTAAGTATAAAATAATTTATGTCTAATATTACTTGCATGCTTTAAATAATAAATGTCCTTAAAATTCATTAATTTTAGTGTAAGTTTATTTTCTTAATATTGAAAATACAGTGAATTCTTCGACATTCTTTTTCCTTGTTTTCCTTGCTGTTTTTCTTTCTTTCCTTCTTTTTTGATTGGTAAGATATATAAAATAAACATATATTAATTTAAAAAAAAGGTGTGAATATTTTCTTTTATTAATATATAGTGTTAATGAATTTTAAAATTTTTTCATGTGGCTTATAAAGTTACTAAAAGATAAACCTCTATACAACGAATTTTCCATTTAATGAACTTTTTTCCGGGATTTAGCGACGTCGTTATATAGAGGTCCGACTGTATATATATATATATAGAGAGAGAGAGAGAGAGAAAGAGAGAGAGATTCACAAAAAGTAAAAAGGAACATCTTATTTATTTAAATCACAAAAAAGCGTAAAAATCATTATTCAGTCTGTGGTACTATTACAAATTTTGCAAGTGATTTAAAAAAATATAATGCATTAAAATAGTACTGTCACTAAGCCCGTAACGTAATTTTGTGCAAAAATTGCCAGCTGTCGAAAACGCTCTTTCGGTATCTATGCTAGTTGGTGGTGCTGTTAGCAATGCGCGATATATTTTCCAAGTATATACCTCAAAATCCCTCCCTCATCTTCAAATCAATCGATTTCTCGTCGGATGGTTTTGGATATAGTTGATTTCTGTATTGTATTTTGGGTTTGTTTGAATTTTTTTTCATATTTATTACTTCACTTGATTGTACGATGCAAATTTATAATCAGTCTAATTAATTTCGTCCGTTAAGGAGACATAAAAACAAAAATGTATACTATTCTTCTATGTTGGCGGTCCCTGAACACAGAGTGGCGACAATTTAGAAATATTGTAGTAAATACCAAAAAAAAAACGATATTTAAACTTGTGAAATACCGGTATTACAAAATTGTATAAATGGCTTAAAATACCAGTATTGCAATCCCTATCTGTGACTAACCGGAGTCATAACAGCATTCATGGAGATATGGGCAAGGTGATATATCTGCTATTGAACAATAAAATAATAATAACCTACTGACTCTCCTATCTGCCTTGTAATTTTAGACCACAATCAGACGAGTCCTACACAAGAGCTGGCATCCCATTCTTCACATTCAAGTCAGACCAAAAACAAAACAAAAAAGGATCTTTATCCGCGATGGATTAAAATGCTAGCAGTTCATTTACATGACGAATTTTCAGCAGAATCTCGACTGAAAAATACTTTACTCGATGTCATAATTCAGTAAACAAAATATTAATATTTTAAAAAAAATTTTAGAACGATATCAACTGAACAAAATTTGGCTTTCAAGCTTTTTAATAAAAAACAAATTAAAAAAAAAGTTGTCAAGTCATTTGGAGAAATGCAAAAAAGTACTCTACATTATAAACTCCATATCAAAGAGATCAACTGATGTGGATTAATATCAAAGCGCATTATACAGGAGAGAGAATTAACTATCCCTCAATAATAAATATTTTTTGATAAAAAAGACAAATATGCAAGCTTTTCACGTTTTTTTTTTGTTTATTATAAACTCACATCATCACTCACTTTAAAGAATCAATGCAGTTCCTTTCCGTGAGGATGAAGTACAAGAACATTATTCGTAAATCAGTTTGAAAAATGAACCATAGAAGAGCTTTTAACGAGTGTTATTTTTTAGATCATCGAAGCTCTGTTTGTTTAAACATCTTGAATGTTTAATTATTTTTTTTATTCAGAGGAAAAATGATGAGAAAAAATTGTTGTAGAGTAGGAAAAGAAAAATACAAATGTCAAGAATGGATGAACAACGAGTAATTTTTTCAATAAATTCGAATTTTGCAAATGAAATTTTGAATTTTTATCTTCGTCTGTACTAAATACGGAAAAGGTCTTTCCTGTCCAGTATACAATAATTAAAAACCTCTTATACCTGTACAACATTTTTGTGAAGAAATCCAATATATATAATATATATATATTATATATATATATATTTAGATTAAGATATTTCCTGAATTTTGAACTTTTATTTTTATATTGATCTTTGAAAAAATGTGTAGCAGAAAACATTTTTGAAGAAAGCATGTACAATAGAAGCAGCAATTTGCAAGATTGTCATCATTTATATACTCTTGGGGGGGATAGAGAAAACCTCTGATAAAGATTATCTGACCATGTCGAACTTTCACACACAAATGAATTCCTTTATATTAACTATGCAGATATAATTCAAATTTTCAAGGCCAATATGAACAATTTCTATCCTAGCGTGCATTTCTACTATGCAAACGGTGTTGTAAAACTATCCTCAATTGTTATACTGTTTATATTTTCTTACTTTTAGTTTTCCTGAAAACACAACCAATAACATTATCACATTGTCGAAGACCTTATAATCCATCAGACGACTTCTAACATAGTCGCATATTTAGAATGATCATACCAAGCAATAGGCTGCTACCTGCACCGCATGAACAGGGCCATGTAAAGGTGCAAACAGCAATGGTTGCTAAAAACTCATCGGTAGAATAAAGGCTCTGGAAAGCTTAGATTAAAGAAAGCGAAATACGATCGGATGACTATTCGACAATTGCCCCAACGACATCAATGCTTGCTGTTCGATGTACTACAGGCTCAATACCACTCATAGTGCTTTCCAACATCTGGAAAGCACTCTTCTTGGTTGTGGCTGTGATGAGATTACGCTCTCGGCGATCTTTAAGACATCTGCATTTAAAATCGGTAATTTGTCTAGTGGTATTGCGACCGTCATCAGACTGGCATCACTTAGTGTTCAGCCCCTGCTTCAGTATTGGAGCAGATAATCATTGGATTTAAAATAGGGAACCAGGGTTAGTGATCCCAATTAGTAATTGTTTTACAGAGACATACAAACATTACCACTGATATGGAGTGTTATCTCGTACGACATCAGATCGCTCTAGCATCTTGCGTACAACTTGAACAACTCAACGTTAAGCTGAGTACACCAAACGATCGATGAATAACCCTTCACAGCACATTATTCAAATTCAACAAAGTAATGACAAACCCCAGACAACACGCATATCCCTGGAATGCCTCCATTCTCTTATCTATTTCATGACCAGCAAGTTCACCATACCTTGGACACGTAAAGAATATGACATGCCATCTGATTCGGGCAAATGACATAAATTTGGCGCAACAATTGATAAATGTTCACTAAAAAGTATCAAAGTGAGTGGCGTATATATAACGGAATAATATAGCCCTCCCCCTGAAAATTCAGGTTCTGTCTTTATTATTTTATAAATTGGTTAAATACGTACTTGATATCAGTCAGGCTTTGGGCCACTTAGAAACCTGCTTCTCCCGAGATGCATGGATGCACGCTACACCACTGATCAAAATGACATTATGAATCTCATTCCTTACATCAACTTATAAGATGATGCATCCCTGCACGGAAACGGGGTTCGCCATTTACTAATTGTAACTTAGGATGTCCAATTGCTAGGTCCTACGATATGGAATTTTTAAACATTTCATTCTCTATGTATGAGCTTTACACATGCTTATTCTCAATACAAAAAGTAGTCTTTTTTTTCATATTGCTAAAAAAGAGTTTTTAAAGGGGAAAAAGAGTTATTAAGAGTGTTTCTGGGGAGTTTATCTATTTCTTATATATATATATATATATATATATATATATATATATATATATATATATATATATATATATATATATATATATATATATATATATATATATATATATATATATATATAAGAAACGTTTACGCAACTTTTAGTCTAACTTCAAAAACGCTCTGTTCCAGAGAGTACTTTTTTTCAAAAATGGTTGACTGGAATCACGAGGTTTTAAAAACTTTTATTTCCATTTTAAAATTAATTTAAATATCAAACAGAGAAAGTATCAAAAATATCATGCTAATCTCCTACTAGTCTCAAGAACTTTTCGCATTTATCATTACATCATTGTATTGTGAATAATAGGCATATATGTCGTAAATCTGGCCAGTTACAGGTGATGTTGGCGGGTGGTTATATATACTGGTTGTTTCTTGATAAGCAGAAAACTTCTTCTGGATTAGTTTTAATCTTCTTTTAGTTCATGGTCACAGACATGTAAAGTTTCGGTATATTGGAATAATTAGCAAATATGGTCGCACACACACACACATAGCTGAAGCAATAAGCAACAGCAACATTTAACAGAACAAAGACAAAGTGAGGATGAGCAACGCTGAACATCATTGGGAAACGGAACGCGAAGCGTTCCTTCATTCCATATCTGACTGTATTGTGGCTCTGATGTTGAATGGCCTTTATAATACGGAGTTTCCTGATTGGTGGACAAGGAAGGAAAGAGTGGGTGTGGCTAAAATGGTTGGTTTCAGCGGTATCAAAAATAGCAAAGAAATATCATGCACAGTAGACGAGAGACTCGTCTGCTATTGGTCGTTAGGATCCATTGAGCTAGCACTCTATTGGCTGTCGTGGAGTAAGTGAAGATGAGCACAAAGTTTTAAGATGAGCACACTTTCGTTTTTATACCGGCTGTGAAGGTCGCGTGACTCTTTTCTAACAGGAGACATGATTGGTTAGAATGGGCGGGAGCGAATATTCTGATGCAGTGTTACCATTCGATTACGATTAAGATTAACGCGTTAGTCCTGAAACAAATACTTTAAAGCTATTTAAAGAAGATTATTTGAAAGGGGTTAATTAAAAGGATACTAGAAGGAATTATTACACACACATGTATATACCCAACACTTTTCGCACGATCTTTTTACGCAGTTTTACAATAATACTGTGCAAGAAAAAGTTGATATTTATTTTAAGACCACTGATTTACTCTAACACGGTTTAATATTGATAGTTGTTATGCAAAACTAAACATTTTGTCACAGCCTTTTGCTAAGAAATGACTCATTTGGTATAGTGGTTATCTACTAGGACAGGGGTGGCGAACCTTTATAAATCAACGTGCCATTTTTTGTAAACAAATGCTAAATGAGGTATACGCGTGCCGTCAAATAATTTTGACTTGTGATTATCGGGAAAATAATAAGATTTACTACTAACAAAAAAAAAACGCAAAACTCTTTTACTTACAACAGAAAAGTACATTTTGTATGTTATGGTTGTAAATGTTTTAGTTAAACGTGTAATTTAAATTATATAAAGTAACATTAGTGTGCTTTTCTGCTGTTGCCGATTAGATGACAAATTATATTAGGATTGTATAAGGTGTTACTTTTAACAGAATGTATGCTGAATTGAAGTCATCTGCCAAATGGTTTCTAAGCGAGTCTCTTTCATGTTATTCACCTCTGAAGATAATGACTCGTAGGCATAGGTCGATGAAAATAGGGTTTCAATAGCTTGAGCCTGCTTCTTCAAACAGTTAAACGTAACTGGAATCGAATTTAATGTTTCCAAAATTTCGTTACTGGCATTTTTACTTATATTGCTTGTTAATATTTCTGTTTAAATCAATTTAACTTTTTCCTTGTTTCAATAAATTTTTGAATCCATATTGAACTAGACTGGAAATCAATAAGCTGCGTTTCAAATTCTTCAATTTCCAACGTCGAATTGGAGCAAGTTCAGTTTATCAAACCATGTCGCATCAGGATACATAATAAACGAGCGTTTCTGATAATTCTTTGGACTGAGAAAATCTCACTGAAAATTCCTTGATTGAAGAATCAATCCCCGTTGATCGTTTTGATCGGTGGCGTGCCCAAAATATTGTGCCGCGTGCCATTCCATCCCTGTACTAGGAAGTAAGTGGAATTAGCATCCAAACATATTTTGGATGCAATTGAAAAGGACAAAACATCCGGATAAGGGTCTCTACATTAAATGCTTGCTGGAAAACAATTCGGCAGAATGCGTCAATAATAGAAGATGGCTGTCAGAGACATAATGTCTTTTAAAATTATTAGGCGTTCTCCGTCAATTTCGTATGACAAAGTTTGAAGGAAATGCAAACTGAAAACATCGATGAATCGATTCAACAAACTTCAAAAGGAGGAGGCTTTGAGAAGTCTGATAACATTTGACCATAATAATGAGGATTCAACACGATCTTCAATTTCCAAAAGCCTTAGATTTGATGCAAAGCAGGATTTTTTTAAAAAAAAAAATGATTCAACCATAGAAGAATACACCAATAAAAAAAAGAAAAATGAGATTTGGAGATTTATTTAGCCGGGTGTAGAATGTTACATAAAGAAGTAACATAATTTTCAAAAACAATGAATAAACAGCTTTTTTAGTTTAAAAATAAAGTAAATAGTGCAATATATTTTGGAAAGCAGTGTATCTACTCATAACGTCATAACCGGGTGAAACTTTTCACTGGATTCAAATGCAGCAGATGTGGTAGATCTTTCTAGCGAGAACATCAATTTTATTTTATCCACATATAAACAGATGGTTCATTATTAAGTAGCGAAGAATCAATGATTAATATTATTTCTACTAATTTAAAGTTTTTATTCTTTTTTCCCCAAGAAATATGTATGTTTTTGTTATTATTACATATTTGTAATTTATTAATACATCATGTAAAAAATAATAAATATATAAATGTAAATAGACAAATCTCTTGAACTTACACACTTCAATTTCCATCACTTTTCCCCCACAGTTTTTCGAGAATTAGTTTTATATTTCAATTTGCACAATTACTGGATAACGTGAAATACATTCCCTTTTTTTGAAGTATTTTTCCCCCATAGAGTTTTTCGCGAAGAACGTATTTACTACGAAAAAATGAATTAAGTGTAATCAAGTACATTTGGAGGAGGACGCGCGCGGACTCCGTTTTCACTTTCTAAAGTTCTAACACTTATCTTCATATTTTTATATGAAATACATATTTAAAATTTATTTTTAAGCAAGGTATTTCATGTGTAATTGACTGCTCTTTATAAATTTTAGCAATTTAAATTCAATATCCGAACTCACAAGAGAGCTTTTTGTTGCTGCTCTAGGTACAAGCAAAAAAAATTCTTGAATTTGAGAAAGAGTTGATGTTATCTGTATTCAAAGCGATCGTTTCAAAATTTATCAGAGAAACGTCAAAAGTCAACAGCTTATCAAATAAAAAATCTGACAGATTTCAATGATGAAAGATTGTCTATAACTTTCTTGATCCGAAATATATGCATACATGTCGTGAAAATCAGAGAGAATCAGAATTATTTTTCTAGGATATAAAAAAATTCAAAGTGGACATTTTTAGAACTGGTATGGAAGAGTTAATTCGATGCAAATACTTACAAAACATTGATAAGCATAAAAATAAATCGAAATTTCAAACATTATTTTCATATTAATATACATTTGTTTCAATATATTTTATTGTTTTTTGTATAAAACATGGATGTGTGAGCATTGTAAATATTTGTAAAATAAATAACGTATTCTTTTATTAAGTTGCTTAAGTTATTTTTCAATTCCTACTATTAGCTCACACTATATATTTATTAATTTAACTTCGTGGAATTTACAACCGTTAATAAAATACACTTTAAGGCGCTCAATTGAGCTGAAATTTTATATACATGATTATTTTGGATGACAATACATTAATTTAATTATAATTAATAAAAATCAATTGATTAAAACTAATTATTTAAAGAATTATAAATGCAGCCACGTTAGCATCGTTTTTGGCGACTTGTGTCAAAACTTGAAAAGGTTTTTTTCTTACATTTTAAAGCAATCTTTTAAGCTGAAATTTTCTATACACTATTGTTTTGGGTAAAAATACGATAATTTAATTATAATTAATTAAAATGAATTTTTTGACTGAAACTAATTATTTAAAGAATTACAGATACAGCTGCGTTGGTTTCATTTCTAGCGACTTGGGTCAAAACTTTAAAAGATTTTTTTCCCTCACACTTTAAAGCATTCAGTTGAACTGAAATTTTATACACGATTGTTTTGAATGACAATACGATACTTTAATGATAATTAATAAAAATTAATCACCACTTCATGTTGTGATTTTGTCATATGTATATACATATTTATATTAATTGTAACAATTTAATAAAAAGTAGCTAAAATAAAATTTTTTCTTGGTTGATCTAAGTAGGAATTGACTTTAAAATTTTTTTTATATATTACACTTGTTTTTTCAAAAAAATTTCAAGAATGTAGTGTGATAAATGAACTAAATGTATTGCACGAACTTAAACTAATATTCGAGCATTTTTTTCCATTAAAAAAGTATTTACATCTTTTAATATAGGTCTAATATTAAGCTTATTGATCCAAATCTGTTTCAAAAGTCCTTTAAATATCAATATATAATGTAAGTTTTGTTTTTTCACCGTTAAGTTAAACCAAAATTTGAGGTCTTGGTTTTAAGTTAATATCATTAAATTTTAGCTCTCTAGAAGATATATAAGGGTCAGGGTAATAGAGTGGTCATAGCTTTGAACTCACGACCGATGGTATTTCTCTTAAGTTGTGGTCTCGGGCCTGGGTACCACTAAAAATCTACCGTGTATATGGTCTAATGAACGTTAAACATATCGAGGCTCCGAGTCCTCACGTTGGCATGGTGTGGAAATTTGGAGGGTGGAGTGCCAACTAAGGTAACGTCCTCTTCATTTGACTAATTAAAAATTTTGAGGTCCACATTGTCAACAGCCTTCGTACCACTTTAGAGGGCGATGTTACTGCACAACATCGTCTGTACAAGATATATCCCGTCATTTTAAGAATTAAGTTAAAATATAATTCTTTAGATTGATTTTGATATACTGCCAAGATTTCTCTTCAATTATTTTTCTTTTATTATTTTTCAGCACATTTTTAAAACAATTTTCACTAGTACGACATATTTTAAAACACATATCGAAATTCAGAAACTTTACAGTTAAAAATAACTTGGTAAATTTGATCACAGTAAACTACACAATCAATGATGAATACTTCCAAAGAAGAAATAATTAAAATTTGTCTTTCTTCCACGTATTAAAACTCTTCTACCTTTAACTCCTTTTTTCTTTTTTTTTTAGCTGTTATGAAACCTCATACGTGCTATTGAAACGAATCTCTTTAATTTGCACAACTGTTCGTGGAAATTACAACGTTGGAATAATAAATAAATAGAATAAATGAAATTTATTTCAAGTAAAGAAGTTTAAATAAACGATCAAATTTACAGAACAATACAGCAAAAATAATACTCATTAAGATGATCATAAATGATAAAAAATAAGGATCATTATAAGCAAGATTTCCAGAGACAAAGCATTGTCTCCACTTTGGATTTAAATTTAAAGCTTATTGTGTATGAGTATATTATTCTTGGAAGGAAAAATTTCGTCTTCCCTCTCCCAGGGTGGGCTTTGGCCTTCTTAAGAATTCTATTCCAGGCAGTCAGTCCTGTTCTTCGCCTGACTTTTCCAGTTTGATATTAAGTTCTCAGAACTTTTTCTAGGCAATCGATCCCCATGTGTCTTGGTCTTCCTCTGTTCCGCTTACTATACGGTCTGGCTATAAAGATCTTTTTCGCGACTCTCTTGTCGTCTAATCTTATCAGGTGCCCTGCCCATTGTAACCTTTGTATTGCAATGAATTTAACATTATCTAGTTCATTAAATAAATTTCTAAATTGGTTCTTCTCAAAATATTATCACATTTCATTTTGAACCTCCAAAAATATTCCTAAAGACTTCTTACAAATATAACAAGAGTCCTTCTCTCTCGGTCATTGCCCATGTTTCTGCACTATATGTGAGAACGGGCCTTATATATCAATGATTTGTATAAATGAGTAGTTTTGTTTTTCTGATGATGAAATGAGATTTTAAATATTTTTGAAGTCCATAAAAGCATCTGTTAGAAAAATGCTCTCACACATTTAGAATAAAGATAAAATAAGTAGTATGTTTTTATTAATTACTCATTTCCATTAGTATTAATACATTTTTCTGAAGCAAAAAGAGAATGTCATATTTCATCTCCTGTACAAAAATGCTAAGTGGGATTATCACAATGATATCGAAGAAAATGCGCTTATTTTGAGTTTTTAAAATTTGAAAAAATGCAGTATAATAAAAGTTGTGTGTTAACAACAACAAAAATTTACATAAAAACTGATATATTTTTCTTTTCGAAAAGGGATTACAGTTTGTTTCAGGCTCTTTCGGAAACAGCCTTAACAGATTCGAATATTACAGTTTGTTTCAGGCTCTTTTGGAAACAGCCTTAACAGATTCGAATATAAGACGAGATTGCATAACTATTTCCTAACAATACATGCGTATATATGTTTATCATTTAATGCCTGCAATTAATATACACATGATTCAACAACGCGGATTTTTTGCGAAAGTCCGCTTTATTCTGAATCACGATCATGTGACAAAGATCAATAAAAGTCCATGTTGAGATTCCTGTATATGGTAACTTAGTTGATATTCTTACTCTGCTAACTTCCACACACACCACCTCATGAAAATTTCAATTGGATTTACACTACAGGTGCTATCATTCAGTTGTTAGTCCAGACTGGAACCAAGATTAGATTCGAGAAACCTCAGCCTGTATAGCCATGGCTCTTCCACTAAGCTTAGGCGATATGTCAGTGACTTTTGAACAAAATATTAAGTTATTCGAACGCGACTGCTTTGTAAACTGTATGCCAGTCTCACGTAAATACGATTTTGTCCCATTAATCTTTTTCTTCATAGAATCAAATTTAACAAATAAAAGGAATCAAATTCAGCAAACAAATGTAATAATCAACTTAAAAGAAACATATTAATAAAAAATACCTCATCGGAAGATTGATTACTTTACAAAAGAGAACTATTAAAAAATATTGCAATTGGCGATAAATTTACACGTTCCTGCACCCTAAGACAGTTCTTTTGTTCCCATTTCCCCACGCGATAAAAAGTTTATTTATAATATTTACAATTAAATGTTGACTATTTAATTTACAAAATAATAAAATTTTCAATATTCTCCGAGTATAGGCTTAAATAAATCTTTCATGAACTCTTCTCTCGTGCTTGTTCCCTTTAAAATACTTCCAATTGTTTCTCCATCTAAATCTACTTCAATGAAAAAAAGTGACAGTTCAACCACTTATTTTACAGCATCATTAAAAAGTAAATGCATCCTTCATTCTTTCCAAAAAAAGAAAAGTACGTTCAGCCGAGGAATCTGTGATGGGTGTGTAGACTAACTTCCTTACCCATATGTCAAACGTATGGATGTCAATGTAACGGCAGTCTTTTTTCGTGTAAAGCACTTGCAAAGTACTAAGGGATTTTTAGTTTTAATGCTACAGTTAATATAATTAGCTATGCGGCATTTCAGATGAACAAGTTCATAGCAGAGTTTTCAGATCATATTCGAATATTAGAAAACAGTTTCATTCCCCTTTTCTTTCTTTTTTTATATTCAGAAATCAACAACTAGAACTTTGTGACACAAAAATTTTCATCAAAATCTTTGTAAGCACTCAACATTTTCTTAAGCTTTGTATTAAAATTGCCAACTGCATCAAAAATGCCCCGATTCAAAGGTCTTGTCATTAAAAATGTATTTCATCATCCCCCGTATCCCCATTCAACAGATTCCCAATAATCGAAAACTTTTTTTCATCCTACTCGTGTACCTTTTCTTCAAAAATATTAGTACAATGCTAGTGCTTGGAGAGCTTTGGTAACTTCAAAAATATCAATTTCAACATTTTGTACGTACAGTCGAACCCGATTCAACGAATTCATCGGTACTAAACATTTCATTCGTCAGTTCGGGGTTATTCGTAATAGCGGAATCCAAAACATACAAAAAAAATTTTGCATTTATCTAGTGGAAATTCTATAAGCTTTATCTCTTTTTCTTTTGAATTTTATAATTCTACAATATCCATAGTTGCACAAATTACGCACTTTTTATTCAATAACTAAAAATACTATTAGCGAATTATTTAGCACTAGTAAGTTGAAAACTATAAAACATTAAAAAATAGGTGTTTGGCAATCGTTTTGATTCTTGGCTCGAAAGAGTTCTTCCCCCATCCCCCGACTTTAGGCAAGAAAAGAAAATACTGTGTCATTTACACCCTGCTGCATGAGGTATTTTTCACAGTTTCCAAATAATGTAAAGCATTAGAAAAAATATAACATTTTATAGGAGTTTCATTATCAATTTCTGCATCAGAATCGCTATTCGTTGGTACAAATTTTCAAAAACAAAATTTTCTGCAAAACCGTACGTATAATAAACCTCACTTTTTCTTAAAAAAGATCAACCTGAAAATTAACGCAGCATGTAAAAACAGCTGAAAAAAATTTAAAAATAAAAATTTGAAAGATAATTTTTTAAAAAAAAATCGTGAATCGAAATGAATGTTGTTTCTGGGCTGAAGTTATTAAACACTACATCTTCAAAAACTTCACATAGTTTAAGAAAGTATTTCCCTAATCCTGTATTTTTCTGAGGTGCGAAAGAGTTGGACGAAAAAAAAACCAATGGTAATACGCTAATTATAACTCGGGAATTTTCCAGCGATTAAGTAATCAAGTTTTATAAAATACTCGGGTGTTAAATTCTTCATTTTTTTCATCTATTGCGTAGCAAATTAATAAGTTTTCGCATGCATGTTATGCGAAACTAAATTTAAAAAAAAGTAATTTTGAGCATGATCAGATGATCAAGACATCAACTAGGTTTGGAACCACAGCATACTTAATTGTTCTAAGCACATTTTGCAAAGAACATTGGGTCGCCAAGGGGCTATATTATTTAAGAAAAAAATATTTCAGTCGAATAAAACATTAAAAAAGAATTTTTCTTCGGTATAATGAACTTTTAAGTTTAGTGTGAGCACATGAATTGTAACAAAATGTAAAAGTAATTATCTATAATAAACTGCCAAGTTCATTGGTACTAAAATAATAGCTTACAAGATGACCAATAAAAAACAAAGGAACTGTTTACAAACTAAAACTGGAAAAGGGGGGGGATCCAGTTGATGGTAGTTTTAGAAACATGTGCCTTGGATTGTCTTTCATTTTGTGAAATGATTCAAAGACTAAAGAGTTGCAGACAATCACTTAACTAGTATTGAATTACTGGAATTTATAATCAGTATTAGTTAGTGCGTGCAGGCGAAAGGTATCAATGTAAAGTACTTATCTTCTGCTAATGACTTATTTTAAAAAGAAAATAGAGAAGAAGCTGTGGAAACGGTGTATGAGAAATGGCGAGACGAAATTTAAATTTAGGTAATACATGTAGTGATATACAATAACTGAATTTTAGGGGACGAAAAACAACGTCTAAGCTTGCATGGCAAAATAACTAACCACCAAAATAAATTAAAGATATATTGAAACACAAGTGTTATAGAAATCAAAAGCAAAAGGCTATATTTTCAGATTTAGAGAAAAATACCGAAATTTTCAATACTTAAAAAGTTAATGTCGCACAGATTTCGTGATAAAATATATTTTGTCTGGCTGTTTTGGCATTTATGTGCTGTGTGTGCAAATTAAAATTTATTCAATTAACATGCTATTTAAATGGATGTGTTAGTTTGTTACATTTCATTTTTCTGCTTCATCATTTTTCTTCAATGCTAAATGGTTTCTTTTTCAATTATCAATATGACAACGTGTGAAGGTCCCTTAGGACCTCACTTTGAGAACGAGAATAATTTTGAGTCAAAGAAGAACCAGTAGCCATTTTTATAAATAACTTTCTTTATTTGGTTATCTTTCCCAAATAGAATCAAAGACTTATTAACAAATGCTTCTACTAGTATTATGAGGTTTTAAAGGTAATATCCTTTAAATTAACTCAATTAATTAATGATTTAATTAATTAATTTATTAAATAACGATCACGCAGAAATTACCACGATAAGAGATCCCAGAATTATATTTAATAATGTTCTTATTGAACATTTAACTTTAATCTCACTCCTAAAACTTTAATGAGACTTTAAACACAAAATAATATTTACCACTCGGAATCTCAATTCTTGAGATTAAATATCTCTAACAAGAAATCTTCAATTTACATCCACGATAATTTTCTGCTTCAATCTCTATCTCCTACTGCTCTAACGTTACTATTTCGTTTGACTTAAATACTGAATCTAATCTACATAACAAGGAATCCTGTCCGCTTTTTTGGAGTTGATTGGAAATAGGTAGGGAATTAAATTTCCATAAAAAGGTCGACTCAGAAGGTTAGTGATAAAGTTCCGTATAGATTCGTCACAAACGTTTCACTAAGGAAGACGTATCAAATATTTTAAAATCGCTGGAAATATCAGCATTATTTGGTGTATATTAACTTCAAGAGAATTTGCATAAAAAGATAATGCTTTGAGTGCAATAGTTTGTATCGGGATGGCTTGACGTTTGTGTGGGTGGAATGACCTATTTCAACATAAACTTCTTTTTGCAAATTTAATAATGCGGTCGGCTTTGTGCCTATTTTGAGATCTTTAAAGGAATAGCTCTCAAGCACATAAAATAAATGTTTAAAAATTTGTTGTTGTTGTGTTGCTTATGCCACCTGATCGCGACAGTAACATCAGATCAGGATCCACGAAATTCATAGCGGCTAAAGGCTAGATTTTTTACGCCTGTCATTTGCCTCAGCTTTGAGCACCATGCAGGTGACAGTACGATTTGTGCTTAAAAATTTAAATTTACGTGTAAGCAAAATGCTAAATAAATCCTGGAAATTTGAATATTGAGGAAACTTGAGCCATTACATGTGTCCTTTTTCAAATTTCGAAATATTTCAAATGCACATAAATTCCTTCTTCCAACTTAGTAAAAAACATCACATTATGTTCGGAAGAAAAATTTGGAAAAAATCAAAAATATGTTCCGACGAGCTTTTAAATGAAATATACGAGGCGAGTCCAGAAACTTTGTACCATTTGGGAAAAACCCGTATAAAAACTGTTTTTTCAAGACAAAATTTATTTTTACATGGAAGAACATGTCAGAAACTATTTTTCTACGTTAGTTACCACCATTGTTCAGGCATTTTTCACATCAGGAAACCAACTTGTCTATACTCTCTATAAAGATGTCGTCTATGAACAGTTTTTGAAATTTGTGGAAACCCATTACACAACAATATTTTTGTGAACTCTTTTCTCATTCACTTTTTCAACCAAACCATTATTAACAATAGAAGGCCACCCGCTGTGTGCCTCGTCGTGAACATTAGTTTGCCTACCATTGTCAAACCTATTTTATCATCATTTCATCACTCATTACATTTTCAGTATAAATAGCCACAAGGTGACGAAGAATTTCAACTGGATTAACATTCCTTGCATTCCAAAAACGAATTACAGAAGGCACTTCACAGTCGGAGAGATCGGCAGTCGTTATAAACATTTGGAACGCTCACTAACACTTGTAAAAACAACACACAACACTGTTATGGCGTCATTTGACTGACAATCAACCAGAGACACTTGTGCGCTAGTGTTGAATTGCAAAACTACTACTGCAGTTGTGGTAGAACGAGACGAGGTCCTTAGTTTCTAGACACGCCACGTGTATATATTTTTAGTATTTTTATTACTTTTTCAAATTTTGTGATAAAAACAAATATTTTGTTTCTGTAACATTTAATTTATGCTTCATAAAAAGATAGTAAGCATACCCTTAATGATACAAAATTAATTTTATGTTATCACAATAAATATGTCGACACAATTCTGAACACTTAAATTATTACAATAAGTAATTAGTTATTTCAAGTGTCCCTTCAAGTTAATTAAATTTTTTTATTCTCAATCGTTCTAAGCAAACAAGGGCATTTTTTTTATTTTGTCTAAACTAAATTTGATTTTTTGTAGCTTGCATTAAACATAGCAAAAGAAGAAAAGAAAAAAAAGTTGAATTATGAACATTTTAAATCCTTTTCCTAGCAGAAAAATTTACACACAACTGATTTCAAAACTAAATACTCTTCTAAGATTAAACATTCTTTTAAAATTTAATTATTTAAAAAAAATCTCAAATAGATCAAGTATAAATGTCTCATAAAAGCGAAAAACTCGAATCACTCTTTTGACACAATTTTTGCTTAAGAATCTTGGGGGAAAAAAACAAATTTTATATTTTGTAGCCAACATGATTAAACTTTTGTAGACATTTTTCTTTTTAGAATAATAACAGAAAGTCTCCGGCAACTTTCAGTGTCAGACTTCAACTACTATAAGACTAAAAAAAAAGCACTTAAAAATTTAAGCAAAACGAATTCTATAATGAAGACATAAAAACAAACTCCAAGAGAATTTGTATAATGAAGAAAATCCTTTCGGATTAATAATAAGTAAAATTAAAATTGAGTCACAGATTTGAGAAAAAAATGAAGTTCAAATAGTTTTCAATGTATAAAGATTGTTTACTTAACAGCTTGTTCGGAAGTTTTATCATTGCTATCAGTTCAAAGAAAAATTCAGGACACCTAAACATAACAAAAGTGTATTGCAATGTTGCATTAGTTGTGTATATAAACATTTAACCATTGCCCGAAATGAAAACATTACTTTCGATTTCAATTTTTATGAGTAATTTACCTAACACGATTTCATATTTTCTAAATACTTAAATAATTTCAATGCTGTTTATTATCGAAATCGGTAAATTTCCCAAGATGTAGAGGGTAAAAAGATCCGTATACATCTAATCTTCAAACACGTAAAAGCTATTCAAAATAATTTTAAAAAACATTCCATACTTGTGAGAATATGAGTATGAGAAATCCTAAATCAATTTCTTGTTTATTAACGTCATCTCAGAAGCAACACGAGGTCCGTTGCTCTCGCAATTTTGAACCACGATCATGTGACGAGAAGGAGCCCCACACAATCAAAACGTACTAATTACGTACGTGAGGACTTTAGGCCTCGATGTAGTGTATCAGCCCGTTATACGGAAGACCTTAACCCTTTATCTACCGACGGTATACTTATTTGTACCACTCACTTTAAAATTACATAAAATAACCATTTCTATGAATACTCTGACGATACTTAGCAGGAATATTCTTTTAAATCCGCTCTTCCAAGATATATGACAGTACGCGGGTTCTATGATGAGTATTTTAGCGGTGAAGACGAATAGTTTTTTTATAGTAGAAATTGCGTTTTCATCGGATTGCGAAGATTGTCACTTTTGTTCGGAAAAAATAGTTAATGTCAAAAGTGTCTTATTTGTGTGTGTGTGTGTTAATGAAGACCTTAGAAAACGATTTGTGTATAATTAATTTTGCAGTTAAATATCTTTAATTAAATAGCATTAACTGATTAAATTTCCCAAAGTTGAGTATTTTGTTTAGAAAAATTTCCGTTAAAAAATTTTCAATGTAGTGATTAAAAAATATATATATATTGCATTAAAAAACTGCAGTAAATCATAATGCGGTAGATAAAAGGTTAAATGACATCAAAATTCGAAACAACGCTGGCCACAAGCTCGCTGCAATGACCACTCGGATACCACGGCCATATCACAACATCAAGTGAGTGAGTGAGTAAATATTAACGTCGCATTGTTCAGCTACATGAGGGCTTTTGGCAACGGATCTCGAAATTTTTAATCATGGTCAAGTGACGAGAATGACACCTGAGCTGTCGGAAAGAGGTGTTCAAAATCTTGGGATCCGCCTTGTCAATCTAATATAAATAAAGGGGGCCGTGACGATCGAAAGTTTAAAAACCTCTGATTTATAGTTAAAGTATTTCTTCGACAAATCCTAATTTCATGACTTTTCCTCAAGTATGATTTCTCATTTTCCAGATCCACGACAGAAATTATTATTTCTTTGAAATTCCGGGAGGAGACACATTGAATTCGTATTTGAAATATATACAATCGGACTCCAGTTTATTGAACCCCTATTCAACGAGTTTCGCGATTTAAAGAATTTCTCTTTCCCCGATTAAAATGAAAGGAGAAAAAACCATATTTAACGAATAATGGAAAAACACAAATTAACGAATTATTCCAACAGCTGAAAACTTTTTTTTATTAGTTTGTATTATAAAAAAAAGATTTTTCCCCCAAATGACAAATCCTTTTTGTTCAGAACAGAAAAGTCTTCTCTTGTTTGCAGCAAATTTCAACGGGAAAGGGTGTAGACTATTAGACTTAACACGTGCAAAAGAGTCATGAGTGTAATCTATCGTGGGAGTTTTGAATAGGACAAGAAATTCCTTTCTTATCTCATCCAACTCCACAAAGCAGGGGATATTTTAAGATTTTCTAGATTGTTATATTTCATAACGGATTGCGTATCTGTGCAATCGAAGTCGAAAAAATTGTTGATTTGTCGAAGCCAATGAATAGTGATTCTACTGTAGAAATTGATAATCGTAGTTCCATAGAAACTGTTAACATTTTCTAACGATTTACATTGCTCGGAAACTGAAAACATACCTTATGCGGCAGAATGTAAATGACGCAGTATTTTCTTCCCTGCATAAAGTCGGAAAAAGAATGCTTTCGTGTCAGGAGTCCAAAAGATTGTCAAACATCTACTAGCCAATATTTTAAAAATTCCAATTAACTGTGTGTGCGTAATAATTCATAATAGTATTTTTAGCTGTTGGATAAAAAGAGTGTAAATTCTCTAACTATGGATATATATATATATTTGAATATCAAAAACGTAAGAGCAAAAAAATCTGAGTTTTGTTTGGACCTGTATATAACGAATGATCCCAAATTAACGAACCAAATGCTCGGTCCCAATGAATTCGTTAAATCGGAGTATGACTGTATTATAAAGCAAATCAAAAAGAGTACATATATTTTCATAACAAATAAAAAAATTCACTACACTAAATTTCTAACAAGTTTTTCATCTTCATAACGGAAAAAAACAAATATTTCGTGAAAATAAGTTCAAAAGAATTTATTACAAAAACAATTGTTCGTGTCATAAAAATAATAATTAAAAGATAGAAAAAACTTATTTGTGTATATATAACATTTTAAAAAATAATAAATTTTCTTATGAACCAAAATGGCAATAAATTTTAAAAGCTACTTGTAATAATTGCAAAACAAAATATTTTAAAAAACACAGGTTTATTATTAAGCCCAACACTTTTTTTTTCCACAAGGTCTTTTTATATGCTTTTGAAATAACATGATACACGAATTTTTTTGTTCTAGCAAGAATCCCCACAAAATTGAGGGATTTGTGCCCTTTGGATGAGGACAATTTGATCAAACTTATTACAGTTTATGATCCTGAAGAAGTCGATATTCAGCTATTAACTGATTTAATTCGCGAAGGCTTGAAATTTGCTGTAAGTATGGGACAACATTTTCTTACTCATGTTCCTGACATAGAGCGTGCATTAAAATTCCAACATTATTTTACGTTTTGTGCAGCGGGATATCAAGAATTATATAAGCAATTTGAGAAACCATAAAAAGCTGCTAATAACAAACTTGGTAACAAAAAAAAAAAAAAAAAAAAAAAACTAACCGAGGCTGTTAATAATGAAAGAAGTTTTTCATTTGAACCAAAACCGACAGTTTGCTAGACATAAAAAACACATCACTGATTATCGAATTTTTGATCCAGTTAATAAGCGTACATAATTGTTATCAAGCAGCAATGAATAGTTGTTATAATTAGTAGTTATATTCTTAATTTCAATTTGAATTTTTATACGGTTTATGTACTTATAGACTGAATTTTCACTGTACACTAATTAGATTTTTCTTTCTTTCATTTTTTTTGTAATAAAAATGAAAGATAGACTTCAAAATTTTGTACCGAAAAAGAAAAAAAAATTGCATTTTTAATGTAAGCCCATCGCTTGTTAGATAATTACTAATTAAAATCGGCACTACTTTGCAATAGAAAAAATAATTTAAGCTACAATACACTTTCCGAATAAAATTTTTTTTAAAAAAATTACACTCCAAAGCTTCTTGACAAATTTATATAAATTACCTAAAATTCTACATGAAACATGTTAAAGAAACCACACACACATTTTCGACCACCAATTGTGTAAGAATACTCCGGATATAATTTGTTTTTTGGTTTTTAAAAATATTCAAGTGATAGTTAGAATCATACAAGAGTTGAGTCTACACAGACTCTACCGGGGGGTTGGAGGGGGAGGGGATTTATTTTAAAACAAGCGCGAAGGCGTAATGTTAACGCAAAAAAAAAAAAAAAAAAAAAAAATTAAGGATGGTTGATGTATGGGGCAGTAAGCCAAGTGGCTCAGTGGTAGCGTATCGCGCTTCCACACAATAGATCCGGGGTTGAAATCCCGAGCTGGGCAAGGTCGACCCAGTCTTTCATCCCTTCAATGGGTCGATAAATGAGAACCAAGCTTGTTTGGAAACTTAACACTGGGGGTCTCACGTCAGATTGAACATCTACGCATGCACCTCAGTACCAAAGGTCACGGAAATTGAGATCGGCACAGTAGGACTTGGCCCTCATGGGCTGTTAAGCCATTGGATTTAGTTTAGTTGGTCTATGGGAGCTGTTTGTACCCCACCCTTGTGTACACCACTGCACTGTGCAAGGGAAGTCATTATCGCTTGAAGCGAGAGAGAATAATATCAAATTCGATACATAATATAATAATAATTCGATATATAATATCAACATAATATATATTATAATAATAAAGTCAAATTCGTAACTTTTTAATTCCGAAGGCAAGACGAGAGGTGGCTGCTCTGAGTTTCTTACGAGTCTGCAAGTAGTATCCCCATATACCTAGTTGTTTATCAATACGTTTATATAATTTAATATAGAATTTCTGATTTTCTTTTCGAATTTTAAAAACAAAATAAGATTTCATGTATTTTTTGCCTGTTTTGGATTTGAGAAAAATTCATTCCTTTTCATAAAGCAAAAGCTCTTCCCTCCCCTACACACACATCAATTGAAAAAAACCACATACCCAATTGATATCCAAAATTAGGGGTCTTCAGCCTTTCCCTCCCGAGAGCTACATCAATAAATTTACTAAAATCCGCTGGCCACATGTCTATGAAAAAATTGTGTGTACAGAAAATTTACATAAAAAGGATGTTTGTTTTACAAGACTATAATTGATTTTAAGACGGTGTTGCAGATTTGTATATATGTGTATATTAGTTTCAAAAAAGTTAAAATGAAAGTTTTTAAAAATAAATACAATACAGTGAAACTTTTGAAACATTTGTCACATTCGGAAAATGTTATCCCAAATGGATATCAAGCATGCAAATGAAATGTTTTAAATATCAATAATAAAAGAAATAAAGTTTTAAAACAAGAAAGAACAATTTTTCTAGAAATTCTCAAATTTAAATGCGGGGCCAATACAATGCACGCTGGCCACTAAAATGACTTCAGTGGGCCACGGGTGTAAGTTCCCTACCCAATACTACTCGTAAATATATTGACAAACCATTGACACAAACAAATACAAACTAGTGCGTTGTTTTATTTAGTAGGTAAACGATTCTTGATAAGTTTAATATTATGTTTCCAAAAACAATATTCAAGATACTTCCTTTATTAATGTACTGCATTAAGGTATCCGACTACGTTCGGAACCGTGATTTTAAAAAAGCGCATAAATGGATACTTTTCATGATATTTAGTGTCACTCAATATTAGAATACATGCATAAAATTGTTTTAAGGACATTTTGACAAAAAAAAAAAAAAAAAAAAAAAAATTAAAATAATATTTTGGCAAAAAAAAAAAAAAAAAAAAAAAAAAAATTACTTACAATAACCTTTTTCGAATGTTCTCCTTTTGAGAAAAATTGTTTTATAATAATAATATTTCGCTTGTATATAGCTCAGACCTCTCTACAGAGGCTCAACTAGAATTTTTGAAAAATTCACATTTTCAGAGTTACCACCAATTGAAATAATTATTTGCGTTTTTTTCTTAAATTGCTCTCCTCTGTTGTAAAATATGAATAAACCCACTTCTAAGTTATATATTTCAAAAATTCTAGTTGATCCTCTGTAGAGAGCTATATACAGGTAAAATATTATTCTAATAGAAGCATTTTTCACAAAAAGGAGAACATTTGGAAAAAAGATTATTCTTAATTAGTTTTTTTGCCAAATATTGTATTTAAATAAATTTTGTCAAAATGTCCTTAAAACAATTTTATACATGTATTCTAATCTAAGTGACACTAAATATCATGAAAATTATCCATTTAAGCGCTTTTGCAAAGTCACGGTTCCGAACGTAGTCAGATACCTTAAATGAAAGCACAAAATCATCAATTCAGATCGAATAAAAACATAAAATGAAATGCAAACAACTACTCACTTCCGAGGACTTGAGTGATCAACAGGATGAAAAACACTCCACACTTCAAAGAAAACATAATTCTCACGTAAAGAGTAACCAACCGAACCGGAATTCAAACAACGCACGAGTCGATCATTCACAAGTTCCAACGCCTTCAACAGATCTTCTTCACTCACGCCCTGACGAAATTAAAATGGTTAAACAATAACAGCAGCGATTGAGAATTTCCCATTATTATTACGCGACAGCTGTAAAACCGCCTTCCAAAATGGTTATTTCCTTTCCTTTCGATTAATGGGGAAATTTTTAGTTTGGCGACGTCCGGGTTGCCAAAGGCGCGAGAATATGCGTACCGCGGGTGAAGGTTAGATAAGATTCCTGCGTGACCTTTGCGTTTTTCTCTGCACTTATTTCGTCACAACGGAGCAGTAAATGACCAATAATAATTGGCACGACGATTGCTCTCCTCTGTCACGCCTACGCATTTTATTTTATTTTCTGTATTCATTTATTTCTTAGAAAAGAAATGTTTAACTTTGATTAACCGATGTATAAATAAGATAGAAAAATGAAGGAGAGGTTTGGCACCAAAAATCGTTATTTGAATTTACCGTCAATATACTCCAAAAAACAATAATAATGGATTGATTTTGTTTTATTCTTTTTAAGATTTTTTTAGTACACAATGGCAATGGGTAAATTCGTTCTGAATTTAGGTGTCGTCCTCATAAAAACTAAGAGAATAATGCCAGTGTCATTAATTCATTCTCCAAAATCACACACACAGAAGGCTAGTTCAGGTTATCTTTCGGTAAGTCTAAAAAAAAGTTATGCTTATAAGCCTGTCTTTCTTAAGTCTCGTCCAGAGAGAGAGAGTTTTTATTTACGTCACACTATAGAGAATCAAGAGGGCTTTTAGCGACGACCGCATAATTTTGAACCTTGGTCAAGTGTCGCGGACGATATCTGAGTCGGCAGCCCACTCTCCTAACTACACACAAATGGGAGGACATTGAGCCTCGATAGATTTAATAGTCTTCAGTGGCACCAGAACTCGAACTTGTGATACTCTGGTCAAAAGTTCTTGACCACAACCTCAAGGCTCCCACACGACCACATGTCCTGTCCAATCTTAAATGCTGGCCTGGCACTTTTTCCACTTAATGGAGGCTGCCGGATCTTTTTATTGAAACGTGAGTCTGAACTCGGTTTTGATTTTTCTGCAATCTTATTAATAAAACTTAAAACAAGAAAAATTAAATAGAATTTTATTAATTAAAAATATAACAAAAATATTGTGGCTAAGTAAACGATTATTAACATAGCACTATAAAGAAAATTAAGAGCTATAAGCGACGATCCAAAAATTTTAAACCAAGGTCAAGTGACGAGGACGATACCTAGCTGACCTCCTCTCCGAAGTTCCACATCACACTAACATGATGTTTTAGAGCTATGAATGATTTAACGTGCATCAACCCTACTCTCTAACGTGCATCAAGCCTTTAGTTGCCATAGAGCTCGAATTAATGACACACCGGTCACGTGTCCGTCACCATGACAACAAGGCAACATCGGCTGAAAATAAAAAATGCAGAGAGAGTTATTAACGTCAGACTAAAAATCAACAGCACGGCTATAGGAGATGGACATATTTAAAGTACATCAAACTCTCTACAATCTATCTCGTCAGTGGCGCCAAGGCTCGAACTTATGACACTCCGGCCATGAGTCCGCGACCATGGCTTCTGGCCTACTGCGGCCAGAAATAAACATTGAGGTTGAGAGTTATTCACGTCACACTAAAAAGAAACACAAGGGCTATAGACGACGGACCTGGTAATTTTGAATTTCGGTCAAGTGACATTTGAGATGGTAACATTCTCTTTTTAATTTTTACACCACGCCAATGGGAGGACTCTAATATGGACATATTTAACGTACATCAAACTCTCTACACTGTGTCTCTTCAGTGGCGCCAAGGCTCGAACTTATGACACTCCTGCCACTAGTTCGCGACCATGGCTTTTGGCCTACTGCGGTCAGAAATAAACATTGAGGTTGAGAGTTATTCACGTCACACTAAAAAGAAACACAAGTGATATAGGAAACGGACCTGGTAATTTTGAACCTCGGTCAAGTGACATTTGAGATGGTAACATTCTCTTTTTAATTTTTACACCACGCCAATGGGAGGACTCTAATATGGACATATTTAACGTACATCAAACTCTCTACACTGTGTCTCTTCAGTGGCGCCAAGGCTCGAACTTATGACACTCCTGCCACTAGTTCGCGACCATGGCTTTTGGCCTACTGCGGCCAGAAATAAACATTGAGGTTGAGAGTTATTCACGTCACACTAAAAAGAAACACAAGGGCTATAGACGACGGACCTGGTAATTTTGAACCTCGGTCAAGTGACATTTGAGATGGTAACATTCTCTTTTTAATTTTTACACCACGCCAATGGGAGGACTCTAATATGGACATATTTAACGTACATCAAACTCTCTACACTGTGTCTCTTCAGTGGCGCCAAGGCTCGAACTTATGACACTCCTGCCACTAGTTCGCGACCATGGCTTTTGGCCTACTGCGGCCAGAAATAAACATTGAGGTTGAGAGTTATTCACGTCACACTAAAAAGCAACACAAGTGATATAGGAAACGGACCTGGTAATTTTGAACCTCGGTCAAGTGACATTTGAGATGGTAACATTCTCTTTTTTAATTTTTACACCACGCCAATGGGAGGACTCTAATATGGACATATTTAACGTACATCAAACTCTCTACACTGTGTCTCTTCAGTGGCGCCAAGGCTCGAACTTATGACACTCCTGCCACTAGTTCGCGACCATGGCTTTTGGCCTACTGCGGCCAGAAATAAACATTGAGGTTCAGAGTTATTCACGTCACACTAAAAGAAACACAAGGGCTATAGACGACGGACCTGGTAATTTTGAACCTCGGTCAAGTGACATTTGAGATGGTAACATTCTCTTTTTAATTTTTACACCACGCCAATGGGAGGACTCTAATATGGACATATTTAACGTACATCAAACTCTCTACACTGTGTCTCTTCAGTGGCGCCAAGGCTTGAACTTATGACACTCCTGCCACAAGTTCGCGTCCATGGCTTTTGGCCTACTGCGGCCAGAAATAAACATTGAGGTTGAGAGTTATTCACGTCACACTAAAAAGAAACACAAGGGCTATAGACGACGGACCTGGTAATTTTGAACCTCGGTCAAGTGACATTTGAGATGGTAACATTCTCTTTTTAATTTTTACGCCACGCCAATGGGAGGACTCTAATATGGACATATTTAACGTACATCAAACTCTCTACACTGTGTCTCTTCAGTGGCGCCAAGGCTCGAACTTATGACACTCCTGCCACTAGTTCGCGACCATGGCTTTTGGCCTACTGCGGCCAGAAATAAACATTGAGGTTGAGAGTTATTCACGTCACACTAAAAAGCAACACAAGTGATATAGGAAACGGACCTGGTAATTTTGAACCTCTGTCAAGTGACATTTGAGATGGTAACATTCTCTTTTTAATTTTTACACCACGCCAATGGGAGGACTCTAATATGGACATATTTAACGTACATCAAACTCTCTACACTGTGTCTCTTCAGTGGCGCCAAGGCTCGAACTTATGACACTCCTGCCACAAGTTCGCGACCATGGCTTTTGGCCTACTGCGGC
The DNA here is from genome assembly GCA_019973935.1 of Trichonephila clavipes. Taxonomy (NCBI): domain Eukaryota; kingdom Metazoa; phylum Arthropoda; class Arachnida; order Araneae; family Nephilidae; genus Trichonephila; species Trichonephila clavipes. The sequence continues at coordinate 228,667 of BMAU01001248.1, read as the reverse complement.
CAGAAATAAACATTGTAGTTAGAATTACATATGCTTTTCGTACGATTCTTTGAAGTAGAACAATGTATATTTGTTTTATCTTTGTTTTAGTTTTAATTTTAAAATGAGGCGTATAAAAATTCCCGCTGTAAATAAATTTATAGTAAAAGTTATGATTTTTCTATCTATCTGCTTCAACTGTTCTTTTAAGCTCTTAAAACTAGATTTATAAAATAAACCTTTAGCCTTAAAATTTCCTGTTGCCCCTATGTAATTCAGCAAAAGCTCGTATCTGATCTGAAGTTAGTCGAATTTTTTAGGTGTGAACTGCCCCCCCCCATACCAATAATTTAAGGTGAAATACATTTTTCTCAAACACGAAACATCCCTTTTCCTAAAACAATAAAGTCAAAATTAGAAAATATGCAATTCTCACTAAATATTTAAAAAAAAGAGAGAAAGAGTGAACAAATTTAATTAATATCAATATAAATGATTATTTCTTACTATAGTTGAACCTCTATTTAAAGAAGATGCTAAATCCCCTAAAAAAGTTCGTTATATGGAAAATTCGTTATATAGAGGTTCATTAGAGGTACTTTATAAACCACATAAAACAAATATTTTAAATTTATAAACGCAATACATTGGATTTAACTACTATTGGTAATTTTTCCAATAAATTTAATAATTTCCAATAAATTTAATTAAAAATTATTGGTAATTTTCCCCACTTTTTGTAAATTAATATCTATTTATTATATATATGTGGGAGACAACAAGGGGTCCAAGACGTTTGTCTTTCTTCTATTTTATTTTAAAACTTAAACAAAAATTAATTAAAAAGGTAGCTATTTTAACAGATAAGTTTGACGATGATATGCAGAAGGTAACGCCTGCTCGCGCACCTCTCTCGTTATCCTTTTTCTTCTCTCTTAAAAGTTCACAGTCTCATCGTTTCAGTTTTTGTTTCACTTAGCTGCGCCTGCGCGCGAAGACTGTGTTTTGCTTTTGGCTGCATGCCACACACACACACACACACACACACACATATATATATATATATATATATATATATATATATATATATATATATATATATATATATATATATATGTATGTATGTATATATTACCCATTAAAAAAAGAAAAACTACAAGGAAAACAAGAAAAAAGAATGTCGAGGAATACACTGTATTTTTAACACTAAGAAATTAATTTTATATTAAAATTAACGAATTTTATAAGGATATTTCCTAATTCAAAGTACACAAGTAATTTTAAACAAACATTATTTCATAACTATAAATTCTAAACGTACATTACCACATGCGTCTTTAAATTTAATTACTCATAAAATCTGTTGATTTTGCTTGCGTTTTTTGTTTGAAGAAATACTTTGATACAATCGAAGATGTTTTTTAGTGAACTGGACAATGGGGGTTAAAGATTGCAACACCAAGAATTATATTGCTTTCGTTGAGTTAGGCACTTAATAAAACTTTTTGAAGATTTATGACCACCGTAAAACGTGTTAAAAGAGAGAATAACTTGAAATGTTCAGAAATACTTCAAAAATAGGAAGCAAAAAAATTGAAACACAAGGAAAAATGTTCGTTATATGGAATATGCTCTTCGCAATTTGGAGTATATTTTACGAAGAAAATCGTGAAATGATTCTTGGTTCCAGGAAAGAGTTCACTATATAGAAAAATTCACAATATAGAGATTCGTAATATGGAGGTTTCATAGTATTTACATTTTAAGATTTAATTTTAAAGTCTTTATCACAAAAATGAGAAAATACACAATACAATAACTTATAAAAGGTTTATAACGATGGAAGAAAATTCCAAGAAGCACCTTTGCCTCTCTGTTCTTCACATTCGAGTTATTTGAAATATTTGAATTTTACTGTAAAATATTTGACTAGCACTTAGACGGGTGGTAAGAGTTTCTTTGAGAATATTTAGTAAGAAATGTCAAAACTGTGCCTAATAAAGAAAATCAATTGATTGTTTATTTAAATCCAACTGCAAAGCAACACTAAAGATACTGACGACTGTTCTCGCAATTTTGAGCCAAGGTCAAATGGTTAAGACAATCCTTGAGCCAGTAGCTAATAAATAAGTTAATAACGCTTTTACAAACAAAAAATAGACGGTAAATTAAAAAAAATAAGACAGTCACTACCATTGGCGTAACGGAGAATTTTAGCCCCCTGCAAAGTCAGATTTGGGGCTCAAAGCCAAATCTTATTGTGTGTTGATATGTCGATAAGGTGTTCCTTCTTTTTCAATGACAAGTCATGTGATTCATCCATCCGAAATTCACGATTTTATTTTATCCAAAAAATATTTTTATAAGAAAACTGCCTTTAAGACAGAATTCGTTTTTTTTTATAAAAATTAAAATTTTAGAGCTTTGATTAAGCTAATAGTGATTACTTGCGGAAACTTGCCAAACTTCAGAAAACCCTAGGGTTCCACGGATCCCAGGTGGAAGACCTCAGCGCTAGAGAAGCCACCTCATTTTTTTCTGACATGCCTCAGTTTAATACAGATTATTCTCATCTCAATACTTAAATCGATTTAATATTAAAAGTACTACTTGCAGTCCTTTAAGTGTTGTTGGAGATTTAACTCGTCGTGCTTTTTTTTATCGTTCTCTAGAATCGTAGAATTTTCTCTTACAAAACCCACATCGTAAACAATAAAAAATAATGGATTAAAAATACAATACGTACAATAAATTCTTTAAAGATGGTAACCTATTAGATTTTGAAAAATGTTCGAATTAAGATGAATTCTATATGCTCTGTATCTTCGATTTAAATATACTCAGAAAATCTTATTTAAATCCATGAACACATGACTCAATCTAGGCATAGTTAATTTTTCTCTGCTGAAGATGCATCAAACATTCGATTTTCAATCAAGGTCTTCGCTGAGTTGACAATAACTCTGTGAAGACCTTGACTGAAAATCGAAGTAATTAATTGAAGCATTTTTTAATAGACACATACTGCTGTATTTTTACAGCAATTTTTAGGGGGGATTCTAGAAATCTATAACCTTCACATAGTACCTTAATTGCTTTTTAATTTAATCTTTACTAATTGATTTGAAATCATTAAATTTTGTTTTTAATATAGCTGAATTTTTTTAATTTCTCAATTATTTCTTCGAAATAATTGCAGTTACATATAAAAATAAAACTGGAATAATTTCAGTATCGAGACTGTGAAATTTTCTTTGTGAATTTTAATTATTATTTTAATCCTTTTACTTTTAGAATAATGATGAAATGCTTCGTAACTGAGTAAATAAGTGTTTCAACATTTTAGAGAATGTAATTAATAAATCTTATGCAACACTAAGCATTTGTTATGAAAAAAAACATTTGTCTTCATATTTTTCAATATCTGTAAAGTAAAGTATCAGTTTTTAAAATGACAAATGAAAAAGTAATGGCAGGTCCCCTTGATTAATAGCGATATATTGACATTTTCTATTCATAAAATATTTAAATGTTGTATTATTTCATTTTAGCCCACATATTTCAAAATTTTAAGACTCATTATGAAATCAACAATCACATTTTGAAAATTTCAGCCATATAATCAAAAATAATTTCTCCTTGATCAGGAAGAGAACTCGCTTAAAATTTTCGTAAATCATTATGCTATTCACATTACTATTTATTTATTGTATTTTTGCTAACTGAATTTAAAATAAAGCAATTTTTTGAAACAATATTAAAGAAAATTACACAGCTGATATATAAGACATAATTAAAGTAAAATTGTGTTTAAAATTAAAGGGTATTAAAATTCATTTTCAATCGATTTCTCGGAAATAAGCAATTACATCGAACTTATCCTATTTTTTCACTATTTTCCAATTTCTTATTCGGCAGATTTTTCCTGTAATAACATTTCTCTCTCTAGTTGATAGATATTCATTAAAAATCTCTTGATAAGCTTATGAGAACAGCTGCGGTAACTTACTTATGCTTACCATAGATATCTACAACACGCGCGAAAAGTTCAACGAACATTCAATGAATTTTTTTGCAGGTGTAATAAATGTCTACAAGAAATTTGCGTTGTAGGAATACAAGCTGGACGAAAAAGTATTAATAAGAAAAGCAGAGTCAATCATATCTTTAACAATGGGTTCAATTTATGTGAAGTCGTAGTCACATGATAATGATAACCACATGATTCTAGATAATTAGTTCAAAAACTCATGTGACGTCATAGTTACACGATAAAAGCTCTCTTGTGTTTCCAGCAAATCAGTTCACACACGCACTTCATTGTTGCCAACTTTTTCTCTTTGTAGAAACTTTCTCTTAAAAAGTACATATGTATAAAAAAAAACGCATTTAATTTTAAAATATATGCATAAAATAAGTTTTTTTTATTTTAAAACATCTTTTGGAAGAAATTTTTCTCATAGCATTCAAACATCTTTGCCCAATAACGAAATTAGAAATTTTATCTAAGTTTTATAAATAGAACAACAAGTACAATTAATTTAATGTCTGTTTTTAATTCAATGGAGAACACGTATTTGTTTTATCATGTGATCGTCATGAATTGAGCTCATTGAACGATGAGTTTTTATTTGGACACCATTATGTAAATTACACTATAGACATTATAAATAATTTTTTTTAAATTCTTGAATGTTTTAAAATAAATAAACTGTATCATACTCGTATATAGAGTATTTTCTTATGAACTAAAACAACATGCATTAAAAATTTCGTTATAAAAAAATAAGTATGTCTTCATCTTATGTCAAAGAGTTGAATCCATATCGAAAGCTCTTTTACAAATAGGAAAATCCTCCAATAGTAATAAATTTGTATGGCGGAAAGACATACCCATACACACAGTTACATCAATAAGTGATTGAAACCTAGAAATGTTCAATAAATTCTATTTTCTCTTTAATGCAGTTGTAGAGCATTAGACGTCAGTTTTTACGGTGGGTTCGCGCGAGTTTGGCTCAATAAAAATAGTTTTTAGTGTAATGATCATTTATTATTCCGTGTAAGTTACACATTTGCAACTCATACTTCAAAAAAAATTCAAGGAGAATAAATGCACAAACTGTTAATGCAAGCGCACGGGTAAAGAGTTTTGGTCTCTACTGAAGCTTCGAATGTTTTCTAGAAGGCACCTTAGTTGCTTGGGACTATCAAAGCAGATTATTACGACAAGAATGATTACAAGACGAATTTTAAACGTCATGTGTGTATATCTACTGGAGATAAAATATGAATTATAAAATATTAAAAAAAAATTATTGAAACTGGGACGAGTTGCATAATAAAATATGCTGTGCTCTCAAATGCACTGTGTAACAGAAAAAAAATCGACGTACCAAGAAGGAGTTTCCGGATTGTAATGAAATTTCGTATGCAAAGAGACTTGGACTTAAAACGTAAATTATTCAAATGTGTGCCCAGAGAATGAATAGCGAGAGCTCCAGCGCATCGGAACTGCGCATTCAGCAGGTGTGTATATAAAGAGCGATTCACAATCTTACAGCCAAAATTTCTGACATTCATAGCATTTCGACTGCTATGTTTTACATCGGCAGTAATAATGCCTCGCCGAAGAATTCAAGCACATCACGAGCAAATATCAGAGTTTGAAAGAGGTCATTCGATCAATTTGAAAGAGGCTGGTTGGACGAATTGAAGAATTGTTCGACATCTTTGTCGAAGCGATGCTGGCAAGAGTGGGTCAGCAATTGCAGATATCAGCGTTAAAACGGCAGCGTTCGACTGAGGACCACAACAGAGTGGGAAGAAATAGCGATTGTCACAGCACCGGATTCGTTCTTATTAACTTAGCCCACACACATGTGTTTTACATGACTCTCCACAGACGACTGAGAGAACGGAATTTACACCCATACCGAGCTTTAAGCCGCTTACCTCTCTCGTCTGTACACCATCAAGTTCAGTTGCAGTGGTGCCGGGCTCGATAAACGTGAAACTGTGTTGACTGAGCGCACGTATGGTTTTTAGGAACGAGTCCTACATCCAATTGTGTCTTGACGACAACCGCAGACGTGTCTGGAGATATCCAGGACAGCGTGGGGATCTTGCCTTGATTTTCGCACGCAACAGAGCGTTATGTTTTAGGGGTGCCCTCTTCTTTGATAACCGGGCCCTTCTGGTATTCATTTCTGGCACACTGACAGCATAGCGGTATGTTCACGATCGTTTGTGTTACCGTTCCTTTTGCGACGCCCTGGACCTACTTTTCAACACTATAATGCCCGCCCGCGCACGACGCATGTTGCTATGAATTGTCTTCAAGCTTGCCTTTCATTTCCTCGGCCAGCCAGGTTGCCTGATCTCTTTCCCATAGAGCACATTTGGGACGTCACGGGAAAACGATCACAACCATCCCGGAACGCTGACGATTTAGCCCAATATTTGAGACAATTTGGAACGAAATTCCGCAGGACACCATTTGAGAACTTTATCAATCGATGCCACGCAGGGTGACAGCTTGCATCCAGGCTAGAGGAAGACCAACGCCTTATTGACTTCTTTCATTTGTAAGGCCAGAAAGAAAGTTGGGAGGCCCCTGCCACCCCCAGAGTGTTCTCTCTCTAAAATGGGGTGGGACCGAGCTAAATCGTACTGTCACCTGCATGGTGCTCAAGGTTACGGCCAACGGCAGGCGTACACCTAAAAGTTCAACCTGTCTCTGGCAACTTTCCTTCCTTCCCTTACGAAAGGAAAAGACAACAACAACAACCAGTGATATTTATTACCCTCGGTAATATAAATATCATTAGTATTAAATAGCATATAAGAATAGCCCTGATCGATGCAGAGTAATCGTTCATTTAAAGTAAACCGTTCAGTCAGTAACCTAAAGTACAATACCTAAAACAATTTCTTATCATTCCGTACTTCTGAAGCCGCAGTAAGCCACACACACACACACAAGTACTATTACAAATTATTAGTCTAAATAGTATGTGCTCTCCAATCAGATGTCAAACAAATGTGCCAAAAACATTATGCAAAATAAAACTTTTCTAAAACAGACGTAATAGTACAAAACTATTTAAAAGTAATTATAGTATATCAAGTAATAACAATATGCAAACTCTATCTGAAATTTTTTCAATTCAGAATGGATAATATTTATATTAGAAGGGAAACAAGAAATATATATATATATATATATATATATATATATATATATATATATATATATATATATATATATATATAAATTTTAAGTCAATTCCTACTTAGATCAAAGAAAAATTTTATTTTAGTTACTTTTTATTAAGTAGTTACAATTACTCTAAATATGTACATACATAAGACAGAATTACAACATTAAGTGGTAATTAGTTTTTATTAATTATCATTAAAGTATCGTATTGTCATCAAAAACAATTGTGTCTATAAAATTTCAGTTCAACTGAATGCTTTAAAACGTGAGAAAAAAAAAACCTTTTCAAGTTTTGACACAAGTCGCCAAAATGATCGCTAAGTCGCCAACGTATTTGTAATTCTTTAAATAGTTAGTTTTAATCAATTAGTTTTATTTAATTGTAATTAAAATATTGCATTGTCATCCAAAACAAAATCGTGTTTATAAAATTTCAGCTCAATTGAGCGCTTTAAAATGTATTTTATTAAACATTGAAAATTCCATCAAGATAAATAAATAGAGAGTGTGAGTTAATAGTAGGAATTGAAAAAACAATTAAAAAGAAAAAAATTATTTTAAGTAACCAGCGGTTGTCTGTGTGTATTTGTTCAAACCTCTCTTTAAAATGAGTTTGCATACAATTTTTAAAATATATAAATATTAGTATAGTTTTATCCGAAATAAAGTACCTTGTACAATATTTTATTTAAAATTTAATTGAATTTTAACATAATAAAATTATATCTATACTTTATATAATCCAAAAACTAACTATAAAACCGTTAAAAATATTTATTAACATTTTAATTAATTTTTTTAAACATCATATGTTAAAACACATTGCATTGATCATTGAATTAATTATTTCATATATATTAATAGATTTACTTAAACCAATTTCCATTTTACATGAAGTTGGACCAAAAAAAAAAAAGCTTTCGCTCATTCAGTTCCACACTTTGCACACTCTACAAAAAACAAGTTCACGAGATTCTGCGGTTTTTTAAAAAGATTAAAATAACATATTATATTTCTTTTTTCCACAATTAAATGTGTAGGACTTCTTTAGAACTCATATCGGTAATTGTAACTTTCATAATTGGGATAAGTAGGTCCGAAGAAGAAAAAATATTGTTGTGTGTGTGAATAACGACAAAAGGGTATCTCTCTTAACTATTTCTTGCATGAACTCATAAAACTGTATAAAACTGAATAAAAATAAAAGAAGTGGAATATATAATTATGCTTTATCACGGAAGAGATCTTTCGATAAATCGGATGGAATTATACTGGAAAACAAATTAAAAGAAAAAGTTAGTTCCGCGATAAATTGAGAGGAAGCATGGGAAAGACCCAGTTTATCGAGAAATACGGGTGCTTGTACTGGTTTGGTAATTCCAAATTCTCGATATTTTCCATTAATTATTCTACTGACAGAATTATCTTGAAGTTTTACTTGAATTAAAGGAAATTCCAAATTTCAAAGAATTGGACAATATTTCGTTCCTATTTCTCATTTTTCATTGCTAAAAAACCATGGAAACGATCCTGTCTATGGATAGATACGTCAAGTAAAAAATGAAAATAAAAACAACGCATGCAAAGTAATGGATTGAAATATATTGTGTTTAACAATACAGTCGGACCCCGATTTGAAATTAAGGCAAAAAAACAAAACACACACAAAAAAACCCCACTATTTAACGAATAATAAATTCCGAATTAAAGAATCATTCCAGTAGCTGGAAATCTGTTTTTATTACAAAAGACTATTTTTTTCAAATGACATATCATTTTTGTCCCGAACAACAACAACAAAAAGATTTACTTGCAAGCAGCAAATTTCAAAAGGAAAGGATGAAAATCATGAAAAGACTTTTGAGATGTAGATAAGTCATGAGTGTAACCTATCGTGTGAGTCTTGAATAGGACAGGAAATTCCTTCCTTATCTCCTCCCAATCCATAACGCAGGAGATTTTTTAAGATGTGATCGATCATGATACATTTTATGACCGATTGCCTATCTGGGCTACTGAAGTTGAGGAAATTGTTAATTTCTCGGAGACAAAGAATAGCTATTCTAATACAGAAATTGATATAATGAAACTCCTATCAAAATTATTACATTTTCTGCTTTACATTGTTGGGAAAATGTGAAATCATACCTTTCTTATGCAGCAGGATGTGAATGGTGCAGTGTTTTCTTCTCTGCGTGAAATTAAAAAAAAAAAACTCTTTCGAGTCAGGAATTTAAAACATTTTCAAACATCTATCAGTCAGTATTTTAAAATTTCTAATTGACTGGTGCGTAATAATTAACTCTAATAGTGTTTTTATCTCTCTCTCTCTGTTAAATACAAAGTGTTTAACTCCTAACTATGGAATTTTACTGTGTAGTTGTTTATAGAATTTGCAAAAAGAAAGTGCAAAAAAATTTGTATTTTGTTTTGACCCCGGATTAACGAACAAAATGTTCGGTCCCCATGAATTCGTTAAATCGGGGTCCGGTTGTATATCATTTGTCACCAAGAGCAATTGGTAGAGACAGTGGCGTAGCGTGGACATTCGCCACCTGAGGCCGACCGGAAATTTGTCGCCTCTCTATTTTAATTATCAGTCAAGAAAATCAGAAAAAGTAAAAAAAAAAGCTGTAAATTTTTTTTTTGATTAAAAAAATGCACTTTTCTTGTTTTTTTCATAGCAAAGTCTCTTATACAATTATCAATATCAATATGTATGTCATGTTCAATTGCTAGAATCGCTAAATTCGTTAGTCTTAACGTGGACATAGTCCATCTGAGATAATTTTTGATTAATTTTAGCTTAGGGAAGCTTCTCTTGCAACTGGCATTACTGAAGACAGATGTTAAAAAAATTCTCAACATTATGACAATGTTTGGTAAGCCATCTTCAAGTTTGGACTCAATAATATATTTTAATAAACCCAGAGAGCCGGACCTAATGAGTTCTTTTTTACAGCCTGGGTCTGCTGCAGCTACGAAAGCTTGTAGACGTACGCGCTCAAGTTGGAATTCTTTATTAATGTCTTGAGGAGCTTGATCTAAGTTCGTCCATGCTCAATATCACTTCAGGCCTTAAAAAAGCATATTTTTGCGCTAGATTCTGCATCTGTTAAAATCTTTCTCGAATTTCAGCACATACTCTGTCTATAGAAGAAAACATCGTTCGCCTCAAGTCATCATCGTACGATAACTGAACATCTTTTCTTCCGTCGCCAAATATATGCTTCCTCCTGATTTGTCTTGGAGGTTCAAAAGAGATTTCAAGCTCTACACATAAACTTTTAACACGACCTCCACGAATTCCTCTCGTGCTCCTAATACGGTCTGTAAAGCACGTATTTTTGAGCGCATTGATGGATATTTAGTCCCTCTGTTTGCAAATAATTTTGTGTGTGTGAGCATCATTGACTTCACACAGTACCGGTTTCCAGAAGCCTAAGTAACATAAAAACGAATGCAATTACATAGCGACTAAAAAACTTCCTGCATCCGTGCGTGTATTAAGACTTTCACTTGTTTCCGGGCGCTATTTGAGGTTTGAAATAATTTTTTGAATTTAAATATCGTGGTGCTCTTACCCCCGACCCTTTTCGTATGCCGCCCTGGACCATAGCCCTATCTGCACCTCCCCCCTCCCACGCTACGTTTTGTGTGTGTAACTATATTTTTCTTTCAAACTGATGAACATAAAGCACTTTATTGCAGCTTTCTCAATGTGTCCATTGATTTCTGTCTTTTGTCGAATTCTTATAAGTCGAACATTACATTAGAAAATATAAGTTTTGTGAAAAGAATTTCATTATCAATTTCAGCATCAGAATCACTATTCATTAGCTCCGGCAAATCAACAATTTCCTGAATCTTCAGTTGCACAGAGAGATAGGCAAGTCATCCTTAAACGTAACATAATCGTTAAAATCTTACGATATTCCCCTGCATTGTGTAGTGAGATGAAATTTATAAAAAAAAAGCAGTTTCCTGTCCGATTCAAAACTCACACGATAGGTTACATGACCATCTGCACCTGTTAAGTGTAATAACGCTTTGCACACCCTTGGCCGTCGAAATTTGTAACAAATAAGAAAAATCTTCTGTTCAAGACAAAAAAAAATGTTATTTGAAAAAAAAAATTCAATTTTTTCAAACGCTAACTAATAAAAAAAATGTTTTCAGCTGTTTAAATATTTTGGTGTTTATTATTCATTAAATAAGGGGTTTTGCTTTCCTTTTAATCGGAGAAAGAGAAAATTCGTTAAATAAGGGTTCGATTGTACTTATAAGCAATTTCGTTTGTGTATAGAAAGGAGATTGTAACGAAATAACAAGTTCGATTAGCGCAAAATTTTATAATTCCCCAAAATTTCAAAAATGCGAAAACAAAACTGATATGTGATACGCCAAGCGAAAAACTGATCGATAAAACGAAACTATTGATTAAAACCAAAGTTGAGATTTAACAACGTTTGAAGATTTTGCGTTGAAATAAAATTGTTGATCCATCTGTTTAAGAGACAAACTTTTAGAGAAAAATTAGTAAATCTTTTTTCCATAACCAGAAATTCTTAATATTATTTTGTTTGGCAGTAGATCAAGGTCTAAAAACATATAAAATAATAATCAATATTTAATAATAGAAAATAATTTAAATTAATTTGTTTGTAAAATAAAGAATAATTAGTGTATTCTAAGCAACATTAATAATTCAATAACAGTGATTAAAAAAAACAGAATTTTTCTTGTACCTTATTTTATAGCATAAATCGAAGCTTTTCTGTTATTCATTAGAAAAATTTAATTTAAATTATATCACATACATCATGTTTCTATGAAGGATTACCATTCACAGTGTTTTAGCAAAGTATGCTTTTGAAATCTCGTCGCCATATCTAAGCTTCCTTACAAAATGCAGTAAAACCCTACCACATAATTACTGACTATCTTAGTAATTGCAATCAATTTGCAGGTGCATATCTAAAAAGAATTTTATGATTTTCCAGGTAGGAAATGAAAATAAAGAATTGTTATGCAAATTTATAACATTTTTATTAGAATATTCTTTGCATTATTTTGTAAGTCCAACAATATTATATATTTTTTAATATTGAAAGTATTCGTTAGGAATTTTTTTGTTTGTTTTGGGTTAATGTGTACCGTAAATTCCGGTGTATAACGGGCACGTACACATTAAAGCTGCATTTTTTAATTTTTAAGTATATTTGTCGTATAAAAAGCACCCTTTTTTTAAGAAGAACTAAGGCGTGATAAAAAAGTTTACAAACAGGTGCCACATTAGATGCCGTCCTCGTCACTTGACTATGGTTCAAATTTATGAGTTCCATTGCCAATGCTATCGTGTTACTTCCAATTGTGACGCTAATGAGCAACCAATTAGTAAGCAAAAAAAAGTCCTCCAATTTTTTTAATAGCTTGATTATTTTCGAATCAAACTGGAAAAAAACCCTAAATTACATTTTTTTTATCGATTAAAATATCTTATTTGTTATAAATTAGCAAAAAAGCAACGGCTACGTCATCAACTGTAAAGTTAGAGAGCTTTGGCATAATTGTACGCCAAAATATTCAGACACAAATGCTATAAAAAGTATTTCTTATTCAAATGTTACGTGACAGATATTTAAAATTTTTATTTAATAGATTAAAATATATTAAATCTCCAGAAGATGATTAAAATCCGTTTGTGTACAAAGTATAAATTTTAAGAACTTATTCAAAATAATCTTGCTTGAAAAACAATACACAGATTACCAAAACTTTAAGCAGGAAAAAAAAATGTTCTAGCAATGTTTAATAAATTTAGTTAATTATAGCTTGTAGCATTAGCAAAGGGTTCAATAGTGACACATTAAGATTGGTTTGTTGATATTAACATCATACTAGAAGTAATTCCAATTTAAATCATGGTTTAAAAACGTGAACTACATCTCTCTCTCTCTCCAAGTTTGAATTTCCGTTTCCAGATTACCAGGGGTATTCAACCTTTATCTCCCGCCGGGCCACATACATATGACAGGTATTTCACGCGGACCGCAACATGAGGATCATGGGGAAAAACACTTAAAGGCCAAAGCAAAATTAATCAAAATATTAAAACTTAATTTCGGCCTTTATTTTATTACTATGTTAACCTCTCTATCAAACACACACACAAATACTTACTGTTATGCCTTTTTTACTGAATTATGGGGCAGTGTTGATTTCCTTTTATCCATAACAAACATCTTGTTTACATTCTTCTATAAAAATAGCAAATTGATAGCAAAATTGATTGATAGAATTCCCCACTATATAAAGTTTTAGTGCATTGTTTTTTTAAATAATTGAATTTCTTAGGGCAATGGGCCCCTCGAAAACGGCAGACGAGCCACATGCGGCCTGCAGGTTGAATATCACTGATTCAGGGTCTTACTAACGTTAACCATGGTGGCCGCGGTAGCCTAGAGGTCAAGGTAACGGACTCGTGGCTGGCGTTCATGAGTTCGAACCAAGCGCCGCTGAAGACCCGCCGTGTAGGGGAGCGATGCACGTTAAATCTGTCCATAGCTCAAACGTCCTCCCGTTGGTGTGTTGTGGAAGTTAGGAAACGGGATGCCAGCTCAGATGTCATCCTCGGCACTTAACCATCATTCAAAATTACGAGGTCCGTCGCCAAAAGCCCTCATGTAGCTAAATAAGGCGATGTTAATATTCACTCACGAACTCGCGACATGATTTTGAGTCCTGGTGCCACTGAAGATCCGTCGTATCTAGGGGCTAATGCACTTTAAATCTTCAGAAGCTCAAAGTCCTCCCGTTGGCGCGGTGTGAAGTTAGGAGTGTGATGCTATCTCAGGTATCGTCTTCGTCATTTGGCATGGATCAAATTATGACGCCCTACACCATTACCCATCGCGTTGTTTTGAGTACGAAGTTAAACACTCACTCAATCGTCATATATTGGTTAGATAAAAAAAAAAAATCCGTAGCTATTATTTGTATCATGTGAGCGCATTCTTGCGCAGGCGCATTTTTTTTTTTTTTTTTAACATGGTGCGATTTTTAGTGCAATTGTTCTACGATGTTTGAAAAAAAATCTAAGACTTGTTGAAGATTATACCAGGGTATTATTTTATAATGTAATATATATTTATTTATGTTTGAAATGAGTAATGAATCCTCTATTTCTTTGTTTTGATTTATATATATATACATACATATATATTTAAAAAATAAATTACATAAAATTAGTTGTCAGTTTTGTAATGGGTTAAAAGCAATACTTACGGTGAAGTCTGTGAAACCGAGTTATTTTTCATATTTAATGAGACATTGATAAAATTTGTTTCTCTTTTATGGTTTAAAATATATAAAAAGAATATATATGAGTATCACATTACGTTACAAATTTAGTATTATTTTTTTAAAAAAATCGAATGGACATAATTTGACTGAAATTCAACTAAAATACATAATTTATTTAAAAAACTCAAATTTGTTACAGGATGATAAACTGATATCGTTATAACAAAATTAACTTTTGATGAGAATAACAGTTGTGTGTATTCTCAATTTAAAGAATAAAAACCATATACTTTTTAGAAATGTAGACTTAAAAATAAAATAATTCTTTCTTTTCCAATTAAAAGTCCAACTATTTTTGAAATTCATTTTTTATGTTTATCACAAAAATTGTATTTTAGCAAAAAATTAAAAGCGCTAATTGAAGAACATAGACATTTTAAAGTTAAATTATTGAATTTTTGGAGTTGATATATTTTTTTCTTATAACTTGGAATTTGAAAGAAATCTGATCTTTTTGAAATAGTTTTAATGTTCATATCAAATCATAAGCTAGGCATATTTCTGTTCTTTAATAAAAGGTTTTAGCATTTTGTTTGCCGTATTTACTGTATATTTGAATTATTGAAAATAGTTTGATATATTTTTGTATATTATTTTTTACTATATTGATTTGAGTAATTCTTAAATCTTTGACCTAATGCATAGTGGCTGTTACATTTAGAGAGCTACATTGCTATATAAAAGCCCTATTTGGCAATTGATTATCAAATTATGAGAATATTTAATAAAAAAGAAATTATTGGATTCTAGATATCCAAGATCCTTTAGAATGTTGCTTTAATCATATCACCACAGTCTCCAAAAATGTAATATTTTGATAAATAATTTTGAATGTATTAGTTCTATGGACAATACAGCCAAATTTGCAGAAAACACACCAAATTTTGGCTTATACTGCTTTATAATATGAGTGGTGATGTTTTTAAAAATATTATACATACCTGGGTTAATATAATAGGTCTCCCTATTTTCTAATATCGTCAATCCTGATACATTTAAATTTAGTGTCATTTTTTTATGTTAAATTATTGGTTATAGGAATCATGAAATCAAACACATCAATGTGTAGAAATGTGTATCCTATTTTATCTTATACCACTTTCTAATATTATAAATAGGTAAAGTTAATGAAACTCAATTATAAATTTTTGTGTTTGTAGAGAATATCATATTTGACAATATCAATGTTCCTATTCACAACAACCCTGAACGGCAATCACCTAACTGTGATCCCTATAATTTATAAATATAAATAAATGCATATATCTATTTAATTTCTAATTCAATATAGTCTTGGCTACAAGTTAAATTTCATATACAAACATGAAAATCAAATTTAAAATTTCTTTTTATGGATTTTTTTTTAATTAGATATAACAGAATTCCGTTATGTTTCAATGATTAAAATAAAATGTTTACATTGTGTAATGTTAACATATATAGAAATGTTTAATATTTTGTGAAGCATTCATGGGATGCTGATAATTACATAAAATCAAACAAGCTTTTTACTGCCACGATAGGAAATTGTTTTCAAATTAATTCAGTGGCAACAGATTGTTGGATAATTTTCACAGATTAATTGTGAAGTTAATATAGACTGGGAAATGGTATTAAATACCTTCTAATGTTTATATACCATCATCAAAATCAATGTAGAAAGAGAAATGTTTTAAAAATTTAATAGGGTTGTTAATCTGTATGTAATTGCCCTTAATAAACAAAATTGTATACAACTAAGTTACTTCATGAAATACCTATGTATTCTATAAAGTGACTGAATTATACACTTTAATAGTAAGATAACTATTAATATACAGGGGCAAAGCTACCGCCATATTAATAATACAGGTCACCTTCCCCAACACATGAACAAGCGTAAAAATTTGACACTTTCAAATAAGTTCTGTTATAGTGATAATTTTTATTTATTTTCCAAAAAAGGGCCTTTTGGAAATTTTGATACAGAGCCCACTTAGAACTAGCTATGCCAGTGTTAATGCAGCACTTTTTTCATTTCAAATACTTTTTCACTTTTTTTTCAAAAATATGATGCAATATTATGAATGTTATATGATGAATTAATAATAAAGGTATAGAACTCGTCCAAAAATTAACTCATCTAAAATAAAACAAATTGCACCAAAGAAAGCAACTAATCAGGCCAAAAATTGCAACAACTAATATATATTTTTTGAATTTATTTCTAATTCATATTTTCTGATATTTTGTCTTTTGAACTAATCTTATTGCATATCCCTATTCTTTGTGATAAAAGAAGATGCACAATAATAAACTACCAAAAAATGAATACAAATATTAGGAAGAAGTGAATATAAAAATGGCTATACCTCATATAAATTCAAACTAGTTAAAGGAATACCTATAGGTTTTGCACAAATATTTCTTAAAATCTAAACACATAAAAAAAATTATTTAAAAATTATTTTCATCTAAACACATTTAAAAATTCATAAGCTATTAACATAACCTAGTATATCAAATTGTTCTTGATAAAATTCTGAAGCAATAACATAAACCTTTTTAAATTATTTTCAGTTTCCTAAAAAATTGCCCACAACAATTTCACATAATATAAATGATTTCATTTTAAATAAATATTCTCATTCTTTTTATTTTAATTTCATTATTAAGAATAATATAATGAAATATATGCCATAATTTTCTGTGATTATTTATTTTATAATGTTTATTGAAGCAAATAATATTGTATGTAAGAGTTAATTGCTTTTCTTTTTCTTTACAATATATATCGCTTATCTTACCAATGAGAGATGAACCAATACATTTTCTTTGTTAATCAAATTTTTGCACTCAAAATGCTTAACATTAAAAAATTTGAATTATGTTACAACAATTTTAATTTGTACAGCACATATTTAGAGAAATATATAAATATACCATTTTTGAAATAATCTTACAAAAACTTTGAACTTAACTAGAATACTCATCTATATAGTAAAATCTATGCGACTATTTTGAAAACATATAAGATATTTTTAAATAAAACTTATGCTTTTATTTTGTAGTTTTCTCACAGATATAACAATTTTTTAATACAATTTTAAAAATATTACTCATGTAAATTAAATTTTTTATGCTGTTCCCTATTAGTAGTCTTACTATAATATATAAAACTGCTTTTAGTTATTTTTTAAAACTTATAATGTAATTCTTTATATTTATCAGTATTTTTTATATTTATTACTTATTTTTTTTATAGAATTGATGAGCAAATTGAAGTTGATGACTGATGCAATTAAACTGATCTATTAAACAAAAACAATCATTTAAGAGATCTAAACTCAAGATTTTGAACCATATTTGATTCATTTATTTTAATTATACTTCCAATAATTTCTCTAAGGCTAACTTTCAATTTCAATCTTATGACCAGATATTTTCTGAAGAGAAAACATCTGAATACTGTAAAAATTGCAAAAATGCCAAATTGTGATTTGAACATTTTACGTTCTAACAAAACAATTGACTTACAAGAAAATGAAAATCCAGGAGCTATGATTTCAATACATTCATCTAAAAGAATTAATTCTAATACAGAAGAAAAATTCAATCTCACAGGGCCTAAAAAGAATAAGAATACACATACTTCCAATGAAAATAATCCTGGTCTAGCAGAACTCTCAAATGATAAAACTTATTTAGAAACTGAAATGCCTTTAAGAAAAAGAATCAAAGCAAAAGTTGAATTATTTAAGAAACATATTCAAAAGAAATATGCTTTCTTTGTCATTGATACAACAAAAGAAATTAAATCTTTTAATTTTATTAATAATGAGAAGTGTTTCAGTGAAGAACTGAGCAGTATAACTAGTAAATTGAGCTCAGAAGAAACTTTTAAAGTGGATGCATCTGAAAAAATCCAAATTACTGAAAATACTGATTTAAATGCAGTTAAATTTAAGAAGTTACCTCAAATACCAATTAGAAAATGGAACTCTGCTCAAAATAACTTTTCAGATACTAAACAGAGTTCTAATTCTATTGAACTTATTAATATTAATGGTGAAGACAAATCACTTTCAGATAATGATATAAAATATGCTGATAAGGATTTTTTTGATGAGAGTTCTGAAATTTTAGATATTGATAGGAGTAATAATGCATTTGATATAGAAGTTAAGAAGTGTTATGAATTGCTACACACAAATCCTCGCAGAAACAAAACTAATACAAATATTGAAACAAAAATCATGAATGCTAGTTTTAAAAAAACAAACAATAACAAATTAACAGTCGATGGTGAAACTTTCATTTCAAGCAATAAAAATAATTATTTAGGAACACTAAAAACTGAAAAAACTAATTCAGAACTTAAATTAATTGATAAAAATATTAATACTAAAACAATTTGGCCCAACATTAAATTAGAAGTAAACCCACAAAACACAGAAGAGCATGGTTTTCAAAAAGAGGCAAATATCAAGGATAAAATATTTGAAGTTCAGTCTTTTAACAAAGATGTTAGTATACGCACATCATTGTGTGATTCTGAGAACATCAATGCAGTTGAGCCTAAATTTTCTATTACAGATAACTCAATTTCAAACCTTTTAACTTCCATATCAGATAATAAAAATGGCATCAGTTGTATAATAAATGAATTTGACGATCATTATAACAAAAATGAGAAGGACAACACTGAATTTGGTGAAAAGAATCAATTTTATGTTACTGATAAAAGAAAATTTCCTATACATGAAGATAACTTATTGGCTTTTAATGAGTTAGAATTATCTATTTTAGCTAATGAATCAATACATGAAAATATATATGGAAAAGAAAAAGATTGTAATGATGATTATGAGGCTTCTCTGTTAGAAGATGATACAATTTTCTACGATAACAGTGAAATTTTAAATACAAAAGAAACTACTGATTCTTATAAAGAACTTCCAGTTGATACTAAAAAAATCAATATTAATTTAAAAATATACATCAAGAATGAGGATAAAGCAATTTTTGCTACAGATAGTGATATTTTGAAAGATCAAAGTACAGTGATGCTTGATTGTGATCCAAAATTTGAATCCATCGCTGAAAACGATGATGTTAAGAGTATAAAAGATACAACAGTAGCTGATGACTGTAAAAACTTGATTGAACAAAAAAAGATTTCTACTTCTGAGAATATTAAAAAACAAAAATCTCTGACTAATGAAAAACCTGTATCAAATGAAAAAAATCCCCCCATAATTGAAAATTATGTCAGTTTGGAAATTCAAAACACAAATAATCTAAATGAATATGTTACAAAGGTCAAATCACTTTTAAATAAGAATAATACAGAAAATGATAAAACGAGAATATTTAATGTTAAGGATAGCAATATAATGAAAGATCAAAATATAACTACTATTCCGATGAGTATGCAGGAAGTTAAACCTTTCTCCGAAATAACGGAAAAAATTAATGACAGAACTAAATTGGTCAAAGAGGAAAATAACCTTATCAAAAGCAAAAGGAGCATAAAATATCAACAAAATATCTTTGAAAATCCCATTGCTTTCAACTCTAATCAAGGAACTTCATTCAATAATGAAAGTGATGTTATTATCAAAGAAACAAGTTTTAATGAAAAAAATGAACCGTCAATTCACAAGGAACATTGTCATATAAAAAGCGAGAAAAAAACTGCATTTATCAATAAAAATAATTTAAATATACCCAGTGGAAATGAAACTGCTATAACTGACAAAAATGTTATTAATAACTTGGATAAAATTTTCACTACTGATAAAAATGCAATATCGAAAGAAAATACAGTAGATCATGGCGCTTCATTCAGTACAAAAATGTCTTCAGATTCAACTAAAAAGGTATACAAAAACATCATTAAAGAGTTAAACAGAGGAAATAAATTAGAAGAAAAAATTAGTAATAGATTTGAAAAGAAAATTTATGAAACTATTGCTCATAAGAGTGTAAAAGAAAATGAAAAATTGGTTGATGGTGAGGAAATAAAACAAGTAGATCCAATACCTGATTATTATGAAGATGAAAAAGAAGATTTGATAGATCCAGGTTGGAACTTAATAAAAAAATTATCAAATGATAAAGAGAGGTATCGTCAAGTTAGAGATTGTTGGAAATCTACAACTATTCCAAATCCTAACAAGAATCTTACTTATCATTCATTTAGAAAACGTCATTTAAATAATAAAGAGGTTATTCGTGCCATAAAACAACATAAACGACAAGCTACAAGCAATTTGAATAATCAAAATACAAAACGCTCTCGATCATGTACTGTTACATTCGATAGTCATATTCAGTCAAAAATAATGGAGAAAAAATTGAAGACAGAAGAATTAAAAAAAGAAATGAATTATAAAATTAATCTTTTGAATGATATGATGCATCAAAAGAAAATTAGACTTCAAAGTCATCAATTTGCTTATGGGAATACTGTTCATAGACATAATTACGATTCAGAACTTCAAGATATTCAAAATTATCATCAGCAACAAGTTTTTTTTATCACTAGGAAATATCAAAGGAAAATAAGTGAATATGATACTCAATATCAATCTAGAATTGAAGCTTTGAAGAAAAATCGAAAGGAAGTTTTCCAATTTTATAAGTTTTACAAAGGCTTGCAAGATGAACAGAAAGATCTAACTATCTTAACAAATGATCAATTACAAGAATTAAATGAAGTTGAAAATATTTATGAGCAACTTGATAATTATTGCAAATGATTACTAAGCAAAAATCCAGATTATATAATTATCTTAAGTAATCACTTTAAAATTATCATTTATATATTAATAGTTTAAAGTACATAATTTTGAATGAATTTGTGAATTATATTGATTTTTTTAAGCCATGATTCATTTAATTTAAAAAAAATTTAATTCTATTATAACTGTATATGCAAAATGTTTAAGTTAATCTATGCAGTTAAAAATTAAGAATTTTAAGCATTAAAAAATTTTCTAAAGCATATTTCTTGAGAAAATCAAGATAAGATTACTCTTATTAGAATTTTAAAAGTTAAACTGAAATTATAGATACATCTAATTTAAGTAAAAAAAATTATGCAAAATTAAAAAAAAATCTTTTATAAAAACATAAGTTTTGTTACTTTTTTAAGTGCATAATGTTATACAAATTTTTTTAATTGTTCCCTTTGCGCATGTTTTACTTATTGCAAGACACTGTTTTGTTTTATTAGGACAGTCAAAAATAAAATACTTTAAAAAAAATGACTTTTTTTTCATTTCACAATTTTATTAGAAGATGCTTTTATTTATATATATTTTGTTTTTGTTAAATTTATAATTCAACTTTTTAAATTAAATTTTCTTCAAAATTATATCTTTCTGTTCTAATTGTAATATTATAAAATCTCCATGTCATTTGAATATGCAGCATGGTGGCATAACAAGAGAATATTAGGACCCCCTGCAAAATCAGGTTTGGGGCCCTTAGAATCCTTGCCCCTCTGCAGTGCAGGGATATATGTTACGCTGCTGATGCAGCATGTAAAAGTTCCTTTGCGTGCCTATTTTGCAAGGGTGATCTTGGCAAAACTAAATTGCAATTTTGCATCATCAGAGCTCAAGTGCCTCCTTCTAGGGAGGAGACTGGGCATCAAAATTACATAGTGACAATTGGTACATATCTATATGATGCTGTATTAAAAAGTGACACCAGCTCCCAGTGAATGTACTAAATCTGCAATGATAAAAATACTAATTCATAGTTCCATTTGAGAATTAAAAGTAAATATTTTTTTAGTATTACAATTTATGATTTCAAAAATTTATTTAAACTATTAAAAAAATTTATGAATTTCAAGCATTTTTAAATGAAAAAAAAACAACGAATGAAATAAAATCTACATTTCTAATGAATTACAGAATTATTTTATTTTTCAAATGATATATGAACAAGATTGGTATTGCAAAAGACATTGAAAGTGAATGGCTGAAACTTTAAGAGAGAACACAAATATGTAATAATTCTGTGATAAACTGGTATTTTATGTCTAATTTATTTTATATTAAATGCAACATTAAAAATAAATTGCTTAATATTAAACACACATACAGAATCAAATTTCTTTGAAAAATCTCTGTATAAATTTTGTTTAAGAAAAATGGATTTTAAATCTTAAGATTTTTCCTTTTTTTTAAAAATAAAAATTAATATAAATGATTAAATTTTATGGTATTGTAATGTAATTCATGTTTTGTAGTAAATCATTCAATTTTTATACATTCAATAATTATATATATCATTCAATGTATTATATATTTGCCTTATATGAATTTTGAAATTATACATATAACATAAAAAATATGAAAGAATGTTAATATCTAATAACATTTAAAGTCGTCAAAATTAACTAATTATTTCTTAATGTTTAAATAAATTATATATTAATCAAAAACAAATTTCTTATATATTTGTTTGAAATTTTAACGATTTTTATTTATTGACATATTACTATAGATCAGGTTGAAATATTTATTTATAAATTAAGTAAAATAATATGATTACCTGTAAATGCATTGATTTTGTGAGCAATTTTTGTTTCTATACTGATGACTCTCATGTCTTGATATTTCATTTTCTCACATAAAGCTGGAATTTGATTTAAAGTTCATACTTGGAAAATAGCTTAAAAAACATGAACTGATATTCAAATCTTATACTTTAAAAATAAGAGCATTTAGCTGAATACTGAAAAAAATTTAGATTTTTATAGTTTTATTTCTGATATAATGCATTTTTCAGACATATGTTTATAATGTGTATTGCATCAAAAATATATGTATTTGCTATGTAAGATAGAATGCCTTTTATAAGCAATCAAAACATTTTAATCTTTTTGCTCCCTATATTGAGATGGGAAAATTCACAAAAATTAGCCTGCCTTTTTTTTCACCCACAAAATTTCAAAATATTTAAGTTTTATAACTTAAGTGGGAAAACTTTCCTGAATTCTTTTTAGTCATTATTTTTCTATTTAGTGAAAGATTTCAATGGTTATGTACATATATGGTCGTTTTAATATATATAAAATGTTGTAAAAAATATATATATACATAATTTGTTGGGGTAAAATCTTGTTAGTTATTTATAGTTTGCTGTAATATCCAAGCACATTTTAAAGAAATTTTGATAAATATTTTTTGATAAAAAAAAAAAATATCAATTACATTTTTATTGCTTATAACTCAATATTCATATATTAGTATATCTAGTTGTATTAATTTCATCTAATGTGTGTCTTTGGAATACAATATTTTTTAAAAAAATTATTGACTGTTTTTATATTTTGTTTATACAATGTACATTCGTAACAGCTTTGTTTCATGAGTAGTATAACTTTTCTTATGAAAAAAATATTATTTAAAACCAGATTTGAAAATTAAAATACCACTGAAATGGCACTCACACTTGGGGGATTTACTATTTCTACAAAAGTTTGTGTATCAAAAGCAACCCATTTGAAAAAAAAATTATAAACAATTAGCATTGACAAAATGTTCCATTAATTATAACTTTGCTTAGATTTAACTAAATTGCAGATTTACTGAATTTTATCATGTTTATAATAATTATACATATAAAAAGTTTTAATGAATTTCAGGGGAAAATTTTAATTTATACACTCTCTAAGGATTTTTAAATACTTTATTATATAAAAAGTCAAATTTCCAAAATTAATCTTTTAAACTACTGTTAAACAATTGTATACCAAACTTCTCTAATTTTTAACTTGTTTCAATTTTATTTGCACAATACAAGCTTGAATGCTGAAATCTTTTTTAAATTTCAAATAGAAATGATAAATTCTACAAACAATACTTTCATAAATATGACAAGACTTTAATTTATTTTAAGTTCCCAGTGTTTGGGGGCATTTTATATATTAAAATAAAAAAATATTTCAAAAAATTAATTTATTCCTCAGTTACCTTTATCTCAGCTTCAGTAAAATTGATTATTAATTTTTTAAAAAATTATAATTTATATAATTAATGTTATATAGTTATTTCCCTTATTAATTTTCAAAAAACTAAGTGTCACAGGTAATGCTTTTCCTTCAAATTACATTTTATAGCACAAGCACATAAATAAATACCACAAACAACAGAAAATCTTGAACTTTAAATATTTACTATTAACTATGAAATTGCAGGAAAAAAACTAACATTTTTTAATAAGAATATTGACACTTTTTATAGATAATTTAAAAACCATACTATACGTAAAAAAGCATTAAAATTGATAAAATGAATTTATTCTAAATACATAATTACTTTTATTTAGATTTAAATAAGTAATACTAAGATAAATTTAAATGTGTGAATTGGAAAAGTTAAAAGGTTATGAGTTATCATAAAAGAAATGAACATACACAAAAAAATTGTACGATTAATAATTATTTGAAAGGAAAGTTGTATTTTATCTCTTAAAAATTATTTAACAGTCTTCAATCAGATCCAAATACCATTTCATCTACGTGCCTTACATAAACTACGATTTTACTTTCCAGCAGTCATCATAACCTAGTGGCCATAGTCAGGAGCTTGTGGCCGGCATGTTTGAGTCCACAGATGTTGAAGACAAGCTGCATACAGAGGCTGATGTACATAAAATCTATCATGGCTCAAAGCACTTATTAGTGGCGTAGCTAGATATCCAAAGGCCCCGGTGCTAAAAAAAATGAGGGCCCTATCTTGGTTACATTTTATCAAGTAAAAATATATAAAGCTACAATTTTTGTTTACTATCTTCTCTTTCTAGGCATTGCTTGCGCTTAAACACCCCACTGGGTTTTTTCTTATCCTTAACTTCAGTTTTATAATTTATGCATTACTTTTCATATGTACTTACTGACGTTTAAAGGCAGGAGAAACGAAATGTTACACAACAAAACAACACTGAAGGATAATCTCTGACTATTTATTTGGGAGGATTGAACTCACCAACCAGAGGGCTTAGAGCTAGAAAATGGTCCACTGAGATTGACAGGAAATGATACAAAAAATATGCATGAACAAGAAAATGCAATACAATATTATTATAATTATTTTTTAAAAAAACCATCTGCAAATGAGCAGATGAGGGGGGCAAAATTACATCAGTCTATTGCAGATACAAGAAGATTGCAAAATATTGAAATTGGAAACTGGCTTACTATGAATCATATTAGTTAAAATAGAATGCAACTAAGAATAAATTACCACTTGTATAGGTTTTTAAAGGTGTAATAAAGTATGGTAAGATTTTTCATGGAACTTTCAAGTAACAGTGTATAGGAAAATGAAAAAAACATTTAGAATCTAAACTTTTCAATAAGTAAAGTTCGTACCACTAAACAAATAAATGAAAGAATTTTAAGGAATTCCCTACAAGTTCAAAATTACTTTCAACTGAATTGCCATGATTATAGTTATGCTGCAACCTTTTATGATGTCTTAAATTTGGGAGAAATTATCACAAGT
Organism: Trichonephila clavipes; assembly: GCA_019973935.1. Lineage (NCBI taxonomy): Eukaryota > Metazoa > Arthropoda > Arachnida > Araneae > Nephilidae > Trichonephila > Trichonephila clavipes. The sequence continues at coordinate 202,594 of BMAU01001248.1, read as the reverse complement.
TCAACTTGCTTGGTGGCCAGGGTTTGAGGGCACCCCAAAGCTTGAAAGCCCTGGCGCATCTTACCACTAGCCCATTGGTAGCTACGCCACTGGTACTCATGTTGATGTGGTCTGAAAGTTCGGAGAGTGGGATGCCATCTCATGGGTCCTATTCACTTGACCATGACTTAATATATTGGGAGGTCTGTTGCCATTAGTTTATTGTTTAAGTTTTTTTGTCATCTGAAGCCAAGCCATGCTTCAGAATCTAATATGTAAAGCAACAGCTGTGGAACAAAAATACCTTGTATTCAAATATCCTATAAACTGATTTTTTTTACATGTAAGCCACCTAAAAATGAGAAATTAAACCACCAAAATAATTACTAATAAAGAATTCATTATATGTTTTCTTTATTAATGCTTTTGAATGAGATAGCCTAAATATCTGTAATGGATTCCTTTGTTTATTCTAAACAATAAATCTGAATAAAGGAATTCTCAATGTGTAGTAAAATATTCCTTTTCTGATGCATAAAATCTTAAAATTTCTTGTATTCACAAATGTTGTGTGATGTAAATATTTTATTTTTATTTAAAATTACAATGACTATAATTTTAAAGCAAAATTTTTAAAATTTTATAACTGATAAATTTTTCAGTCAATCACATTTAAAATCAATGTAAAAGATTAAAAATGAGTATTTTTTAAGTTAGTGCAGTAACATAATTTTTTTTAATAAATTAAAGTAATTAAGGAAATAATAAAGTAGTTGTGTGTGTGAATTAGTGAAAATATGCATGCTTTTACTGAAATTAATATAAAATATTCTCTAGTAAAGAACTCTTATAAAATTATAGTAGATTATTTAGAAAAATTGTTTTGACTTAAGTTAATTTTGGTAAAAAAAAAAAGCACTTCATCCCCAAACACAATATTTTCACTCTCATTTGCAAAACATTATATCCAAGATATAGATTGAAAATTTTGTATGAAATATAAATGTGTTGTAAAAATTAAGAATTTGATGATAAAATATACTTAATTTTGGAAAGGTACAGTAATTTCTCCTTTGTTTAGCTTATAAAAAATTGAATTTTATTTCACCTAAATTGACAGAATTCATTTTCTATTAAACAGGAAAATTGTATTAATTGCTCATCAATCAAATTAATTATGGATACCATTTTTATATATTGGGGAATCTATAATTCTGGTTTGTATTTATTTTAGTAAAAAAATTGGGAGTAGTGCAAGACTTCACAACAATACAAATTCCAATAACTTGAAGTATTCTTGCGTCTTGGTGCCACTGAAGATCCTCCAATGGAGGAGAGATGGTGCATGCTAAATGTGTCATAGCTCTAAGTTCTCAGGTAGACATAGTTAGAAGGGTGAGAAGTCAGGTGTCCTCATCACTTGACCATGGTTCAAAATTATGAGTTCAGGCACCAATAGCCTCTGAGTTGCTTCGAAGTACGACAACTACAAATAATTATGTGAAATCTTGTTATTTCAAGCTAAGAATGGTTTTTAAGAGGAAGAGGATTACAATAATCATAATATTAAGGTATCTGACTACTCTAAAATCATAAATTTTTAAAAAATTGACAAATTTTTTTTTTCTGAGTTTATTTTATATGCCATCTTATTAGCTTTATAAAAATACCAAATTTTTTATTTTCCATTTACTAGAACAAACACTACAAGTGTTTTAGTAAAAGCAGATGCCATAAATTTACACAAGATGTTGAGCTTTAAAATGCCTTTTTTCCAAAAAGCTCCAACGGGGACAAAGATTGCTCAAAAAGTTTTAAAAATAATTCGCTGAAATTTTGTGTGTATGTTCTGTATAACAGTAGAAGTGCTTTAACCTTCAGATTTATCAATCACTGTTTTATTACAAAATTTACAGTTCTTTATGTGAATATAATCACTGTTTTTTTAAGTAATTTCATATAATAACTAAGATAAAGTGCTCTAGTTTTTGTAAAAATTAAAACATTTCTTATCCTGAAGGTCATTTCAAAAAGGAATAGCAAAGTGATACATCAAAATTGAAAATTTGTTCATTTACGATTTGTACAGAGTGGGCCCGCTTATGTAATTTTTACCCATTTTTAGTAGAAATAATTTATTTTTCTCTTCTTAATTTTAGCTTTTTAATCTTAAAATGTACTAAATAAATCTAAAAACAATAAAAAAATCTCCATTTTTTTAAAAATAGCAAGTAGTCAGATACCTTAATGAAGCAGAAATCTGCAAACAATTTTATAACAAATGACTCTTGGAAAACTAAATGATTTAAAGTTTTACAAAATACAAGTAAAATGTAATTAATTTTTGTTAAAAAGTATATACATGGAAAAATAGAGCATAAAAAATTATTTTTAGAAATATTTAAAGCAGTGGTAACTTTTATACAATCCATTAAAAAATTACAAGTGCATTTTAAGAATTAATTATAATTAAAAAATCATAATATATACCACATTTATAATTAGGATATAATACAATTGAATAAAATTATATGATTAAGTTAATAAATTAGTAGAAATAAATAAATACACCGTTAATAAATTATAAAACTACTTACTTAAAAGAATAGGATATTGGTTTTCCATTTCCTTTCATCTAAATATTGTTTTTCATTGAAAAGATCAAGTGACAAGGTTTAGATTTAGAAATATTACTCCATTCTTTTATAGTGGCCGCGGTAGCCGAGTGGTATAGGTATCGGATCGTGGCTTGCCTGGTCACGAGTTCGATCCCAGTACCACTAAAGACCCGCCGTGTAGGGCAGCGATGCACGTTAAATCTGTCGAGAGCTGAAACGTCCTCCCGTTGGTGTGGTAGTTAGGAGAGGGGGGTGCCAGCTCAGGTGTCGTCCACGTCACTTGACCATGGTTCAAAATTACGTGGTCCGTCGCCAAAAGCCCTCGTGTAGCTGAACAGTGCGACGTTAATATTAAATCAATCAACCATTCTTTTATAATGCTTTTTCAAATTCATCGGAAGATGAAACCCGTTTTTTATTAACATGAACTTTGAAACACAATATATTCCAAAGATTTTTTATGAGCAAGTCAGGATCTAGACTAAATAACTTTTCTTTAAAAAATATTCCTGGGTCCATCTGCATCTCCATAAGAAAACATGGATGAGTCAAAAAATTGATTCTCCCGTGTGGACAAAATTGTTTTATTTTGTTCAAATAAATGTTTCTAATTATGACCTAGTAAATAGTAATTTAAGAATGCTTCATTAGCCTATCCATTTGTCTTTCAGATTTACGAGCACTTTTGTGAAATAAAATTTTTTTCACTTTCCCATTCGAAAGAACTCTACCTTATACCGTCTTCAGATAAATTGTATATAACAAATCAAAAACTGTACCTTAGTTTCTCAGTTGATACTGTCATGAAATGTATTTTGTAATGATGCTGATATTTTATTTTCTCAGATGGTTTAATTTATCAAGATATCTTATCAAAATCTAGCTTTTCTGAAAAAAAAATTGTATTTTTTAAAGTTACAATGAGCATGGAAAATGTTTTACAGTTAGCTTCAAATGTACACAATAAAAGATGCATATTAGGTCATCTTCAGCAGTGTATCTATTTTTAGCGTCCTAATAATTTAAAACACTTTTAATTGGAAAACCGTTTCAAAAATAGTATAAATTTTGAAAATTATAATTTAAAATATGTAAACATTTCCCTTTAATTTAAATGTTGAAAAAATAAGATTTATAAACTATTCTCTAAAATGCTCAATTTAGTTTTTGACAATGAAATTTTTAAAAAGTAAGAAGTTATTAAACGTTTAAGTTTTAAACTTTTTTTACTCGAGCTACAAAAATTGATTTTATAAGAAAATTAACAATGTTCTAATTTTTTACCATTTTATATTGTACATTTATAAGTTTAATTTTAGACACTAACAATTTTAACACCATAAAACTGGTCAATTATGTGCTTGTTAGAGAAATGATATACTGCAGCATTTTACATCCAGATACGATTCATGTAATTCATTATTAATAATCTTTGTGAATAATAAAATTATATTCATACAAATCGCTTTTTTTTTTTCATAATCAGCAAATGCTTTAATTTGTGGATTTTTAATATTTAAATTAAATGGAAATATTTGCAGAAATAAAATGAATTGCAAGTGAAGAAAATTCACAGAGCCATGATTTTATATTGTTGCAACATTGATTAGTTTACATGAATTTATAATCATTGCATGAAATAAATAAAACTTTTTTTAAAAAAAATAAGGAATTCATCCATTTTTGAGGATGTTTTAATTTTGTAATCACAAATCAATCATTCCTTAAAATGAAAAACCATTTATAAACAGACCAGCCTAAAAGACTATTGTTTTGTACATGACAATTTTAATGAGCAATGAAGAAAATGGTTTTTGAAAATACGATATAATAAATTTACTTTAAATGCATTTCTTTACTTAATCAAAACATGAACCTATGAAGATGTTTTTTTCCTATGTTCATCTTTTCTAAAATGCGTTACAATTAGTTACCATACAATTATAATAAAGTGACTATCTTTTCATTCATCATTCAGTAAATTAAAAATCTAGAAAGCTAATTACATATGAATACTTATTTTTGAAATACAACTCCATATATATATATTTTATAGTTACTTTTTAAACAAGTAAAAAAATGTATAGTTAAAACATTCTGAACTTCTTATATGAGAATCTTGGAAATCTTTTTAAACTAAAACTATTCATGATTTTGTTTTAAATGTAATTAAAAATTCAAGTAGATATGTTGTAGTATAGGTTTCAATATACATGTGTATTTTTGAATCTCATAATAAAATGTTTAAAAATTACATTGGTAAGCTAAATCTACTTTATATATTTATGCAGTTTATAAAAATATGAAAAACAGCATAGATTGAAATTATATGAACTTTTAAAATAGAGATAAAGAATTATTAGACTGCAAGGGATTCCCATAAGCATGTTTGTAAAATTAAGCTACTAATAAATGATTCTCAAGAAATGCAGTTATAAAATACATATTTGCTTGAGAGATACGTATAAGTTTATATGTGAAATTTCTTTCAAAAATCTATATAACGTGGCATTTTATATAGGATAATATTTAAATACAAAATAATACTATGCATTCAATAACAAATCAAGGGGAAAGAGGATTTTATTTATATATTTGAAATATTGGTTATACATAAAATTCAAAACTTAAATTAATGTATTATTTATGAAAATAAACTTTCTGAATAGAAATAATACACAAAACATTTCATAATCAATGAATTTATTCTCTAAGGCATATTTTCTACAACATCTACTTTTTCTTCCAAAAACTATTAAATTACAATGGATATTTTCATTTGTAACTTTCTATCATTCAACAATTACATTTAATGTTCAAAGAATTATTTGTATCAATGCCATGCAAATTTAAACATCAGAATCGGATCCTCTAACATCACTGTCACTGCCTTTCCTTGCTCGGAGGCTAGAAATTTCTTTTTTGATACTAGAAGCCCGACTTTCCTTATCACTTCCCATTTCCTTTGTCAATGAGCGTCTAGGACTTCTGGATTTGGATCGCTTTGAAGGACTGCGAGAGACAGATTTTTTCCTTAATCGAGATGACTTTTTATCACCACGGGATCGATATTTTGATGGAGAATGGGAAGGTGAACGCCTTGATCGTTTCCTTGGAGTGGCAGATCGTTTAGATCGCTTTACAGGAGTAGCAGATCTTTTGGATCGCTTAGCAGGTGTTACTGATCGTTTTGACGAATGCTTACTAGTTCGTCGAGGTGATCTTGATCTATTCCTAGAAATAGATTTTTTATCCCTTGTTCGACTTGTTTCAGGACTGGATGAGCTATCAGATGACGAATAACTGCGTCTCCTTCTTATGTTCCTTACAGGTGACCTGACACGCTTCCGATCTCTTGATCTAGACCTGAATTTTTTAGGTGAATTTTTTTCCAACTTTGAGGATCTACTTTTACTACGAGATCTTGATCTACTTTTTTCCTTTTCTTCAAACTTATCATCCAATTTAGTTTCAATGGATCCATTATCCTTATCAGAAACTTTAGGTTCTCCATTTGTAGGAAAATTATTCATTTCAAAAACATTAACAGTAGAATCCTCACCTTCACTTGATTTTGAACATTCAGCATCTTTGGTTAATGTTTCATTGATACTATCTTCAACAGGCTCTACGATCCCTTCAGTTTTTACCACAGAATTTTCTACTTCTTTTTCAGGTGAAGCAGGTGCAGGTTCAGTGTCTACAGATAGTGATTTGGTTTCTTTATCACCTCTTTTTGATGCTTCATCTTCAGAATATGAAAGCTTTGGTGGTTCTCGAGATCTTGACCTGGAAGCTGTTTTAATTTTTTCATGAGGCTCTTTAGATCCAGTTGTAGAAAGTTTACTGCGAGATCGAGATCTCTCCCTTTTGGGAGAAGTGCGACTTTTAGAATCGGATCTCTTGCTATTTTTATTGCGTTCTAATCGACTTCTGGATCGTGAGCGCCGACTTCTTGACAATCTACTTCTTGATCGTGAACGCTCGCTGCGTTTAGAGACTGAAATTTCACTTTTAGATCGAGATCGCCTGCTCCTTTTAGATTGAGTCAAACGACTCCTGGAACTAGATCTATGACTTCTCCTGGAACGAGAATGTGGACTCCTTGATCTTGAACGGCGGCTTTTTTTGTTACTTTTACTTTTAGATTCACTATGCTTAGAACGTGACCTTCTACTTCTGGAATAAGACCTCTTAGAACGTCTTGTTTTGCTACGTGATCGAGATCGTCTAACCCTACTTCTTGAGCGGGAACGCCTAATTTTGCTTCTTGAACGAGATTTTCTCCTTCTAGAAGATGATCTCTTTCTTCTATCTTTAGATCGTGATCTTTTATCTCTCTTGTGGGAAGAACGTCGAGAAGCTGATCGCGATCGCCTTCTACTACGCGATGATGAACGCCTTCTGGAACGTGAAGAAGAGCGTCTTCTTGACCTTGAGCTTTTCCCGCTTATTTCTGGCTCAACTACTCGTGCAATTAAACTCTCAGCTTCTTTCAATCGCTTCATTGCTTCTTCTGTATCTTTTTCTGATATAACTTCAGATTCCTTTTGGGGCTTTACAATGGCAGAACTGGAATGTTGGATCCTTAATTGGCTATTTTTCATAGTAATCCCATCACACTGCAAAGCCTTAACAATAGAAGCACGATCAGTAAATTCAACTAATGCTGACTGATAGAGATTTTTGTCATGTCCAGCCATTCTGAGATATTTCACTTCTCCAACCACTCCATTAATAAAATCAAGCAATTGAGAAGCTGTTACTTGAGGACTAATATTTTCAATATACACCGTTCTTCTAATTTCTTCAATGGTATTGGGATCTTGATCTGCAGACAGTGGTGGATATTGAGGAAGGCCTAAAATATCCAAATTAGTGTCAACAGAAGTAATGACTAAATTTCCGTCAACTGCTGCAATATCATTGCTAACATCTTTGAATCCAGATGATAATAACCCTGGTAAAGCTGAAGTTGGATTTAACAAATCAAATGTTGTGCTATCTTCACTTGGTATTGAATCACCTGGTAAGGCAACAACAACTAATGCTCTATCTATAAATACCGTATTTGTCAAATGCAAAGCTACTCTAACACTCCATGAATCTGCATATTTTATGTAACATACTTTGAATTGGGGTTGAACGACTGAAACAGTAGGATACATCCTGATATCTTTAATTTTCCCCATGAATCCAAATAATTTTTCAATTTGGTCAAGAGTAGCTAATGTTGATACATTGCTTACTTGAGCGATTAAAGGAAGATCGTCTGCCATGTTTATAATTGAATGTTAATTATGAAATTAAAATCCAGTTGTCATGTGTGGCAATAGAAATGTTCAGATCATTTATTAAAATGAAGAAATTATTCGAAATGTTATTTATCGTACGTGCCACAGTTCCAGAGAATCAAAATAAATAAATGAACATTTAACAATCGAACTTACAGATTAGGCACAATACCGCTCACTTTCTGCAAACCGGTAGCATCCACTATCAACAAAATTTCCAACAGTAATGAAGTTGAAAGCAAATATAAAACTGATGAACTAATTTTCTAACGGGTATATAGCATATTTACTAATAAAATATAAATGAATTCAAAATATATTTATCTCTTAAACCATTTCTTTTCCACACCATTTTTTCCGACGGAGCGTTTAAGTAAAAGGCATTGCCATTCAGCAAATGAACATTTGATATTGAATAATTTTCAAAACAATTTACAATTGAAATTAACATTTTTATTTTAAGTTCTATATTTAATCCTTTTTCACTGTTCAAAAATAAAAAATTTTCCAAAAAGGTTTTCCATAAAAATTATAAATAAACGGTATGTTAATCTGGATTCAAAACTTAAAAATATGAGCAATTAACTGTAACTGTTCAATACCCTATTATGTAAATAAATAAAAAAAAAGTTTGCTTTCTTTATAAATTAAAATAAGTTTTTCGTGTTCTTGTTGGGTTAGAAAGTTCTTTTAAAACTTTTACTGCTTCTGATCATGATTACAAATTGTATTATCCGTTTCAGAAACTTACATAGTGCTTATGTATGTTTAAAAGCCGGCATGGCCGCTCAAAGTAAAAAGGATTTTGAAGCTATTCAGACTTACAATAAACTTAGAAAGAAGCCTTTGGCAGATACATCTTACTCTCTATCAGAATTACGAGAGGCGCAGTTTTACTTTGATAAAGTTAATGAGTACAGAAAACGTTCTGAGGAAGGCTTTGAACCTTCCAAACTTTTCATGGTTTGGAGAGTCTCTACGCTTGTTGGTCGACCAATTTGGGAAAAAGATGCCATTATAAAGTTGGGTTTGGCTGATCACAAAATAAAGTATGCTATTGTGAAAAATACAGATTCTAACAATAAATTTTTGTGGAAAATTAAACATTTAATTCGTGTGAAACCTATAACTTTTCCGGATGGTTTTCCCACGAAAGAAGATGCATATTGCACATTTTTGAAACAGACTGGCGAATTAGTCGTAACTCCACGTCTGAAAGTTCATCCTGAAGACTTGGAAAGAAATCCGGAGATTGAAAGGAAAAAGTTAGATCCGAGATCTATTCGAGAAGATTTGCGTCTTAAATGGAATCAAGGTTATCCTAAGATGTATTGAGTTTATTACATTGTATGTCATTAGGTATATTAAATTATTTCTGTTTTAATATAATTTTTTGGAAAATTTCATTTTTTTTAAATTATGATTGTTAATTTTAAGATTCATTTTATTTCAAATTTCACGCATTTCACTTTTTCGTTAACTTCCAAACGTGATTGTGCACATCAGACATTTGAAGAAAAAATCTTGTACCTGAAATATAATTCGAAAGAAAAGTTAATTTTTTCATACTGTCTACATTTGATCTAAAATAGAATATAATTGTTTTTTATATATTGTTTCATATTTTAAAAAAATGTGAGCAGAGACAACAAAAGGGCGCTTCACAACAAAACATTTTTAAATAAATTCGTCAATAACATTGTCTGCAGCATTTTTTTTTATATTATGATAGCTTTTAAAAGACTGTTAAGCATACTTTTGCTTATTTACTTTGCTAAAATATTCTATTTGTTATCAAAAATGGTTTTTAGTTATTAGGAAACAATATTTAAAAACTAATTTATAGTCATGAAAGTGATAGATCTTTTCAAAACATTGTTAAATTATAGATTTATAATATTTGATGAAATATTTTAAGTTGGAAAATAGAATTAAAAAAATGTCAACTTGATGTTTGACAAGCTAATTCAACATCTGAGATTTATTGTTAGGAAAGTTATAAAAAATCTACCTTTAAGTGCTGTTAAATTTCTACAATCAGTAATTTTCAATATTCCCAAAAATTGTTTAGTAAATATTGAAATAATTGTCAATGTATGTAACTTCATCAAAAGGAAATTTGCTAGTCGAAGAAACGGAAATCTCAGATATTTTGTTGTAAAACTAGTAATAAATAAGCCAATATCTCATTGGAATTGTGCTGTATTGCATGCAAAAACACATTAGACATTTTTAATTCTGATGGATGTATTACTATACGAAGAAAATGATGAATTTATCTTTGGAGAATCTGTGAAGATATATGACAGGACATATCAGAACCAGGCCTAAGTAATTAGGTATTTGTTGGTGAAATAATTATTCACTTTGTTGAAATATTTTAAGACATTTTACAATTATGAGCTTAAAAATTGAGTACTACAAGTGACTTTTTGTTTTAATCAAGATAATCTTTTTTAAGGATTCAAAGGCAACTCAAAAATAAGTTTTACATTGCTTTCAAATAGTTTTGTTAAGAACTCATAGTTTTGTTAAGAACAGGAGTAAAAAATTATTATCATCACTCCCATTTTAAAATATAAATTTTTTTTGCAGGGATAACATTATTTCCTTTAAATTCTAAAGTGTTGAGACACTTAAGAGAGCCACTTTCTTTTATCTTAGAGAATATTTTTCAGAAAAGCGGAGGATGATTTATAACTTACCTATTTATCCTTTCAGTACATTCTTGTATTTCTCCCAAACCTCATACATTATATTAATTTAAGTTTGCTTTAGTAAGTTACATAATAAGCAAACTGGGAGAGTGAGAGAGCATCTTACTTCTGGTTAAAAGCATTTTTATCACAATAACTTCCCAAAGTATTGGAACACAATATAAATTTGGAAATTAATATCTCTTGTGTTGAAGGGAAGATAGTGCTGTGAATATATTTAGGAATGGTACAAAATTATATAATGTTGCCATAATTACTTAATAAACAAAGTAATGGTGATGGTTTCCTTTGTTTTTTGGATACAAGCATTTAATTACATTCTAATTCATGTAGGCATATTCCAGAAAAAGTTATGAGATAAAAAATTCATGTTAATAAATTTTCCACCTTTTCCTATTATTCTCAATTTTTTTCTTCTGATATTACAGTTGCCCATTGATTGTGGTCATTAAATCTACAGCGAATGACACTCAAGTTGATTTAAGGGTTGAAGTCCTGTTCTCATCGAAGACCCACACATTGTACTGAATAATAGAGGGTGTTGCATTTTAATTTGCAGGGTTTTGATTTCTGAAAGGTTGCGCTTGTAATTTTCTTATCTATTAATATGTACACTGAGTTATGATTGAGTCGTGATTATCTGAAGATATGTTGTGTAGAATGAGAACTATTGTGTGTTAAATTTAACTGCTTGATGTGGTACAAAAGCTTGGAGAGAAGTACCAACTGTAATAGTACCATCATCGTTTGTTTGTTGTTCAAGGAAATCTCTTACAGACAAATTTCATGTCATTTTAATGTGGCATAAACTCATATTTTAATTTAGCTGTGCACTTTTGATAGAATTCAATTTGAAAACATGAGATTAGATGAAGTGATAGTTAGAATTATCTCATGACATCATTCTAAATTACAAGGCTCACATGCAGGGACATAGCTACCACATATCAATGATGCAGGGCCCCAAACTGTGTAACATTCTGACACTTTGAAGTAGGTGTCTTATTTTTTTTACCAAAACAGGACCTTCAAGGAATTTTGATACAGGGTCCACTCAGGACTTGCTATGCAATTGCTTACATGTTATCATTCATACTTTAATACTAGAAATAATCTAAAGCCCTCTTCACACTTAAGAAAAGGTGTTATTTCAAAATTTGTAGACTTTATTTTTGCTTCCTACAGATGGGAAAAATTTTGTCGTACTTTGTAGAAAATATGCGGTAAATATTCAATACAAAAATAAAATAGAAACACAGTTTATGGCTATTTGTTAAAAGTTAAAATTTTTGTTTCGATATTTATGTGCTTTCCACACATGAAATAATTTTTTTAAAAAATAGTCCTATGTACTTACACAATAGTTATTAATAAATTAATTATTTCTTTTCACAATATACAAATCAATACAAGTTTTTTTCGTTGTATAATTTATCTCCACAAGTGAGGCATTATTATATTTGTGACAACATGCTTTTTCCCCTAGCTGTGAATTTTATTTGTTTTAGAATCTGGAATTAATCTCATATTGTGCACACTTTTTTTTCCAAGCGTAAGTATCAAAATAGTAATCATTCAATACATTCTAGTCATCTTGCAAGTTACATCTGTAAGATGTTTTGAAGAATTAATTATTTCCAAAATCTCAGACTACAGATACTGGCATAGCTAGTTCTGAGTGGACCCTGTATCAAAAATCTGTTGGGGGCCCTTTCTGGGCCTCATTAACATTTTATGATTTTTTTTTACACATGTTGGTTACTATGTATCATTGATACAGCAGTAGCTACACCCCTGATTACAGATAAAAACTTATGTGTAATTTAGCAGTTTTTGTTATGCACACTTTCTTGCATTTGTCTTTGAGATTATATTATTTGTTATTCAAATGTGAGTTTGACTCTAGATGGCTATAAATGCAGTCCAGTAAAAAAAAAGGAAATTTACAAATTTAATGAGATTGAAGTTTAAAAACTATAAAAAATTCAATTTCAGTATGCTGTTAATTTATAAATTGGGATTATTTTAAAAAAAGTTTATCTAAGCATGTTCTTAGCTATATTAAACTACTTTTACACATAATTGTGTGTATTTACTTATCTGTATAAATATGATCAGCGCACAAGTATGTATGTATTCAACATTATTGTTAAGATTTATGCAAAAATTAACTTTAAAAAAATTGTTGTCACATTTTAACTTTTCCATGAAACTGATTTTGAATTTTTTTTGGACTAAAAAATATGGCATATATATATATGATTTAAAATGGAAGTTTTAAATTTTTTTTTAAAATTTATAATTCAAAAATATAAAAAGCAAAGCATAAGGTACAAATGTGTAGGTACATGCATACACAAATTAAAACATCCTTAAAAAATCATTGAAATTGGCAAATGTTTTATATTCATCATTATTTTATTTCTTTTAATAACAAAATAAAGTTGGACTTCAAAAAGTAAAGAACATCAATAGATTCATTGCTTATTTGTGCCCTTGCTTTGGCACTGAATAGGGCTTAATAGTTTTTAAAGCATTAAGTGATAAATCTAAAATTTTTGTTCTGTTTTGTAGCTTCTAAAACCAAAAACTCTTTATCTTTTATGTCTGAGGATTAGAGGAAATTACTTCATGGGGAATATCTTTTGCAATTTCTGTACCATTTTTCATCATAGATATGTATTGTTTTTTTACATTAATTTTTTACCATCCCAATCATCTATAGAATAATCCTTATATAATCAATCTCTATAACTTATTAATACCAGTTTTTGTTGTTAATGGAAGGTATTCCCTTGAAGATTTTCTCTAAAGAGTGTGTGAATTTTGAAATAGAGAAATGTTATTAATCCTGTATTTTTTATATCTTCAATTTTTATCTTTATACCATGCAATAACTTGCAATTAATTTGAGTTTATCGTTGCTGGAATTTCGTAGTCTTCGACTCACACAATTTGTTCAATTGCATCTCTCTTTGGACTGTATTCTCTTTACTCTGCTCTGTTAGATGTTCCGATTACGTTTTAGTGTATCCACCTGCTGTCATTCTTAATTTATGCGTCATTGTTAATAAGATATATATATTTCATCTGGATATATTTCTGTGAATTTCAATCAGCTCTTTCACCGATTTCTTTAGACAAAAGCTTGTTTTTGTTGTAAAAAGGATTTGCATCTATAAAAATAACATATGCTAGGTTAATTATGTTGTCGATTTAATGCATAGGCTATCTCCTAGTTCCTCTTTTGCATATGTACCCGGCTATTTCATTAATAGCATCTACTCCACCAGTAGTTTCATTTTAACTATTTTATTGTTTTCCTAATCTGAACATTTGTCCTTATGTTGACTAATTGAAAGAAGGATAAATGATTTATTTTACAACGCACATCTGTAATAACAAATCAAATCATGTTGAAAACCAAACAATGAGGAAATATTCTTCTATCGTGTGATGATTGAAAATCAGAAGGAATGGATGGTTATTGTTTTACCTTTGAGTTCCAACGAATGTTATTTTTTTTATACGACAATTTTTTGACAATGATGTAATATGTGAAGAAATACATTTCGATGCACATTTAGGAATTTTGGTATTACGAGGTCCATCGCCATTAGCCCTTGTGTTACTTTAGAATGTGAAGTTAATAAACATTCACTAACTCTCTCACTAGGGATTTGGGCCGATTAGACCCAGTCATGTAAGATATCAGTTTTTTCTTGTTGTTAAGAAGAAAAAAAAATTCTACTAGTCTTAAAAAATTATAACTTAAAGAAAGAATGTGGGTGAAGAGAGAGAGAGAGAGATCGGCCTTTTTTGCCCATCATATTCACGAAAATTCAAAGTATTTATTAGAGCTATATTATTACTAGCGGTTACCCACCCGCTTCACTGGGTATTTCACGATGTTGCATATATGTATACTGTTTACATATATATTAATTATTGATATCTAGCATTAATAATTCGATTGTATTGAAAAATATATTTATAGCTGTTACACTCTCACCCCTTGATATAAAAAGAACATAAATTATAATATCTAAATTCTATTTATGTCTAAAATCGAAGTAGAAAGATTTTTTTCGCTCACTTAACCTAATAATCAAGTGGATTTCCACCAAAGCAACTTTCAGTGGATCTCTACTCCATAAAATAAACGCGTGCTGAATTTCAAGTCTAAATCTAACAGAGCAAAAACGGAATTTTTATCATCAATACCTCGTTGACAGCATTCTTAGCGGATTCTAATTCAACAAAAGAGACATGCAAGCCAAATTTTATTATTATAGTCTTAGCAGTTCAAAAACGGGAATTTTGTCTATCAATACGCCCCAATAACTTTCCCCTTGGAGTTGATTTCCGTAAAATCCATTCTTAGTGGAACTCTATTCAACTATATATATAAAGAAAAGTGCTCAACAAATTTCAAGTAAGTGAGTTAAATTCAAAAACAGGAATTTTTCTATAACATGCCTTAATCCCTCGCAAATTCACTCCTTTGGGGGTCCGTTTTCGCAAAAATCTTTGTAAAAGGAACTTTTTTCCATGAACAGAACATACCTTCTAATTTTCAAGCAGGTGGTTCTATTAGTTGAAACGAGGAAATATTTATCTATTACGCCCCTTAATCACCCTCAGTGACCCTTGGGGATCAATTTCCCCCAAAACTATTTTGTAGCGGATCTCTACACCATGAAAGGAATTAGCTTACCAAATTTTAAGACTACGTCTAATAGTTTAAAAATGGAAATAATTATCTATAACGTCCCTTAAGTCCCGGCAACGCCACTTAGGAAACGATTTACACAAAACCCATCTCATGACAGATCACTACTCAGTGAATGGAATCTGCTAACTCAATTTCAAGATTTTACGTCTAATAGTTTAAAAAAGGAGTTAATTGCCTATAACGCCCCTTAATTCTCCACAACGCCACTTGGGAGTCGATTTTCACAAAATCCATTCTGTAGGGGATCTGTACTTTATGAAAGGGATCCGCTTATCAAATTTCAAGACTGTACGTCTAATAGTTTAGAAATGGAAATAATTTTGTATAACGCCCCTTAAGCCCTCGCAACGCCACTTAGGAAACGATTTTCACAAAACCCATCTTATAGCGGATCTCTACTCAATGAATGGAATCAGCTTACGAAATTTCGAGATTTTACGTCTAATAGTTTAAAAAAGGAGTTAATTGCCTATAACGCCACTTGGGAGTCGATTTTCACAAAACCCATTCTGTAGGGGATCTGTACTCTATGAAAGGAATCCGCTTACCAAATTTCAAGACTGTACGTCTAATAGTTTAAAAATGGATATAATTATGTATAACGCCCCTTAACAATAACAAAGGATTATAAAAACATACACAAGCTCCATCTTACAAATTAAATTTTCGACGCTGAATAATGTTAAAATCTTATGTAAATAAAATGCGCGATGAGACTAAACTAACATTGGAGACTTAGCTACATTGACTGACAATAGATTTTACTTTCCCAATTTTCCTCCTAATCTTAACATCCCAGGGGAAGATGTCCAATTAGTAATCACCATAAATTTTTAAGCAATTTTACTCTTTTGGAGGCCAGAGAAATAAATATCACCAAACAACAGTGATTCAAGTACTAAGATCGTAATCGTACCACTGAATGGAAAAATTGTAGATAGATCGACGTACTTTAACTTCATGAATATTGAATGTTATACTCATGGTATATTCTTGTATTAGTACTTGTTAATACTGTGAATATTCACAAAGTATTTCTATTCCAAAATGTCAACTAAGAGAAACGTACATTTGATTCAAAGTGCCGTATTTTCAAAGGTAAATGGTCTTGGAAGTGCTTTTTCACAGTTTTAATGGATAAACATTATCCATTATCAAGGATTTGTTTTATTGGCAATAAAACAATAGCAATTTTAAAAGTATATACAGCATTTTCATCACTTCATTTCTAAATATAATAATTCCGAGAATGCAACATAATATCCAAATATGAAAGGAAAAGCATAAGAGCTTGGAAAAAGTAATATGAGTAAGTTTAGCAAATTTTTTAGGAAAATGAATAGTTCTGATAAAACAGCAACACACAGGCAGGTTAAATTGTAGCATACAATGTTGATAAAAGAAAAAAACCTCACTGTGATGAGAAATTTGTTAATATAGTTTATTCTAAGTTTGTGATGTTTTATATACTGACGAGAAAAGAGATTTTGGAATTGTCAGAATACGTTGAAAAACTGTGACTGTGAATGACTCGAACTCAAAAATAAAGATTTCACTATTCAGTTGGAGTCAGATTGGTCAGTTATACTCATTGCCATAAAAATTTGCACACCAAGAAGTAAGAGTGGGATTGTTATGAAACTTGGTATGAAGGTATGCGTCAGGCAGATATGTAAATAGTAATTAGAAACACAGCGTGTTTGTGCCTTGCGTAAAGCCACCATAGAGCGTTGAACTTTATTCTACTTGAATTTTACAACAGATAAGCAGAGTTTGTTTGCATGTATTCAATCTGTTGTGGAAGAAACGCTTTCTAACTAGAGATGCTATCACGCCGCCATCGGAGACAATATAAGCAGAGGTCCGAGTCCGAGAGGGAAAGAATCATAGGGATGATGAAAACTGGTTGGTGAGCTTGGCGAGCAGCTAGCCCCGCCTAGGCCGTTCTGACTTTACTATGAGAAGATATTAAGACCAGTGGACAAGACAGAAGTCTATTACATGGTGACTAGGCTCATGAGGCCCTCGATAGACCAATAGTAGAGAAGACCACCATATCATACGATACCCACACATAGTGCCAACTGTCTCATTGTCTGCAATCCACACACAAGCAGCACCTTCATTTCTTGCCTCTGCGACAGTCTGCGCAAGGCCCTTGGTTGGAGGACTGTTGCTAGCACGGCGTCCATTACGTGTACTGCCATTGATCTCGCTCCTCACCTCGCCTCCGTTTGGAGTGTTGTCGTGCTCGAAGGGATTGGACTGTAGCCTAAATGAATCAAGTCATCTTCAGCGAGGAATCCATATTCAGTTTGGGCAGTAAAGACAATCGTGTACGTGACCGGAGACCCCGCAGTGAGCGTCCCAATCTTGCCTTCGCTGTACAGCGGTGCATCGCTCTCACTACTGGTATAATAGTTTGAGGTGTCATCGCATATGAAACATAGTCACCTCTAATCTTGATCCACGGCACCATGATAGCTCACTGGTTCTTTGTGACAATCTTTTGCCACATGTGTTGCCACTCATGGCAGGGCTCCCAGAAGTCATTTTTCAATAAGCTTATTGAAAAATGATGTGTGTGGGTGAGCATTATCTAGATAATGCTCACCCACACACAGGAAGAGTTCTACAAGATTGTATCTACCACATTTCCACCCTCTCTTGCCTGTTCGATCTCCAGACTGGTCACCGATCGAGCATGTCTGGTATCATTTAGAATGTCAAGGTGCAGAGCCTATGTACGAGTTTTGTCGAATTAGAGGCGCGTTTACAGCAAATGTGGAACAGGACTTCTATACCTCAATGCCGGGCCTTATCACATCATGCATTCATACTATCGGTGACCCAACCTCCATTCATTTGTAATTTTTTCTACAATAAAGGACCATTTTGCTTTGATTTTGTAATCAATTACTTAATAAACGTTGTACTTACGTATGTGAAATTTTGTTTTATTCTGACAACTCTTTCTTGGTTGGCAAATTTTTATGGAAACGAGTGTAATTTCTGTTCCATCACTGTGGATGAAAGTACTGATATAATTGTACACACTGCTCAGCTAATATAATTTCTGAAAAATTAGTTGATAAAAACTTTGCTGTTACTATGGTACTTGCATGCACGCGGTCAGTAAAAGTAACAGCAAGGTCTGATACTTTTCAGAAAGGGCTTCCAACTTTAAAAGCACCCATAACAAACATTTTCAATACTAAGAGCATTGGATTACAAAGTATGTTAAAGAAAAAATCGAGTTTGTTGGAATCATCAATCAAAAAATACCCTAGAAATAATGGTGTCTTTCTATATCGCATTATACATCAAGATGTCCCGTGCAATACTATCTGGATCCCATAACGCCTGTGCTTAATGTGATAGTGAAGTTCTTAACGAACTCTATTAAGTTTCGAATGCTTTTTCTCAAACAATTTCGAGATTTTCTTAATACGGGTAATATGAATACTCTGGTGTACTTTATGACACGGAAGTAAGGTGGATTACATAGAACAGGATGGTCTTCGAGTGAATTTAGTAGCTGGAAGACAAGATTGTGTTATTTTTCCTTACAAACATTAGTGTACGTAGTTGAAAAGAGTAATTAACTTTTCTCAGACATTGTATTTTTCACAGATGATACCTGTCATCGTAGGTGTAATATAAAGATGAAAAAAGAATCAATTTATTCATGGCATCTAGGTACCTCTAAGAGGTTTTAAAATTTTTCTTCTGCCTTTTTTTGTTATATATATATATATATATATATATATATATATATATATATATAAGTAGTTTTATATAATATTTTAAGACAATTTTACTTTTTTTTTTTGTATTAGTTTGTTATGAAATCTCATTTTTGTCTAATAGCATTCAGGAAAGGAAATTTGATAAATTTTTTGTGTAAAAAGATAGCTTTTACGTTATTATACTTAATTTATTAAAAGTACTCGTATGCTGCAGTAAAAGGCTTAGAAATCTTATTTTTCGATGTGAAAGGTTAAAATCATAATATCTGATTTGTAAAGCGAATAAGAACATGGTTTGTGTGTATAGGTCGACATAAAAAAGGGTTATCCTGCTTTAAACCCACTTAACGGAGCAACTTTCTTTTCTTTTCTCTTTTCTTCTTCAACTTTCTTTTTTCAACGAGTCTTTTTACGATCTTGTTATGATAAGAAATTCACAAAACATCCTTTTATGATTAAGGTTAAGTAACGAACAAGTTATCTAAAAATAAAGAATTCTGAAAATATCACATCTGACTTTTTTTTATTAAAAATTTATAAAAGAAATTATTAACATTTTTAATTAAAACTTTAATGAAAAATGTACAGTAGGATCTCCATCTTACGAACCTCTATTTTGCGAACTTTTTCCTGGAACCAAGAATAAAATATATTCAGAGACGAAACTCTCGTGAATTTTCAACATATCGAACTTTTTTCGGGATTTAACGGGATATCCGACTGTATTTGAATTCTGTGAAAATGAAATGAAAATTTTAATTCATGAAAACCTTTCAGTGACTGAGAGTTGTTCGAGACTAAAAAAAATTTGTAATAATTTTTATCTTGTTTTTTTTTTTAGTTATTAGAACACTCATAAAACATTCAAGCATGAAGATCGTAAACTTTTTCTGTAATTTAAAAATTCGTCATTTTAATGTTCTTGTTTTTCCAGTTTTTCATTTGAGGAATTATTTTTTTTTTCATTCCAAAAAAATGAAATCTTATTTAAGGTATTATCAAGTTAACGAGTTTTTTATAAGTACACAAATTCAATGTAAATGCCTTCAAAAGTAACTAAATACCAAAATAAAATCAATCATTCGTTACGTTTTGCATTTTTTGTGTTACTCATGCTTATTCATTTTACAACATATACATGCAAATTATAAGTATAATAACATAGAATAATTTTTATGTCATAAAATGGTTTAATTATAACTGTAAATTTTTTTTAATATATATATAAACAAATTAAAATTTTCCAGCTATAAGTATGCATACTTAATGGTATTGTATCATTACAAAGTTTCCTAAAGCAAATAAATATGCTAACTATTTTCATGCAAGGAATAGTAAACTAAAAACATTGTAAAAATTTAAACTATTTTAGCCTAGTCTTTCTAACTAGATTTGAACTTAAATTTTTATCAATGTAATGCAGAAATATACATGCTATTATTCATATTTCAGTCTGAATTTTTACATAAATTTCCTTCCTAGTTATGGGAGAAATTATCATTAATTCTGATAAAACCACCGACAGCCTTTTTTTTGGTTTTTTTTTTTTTTATCTGTTACTGCGAATTGTTTTGATTCCTACCATAAATTTCTATTTTCTTTGTTCAAATATTTTTTCTTATGCATTTGCTTCTATGTTCAATTCCTATGAGTATTTGTTTCGAAAAGTGGTATTTATATCCTTGTTATTTTTCCTCGAGCAATCGATACAGGCCCCTTTTATCATCTTAATCTCTAAACAAAGTAGGCGGGGAAGAGAATGATTGCGTTCACCGTATCACAGATTTGCTGCTATTAAGCTTGTCACGTTTTTGTCCTTAATGAAAGATATGGCACTAGCGAATAAAAGCCAAATGTTATACGTGGGAAGACCTGAAAGAAATTGTGATTATGAAAATGAAATATTCCCTCTTTATAGGTATTTACTTTTTGAAGTTGAATATGGAGGGCGCTCTCTGTTTTTGAGTAATATAGGTATATTTTTTATCTATTTCATGGAAGTTCTCTTAAAACTGTACGTAAAATTTATTTCGTGGATATTTATTTCCAGTACGTTAACTAAAAGTTGTGCTACCTCCACAGCCTGGGGGTATCATCTCTTCATCCACGTGACTTAGATTTGTAGGAATAAATGATTGACTACTCAAATTCTCCATAATTCCATAATAAATCTAATTTATTATGTCTAAATATATATTGAGCAACGCAACACAAGTCTTACTAGAGGGGACTGATCAGGAGTGATACTACGCAATTATCAATTCTAAGTAAAATAGCACCTGAAATCCTACCCACTATCTTTATGAGAAATTAACCACAGAATCTTTATCTATTGTAGATTACTTAATAATTAATAGTCCGTTCTATAATTAATCTCTTACCAATATCTCACGGCGAGTAGCCCTCTGCGTTCTGTCTCTTCTTTTATTCTATTCTTCCACTATTATTCTATTACTATCCGACTTCTATTCTGCTCTTTTTCAACTTTCCGGCTTCTATTCAACTAACTCGCGAATGCTAAAGCTCCCATATATATCTGTTCTCTAATCTGCAAATCGCGGTTTCTTCTTGAGAAGGTTGAATTGAAATGCCAATCTGGCCCCAAAGATTCCCCAAGAGGATTAGTGATAAAGCCCTTTCACAAAGTTCTTTCGAATACATTTCGAATTTAGTAGCCTTCGTTTTGCCTCACCGTGAGGCGTAATTTAAAATTCTTTTTATTATCTATTGTGTAGTACCATTTCTAATTACTCTAAAACCGGAGTGGGCATTATGTGGATCACTATCGACCGGTGGACCGCCAGAAGATTAGCAGTTAGTAATTATACATGGAAATATTCAAGATTGGCTGACAGTACGCAAGTCTACTGACTATAATTACGAGAACAAACTTTAGACGAAAATGTTTTATTTTTAATGTATTTTGAATTGTTTGATAATAAATGCGTCGTTAGGTATTATTATATTTGTGGCTATTATTATTATGTCTGTGTATTTTGCGTTTTGCTTTAAACGCGGTTTCAAAAAGGGGAGTTTTTTAATTATATTTACGTAGGTAGGGGCATATTCCGTATTTATTATTAAGTTATGATAAATATTGTTGACCTTTTCCTTACTTAACCACACCTACGACTCTGGGCAGTGGGCGCACACGTAAATTTTTCAAAGGGAGCGCGGTGGTCCAGGGCAGAATGTCTACCATTGTCATATCCTTCCCTAATACGCAGCCAAACATATATATATATATATATATATATATATATATATATATATATATATATGTAGATTGTCAGGAACAAAGAACAGTAAGAAATAAATTATTGAGACATAATTAGCATTAATTAATAAAAAAAATTATTAATAACAAGTAATGAAATTTTACGTACGATCTACATGGGATTATAATCGATCGGGGAAAAAAATCATGGGCTATGGAGGAGGGTCCGGGCCCGGGAACCTCCCTCCCCCCTCCTTTGTGTATGCCACTGATACTGGGTGGATCACAACACCATGAAAAAATTAGAAGTAGCCCGTACCCTGGAAAAGTCTGCCCACCCCTGCTTTAAAATTAAATAGAATATTTTCATTAATAAGAGGATGTGGCAGATGTCTAAAGATTAAATTGTCCATTTGCATCATGAATTACGAATTAGTCGAAAATTAAATGGAAATGTATACAACCTCTGACAATAAAGTTCGGTGAATGAAGTCAGAATGACCGATCTGGCAACACAGGCAAAACAAAATGCTGCGCATGCGTAGCTGCAGATGTTGACCATCTGCTCCCGCCGTTGTTCAGTTGGGCATCGTTTGTGTTCTGTGTAAGATGTGTTTTACAAAGGGCTTGTTTAATGCGTTGGTTCTTAACTGAGAACAGGAAAATGAACGAACAAAAGCTCAATTTCAAATTTTGTTTTAAGCTTGACAAGACATCGACAGAAACTTATTTAATGCTAGTACTCATGTATGAGGATCAAGCACTCTCCATGAAATATGTGGTGTGTGTGGACGAGTGGTTCGCCCATTTTCGAGAAGACCGGGAAAGTGTTTCTGACAACCTCCATAACGAAAGAGCGGTGACCTCTGTCAGTGACGAAAACATTGAGAAAGTGACAAAGTAATCACGAAAGATCGTCGATTAACTGTGTGCATGATAGCTGGACGATGAATGCTGCAAGGTACATTGAAACTTTGACCGTTTCATGAAACACCTACGCAGGGTACGACCCCAGTGCGCCCAACAAGGTACGTGGTTTTTTGTTCACGACAATGCTCGCTCTCACACAGCTAATATCGTCAAACAGTTTTTAGCAAAAAAGGAAGGGGTGCAAATTGAACATCCATCATTTTCGCCAAGTTTCAATCCTCCAGACTTCTTCCTGTTCCTACGACTTAAACTCGCTTTGAAAGGAAAAAGATTTGGTGATATTTCTTACATCCAACGAAATGTGACGAGGTTTTTGAGCTCCATTTAAATAAAAGACTTTTTGCAAAGTTTCCAGGACATGTATAGCAGATCTCAGTGGTACATAGTTATGGGAAGTGGCTATTTCAAAGGACCGTATGGTAACTTTCGCCTAGTTAATGTTACAAGACTATTCACCGAACTTTATTGCCACAAGTTGTGTTTTAAAACTAATTAAGATTTTTGTGAAAATTAGATATTATCATACTAGCTGGTATACCCGTTCTTCGCACGGGTGAACTGAAAAGTTAAACAACACAGATTGAAGGATAAAGAAGTTTTTAATGAGTCAATTTTAAGTGAATTGCAAAGTAACCAAAAAAAGCTTTTCACATATCTCAGCTGAAGGAAAAAAAAAAGGTAGAAAAAATACCTTTGTTAAATTCTAAGTCTGTAGATCTAATAGCTGATAAAAAGGATTTTTTTTATATTTATAACTCCCCGTAACACTCTTGAGGGTTGATTTTTGAAAATACCTCCCTAAGCTGATCTCTGCTCAGCAAAAGTAACACATTGTTAAAAGTTTGGTGACGCTTAAAATATTGTAAATAATTTATAACTGAAAGTGTCATACATTAAAATAACTTTCTGTTGAATTTATTTTATGTTAAAATTGTAATACTCGCAAGCAACGCCGTTTCATAAATAACAATGGCGATTCAATGGGGAAAAAAAGCGAAATATTGACAATAGAGTCAAGTTAGCAAGTGTCTAGCTACTTTCATAGCTCAAACTTTATTAGAGCTTTGTAAGACCCGCCGTGTAGGAGAGCGATGCACGTTAATGCTTTATCTACCGCATTATGATTTACTGCAATTTTTTTCATGCAATACTTTTTTAGGTCACAACATTGAAAATTAAGGGACATACATAAACAAAATACTCCACTTAGGGAAATTTAATCGGTTAGAGGTAATAAATTAGTTAAATATATTCCACTGTAAAATTAATTATATACACCATTCATTTAAAATAAATAGTCAAATCGTTTTCTAAGGTCTCCATAAACATACAAAAACATAAGACACTTAAATTTTGACATTAACTATTTTTGGGGGACAAAAATGATAATCTTTGCAATCCGCTGAAAACGCTGGCATCTGAAAATGTAATATCTACTACAAAACTATTTGCCTTCCCCGCTAAAATACTCATCATAGAACCCGTGCTGTCATATCTCTTGGAAGAGTGGATTTCGAAGAATATTCCAGCTAAGTATTGCTAGAATATATATATTCCTGCTAAATCGGTGTGGCGTGGTAATTAGGAGAAGGGGGTGCCAGCTCAGGTGTCGTCCACGTCACTTGACCATGGTTCAAAATTATGTGGTCCGTCGCCAAAAGCCCTCGTGTAGCTGAACAGTGCGACGTTAATATTCACTCACTGAAAAATATACAGTACAGTAGTTATAACTATTTTTATACTTAAAAATGCAATATCTGTCTATTCAATTAAAATTATAGCATTATAATTAATTACTAACCACACAAACAAAATTTGAAAATTTGTCCAAATGATGTAGTGTGAAAGAGAAAGTTTATTCAGACAGATAACAAATGTGTCTTATATGCATATATATTTGTTTAAATTCTTGTGTATTATTACTTTTGTAAACTTCATGACATACTTTATGGTGCACCAGTATTTTAAAGTTGACTGAGCTACAACAACATTTAGCTGGGTATAGCTAGTTATAACAAAATTAAATCTTAAAAAGATATCAAAAATAAAAAACGACTCAATATTTTGAATAAATCAGTATAAACATTTTCATACAAACACAATATATATATTGTAAAATATTTATTTTGCTATTTGCATTTGAGACAGACATCAAACAAAATTTTAAAAATTGTCAAAAACAGATAAAAAAACATATTTAAGAAAAATACCACTGAATTAATTTTGCCAAAGACATCGCAATGTGCAAAGAAATATTTGCAGTACATAATAACCAAAAAAAAATGTAAGTACTAAAATAAAAAAAAATTATATATTGAATTAATTAAAGATTACTGGAGGGAAAGATAAAACAGGCTAAGATAATACTCATAATATTAATTTCATATTGGTTGGCTACTCATTTTTGGCATGATTTTGAAATCACGCCAAATTGGTATGTTGCGGCCAGTCTAATGTTATAGTAATGCATAGAATTAAAGGTACTTACGTATTATTGCAACCTATTGGTGACATTGTACAAAATGAAGCACATGATTGCCAATTCAACGCATACAAAGTTGGGATTGTCAAAGTGGCAAGTTGTTTTGAACGTTGGCGACTGTGCAAAAATACGCAAGTACTAAAAAAATTATCCAAAGTATATATATCCCGAGCATAAAAATAAATTGAAAAATAAAGTACAATAGTAACTTTAACTTACATAAAAAGAACTGAACTAACTTTATCAATGCAAAAGCATAAATTTAAAAAATAAGGTATTTACATATATCCCCAACCTTTTGGCGACATTATATGAAACAAAGCACATGACTCACAATTCAGCATATATATGACATGCGAAATCAGGGTTGCCAACTTGGCAAGTTATTTCGAATGTTGGCGATTGTTAGGATAGTACATATAGGTGCCAAAAATAATTTATCGTACCACTACCTGCTTCCTCAACATACTCATTTCTGGCAGCCTCCCGCTGGTGTTCCTGCCTTGACGGGGCGGTGAGGCTTGCGCGCACTATTGACCTGGAGGGCTATACCGGCGGTAGCTTGCTACTGGTAGGGTCTCCCAAGCCGGGCAGGCCGAAGGGTAAGTGCCAGACTAAAAGGAACACCACCACGAGCCAAGACAGACTTCTACCTTCATGGTGCTCAGATCTCTATGATCAACAGAAGCTGCTTACTACCTCTTCCATTGATGTTGTTGACACAGAACTTTGATGCTGCATCGCCCGTCACGCAGATAAATCAGGGGCGCGCTTGTGATTTAGGCAGAGGGTTACAAGTGAAAAGTAAAATACGGTCTCCACACTCCACACATAACTTAAAAATCCTACAGTGCAATATCAACGGCTTAACTTCCCCAGCAACTAGAATCAAATTGGATCAACTGCTAGAAATTGCCTTAAAACAGGATGTCAAGGTGATTGCAGTACAGGAAACGAAATTAAAGGAAAGCACAGCATTAAAGGTTTAAGGTTTTAACATCTTTAGAGTTGATCGAAAATCCAAGAGTGGAGGAGGTTTGGCCTTCTTCGTCAGAGATATTAATTATCAAAAAATTGAATATCCTACCGACTGGTCTGACCTGGAGGTCCAGAGTATCAGAATTCAATGGAGAGGCAAGCCACTTGACATCATTAATGTTTATCATCCACCTAATCATAAGCCGCTTCCTCCAGCTCTATCTAATCTCCTTAATAAAAACTCTATTATCATGGGTGACCTCAATGCCAAACACCCTTCATGGGGTTGTTCATGTTCTAATGCAAGAGGGGAGGAGTTACTTCAGTTGTTAGACGACACAGAATCTATGATCCTTAATGACGGTACACATACCTTCACCTCCTACAGCTACAACACTTCCGCTGCCCTAGACATTGCAATTACCAGCTCGGAATTATTTCCTCAATGTTCTTGGAGGGTGTTGGACACCATTGGCAGTGATCACTTTCCTGTCTTTATTTGTTTTAAGAGAAGACAGAAGGTGCAGATAAAACAGAATAATTACTGGAATTTCAAAAAGGCTAATTGGGACTCTTACATGGACTCAGTTGATCAAAATTTGACTTCTACCCCCTTCACTAATGACCTTGAAGAGAACTGGACAAACTTTAAGAACATCATTCTAGACAATGCGAGGCTCTATATCCCAAGAGGAAATGTTAAGGGGTACATACCTTTATTCACTCATAATGCTTCAAGTCTTAAACCACTTTTAGACAGGAGAAAACAATTGTTAGAGTCTTTTAATGAAAATAATTCTTTAAACGATAGTCAAGGTGGATTGAGGACTGAAATCAACCAGATAAATGCTAAAATTAGGAAATCTTATGCACAACTAAAGAGATCAAGATGAAGAGAATTGTGCAAAAATCTAGACTCTAGAACTACAAACTCGAAACTTTGGCGAATCGTCAAGAAAATCAACAAAGAGCAAGAACAGTGTGAAGAGAGTAACTCGGTAATCGACACTAACGGACAGGTTTTCCCTGACGACCAGCAAATGGTCTGGCTGTCTACTATCAGGAAACCAACAAGTTGGTCTTCACTTCTGAAGATAAATCAGTAATGAAAAGAGCTAAGAACATTATCCATGGCTGTCGCACCTCTGATGTGGGTGATCAGGGCCTATCCAGGGACTTCTCACAGCAAGAACTTCTGCTAGCAATGGCCTTTTTGGATATGACTAAATCTCCCGGCCCGGATGGTGTATTTGGGCGAATGCTCGAAAACCTTGGTCACAGGGGAAAACTTAGACTTCTAGATATTATAAACCTATCCTGGAAAATAGGTCGTCTTCCAGCTGAATGGAAAAGAGCGATCATTATCCCTATCAAGAAAGCTGGTAAAAACAACTGGTCTCCTAAGGAATTTAGACCCATTGCCCTAACAAGTACTACCTGCAAAATAATGGAAAAAATTATATTAATCAGAATTCAGTACTTTTTGGACAGCAAGAACTTAATTCCTGGTGAACAGTATGGCTACAGAAGAGGCCATAGTACCGTCGATCAAATTATTTCCTTCTGTCAGAGCATTAGAGATGCACAAAATTGCAAGCCCACCCACCATACTATGGCTGCTCTTCTGGATCTAACGAAAGCGTTTGACAGAGTTTGGAAGCACAAGCTACTAATTAAATTACATGACACTTTTAATATTCGAGGTAACACCTTGGCATGGATCTCGGATTTCCTGCATCACAGATCTATCAGAGTAAATTTTAACAACACTTTTTCGGATCCTGTTGTGCTTGGACAGGGCGTTCCACAGGGTTCTGTCCTCAGCCCTACTCTATTTTCATTATATTTAGCAGGCATTGAGAAAATACCTTCTGTTGAGATGAGAGTAGGCTTGTTTGCAGACGATATCGTCATCTGGTGCTCAGGAAGAAACTTGGTTGAGATGGAAAGGAATCTCAACAATGCATTATCTTCTTTTTCAGACTATGCTTTGGAGTTCAAACTTTGTTTTAATCCTACAAAGTCCATCGCTACTTTCTTTACCACCAACAAAAGATTGTACAGCTATCAACCAACCTTAAAGATGGATAACAAGAATCTTGCTTATGAAAAGCACCCAAAATATCTCGGATATGTCCTTGATCCTGAATGGTCAAATCATAAGCACATAGATCATATTGTCTCAAAATGTAGAAAACGTTTAAATATTCTTAAATTTATAGCGGGCAAAGACTGGGGAGCCGAAGCTGTAACATTGAGAGACACCTTTTTGGCTCTCATTAGGCCCATACTAGAGTACGGTTTTCCAGTGTACTGCTGTGCGTCTGCCGCCAGTCTTGAGAAATTGGAAAAGATTCAGCTCGGTGCTGCACGAATTATTACTGGATTGAGACGTAGTTGCCCGAAAGAAATTGTCCTCTTCGAGGCTGATCTCCAACCTCTTCATCTTAGAAGCAAAAATATCCTCACCAATTACTTCAATAAACTTTCTAGCTATGGACATCACAACAAAACCTCTATACTTTAACAATTGGCACAATAATCAGAGACTGAAGAGAAACAGCCCTTTCAGTTATGCTGATCATCTGCAGTTGCCCTCATCTCATATCGAACCCCACTCCTTAAAATCTTGTTTAAGTCCATCAGAGGGACTTCCCAGAGTCCACTTCCACTTCAACATGTCTGCCCCGGTCGCAAAGCAAGATCTCATCCCAGCTCATCTTAGGCAACTTGCATTGGAAAGTATTAATGAAATCCCCTGTGACGCCATTAAAATTTACACAGATGGCAGTAGACTAGACGATCGTGCAGGTAGTGGAATCTACATAGAAAATTCTGGTCAAAACTTTTATTTCTGTCACCGTAACCCGGATTTCTCTTCGGTCTTTAAAAGTGAACTAACGGCAATCAAACTTGGCCTCGAAGCTATTATCAATGAAAGTGACTATGGAGAACTCTGGATTTTGTCGGTACAGTCGCAGTTCCTTCAACATCTACACAATTGGACTCAAGTAGGAGACAAAACAAGCATCTCCATCCTTCACAATCTCAAACTTATTTCAAAGCATCACAATGTTCATTTTCAGTGGATACCATCCCATGTTGACATCTTTGGAAATGAGCAAGCGGACCGCTTAGCCAGAGAGGGCTGTAGTCTCTTAACAACCTCCTCTCCTGCCATTACCTACTCAGAGCACCAGTCCAAAATTAATAGGCAACTATCTAAGGAGTGGAAGATTCCTCCCTCCCACCACTGGTATGCGGCCAGGGAACCGGGCTCTTTTCTGGATCTCAACTGCGACAGAGCATCTAAAACGGCCCTTTCCAGATTGGCTAGTGGTCACACGAAAAGTCTCTCCTTCTTTGAGGGCAGGAAGACTTTTAAGTTCTGCTCCAAGTGCAAGGTTCAGCAGGCCTCTGCCGAACATATCCTGGACTGTCTGGGTCTTTCCAGAGAAGACTTGTACGATTCTCCCCTTCTTGTTATCGATTTTTTGAGGGTCAACAATTTAATGGATCTTGTCTGACTTCGTCAGACAATTAGAGGATAAGAAATAACAACAACAACAACATACTCATTTCTGGCATGATTCTGAAATCACGCCAAATTGGTATGTTGCGGCCAGTCTAATGTTATAGTAATGTACAGAATTAGAGGTACTTATGTATTATCGCAAACTATTGGTGACATCATACAAAATGAAGCGAGTTGTCTTGAACGTTGGCGATTGTGCAATAATACGCAAGTACTACAAAAATTATCCAAAGTATATATATCCCGAGCATAAAAATAAATTGAAAAATGAAGTACAATACTATTATTAACCGACATAAAAAGAACTGAACTAACTTTATCAATGCAAAAGCATAATTTGAAAAAACAAGGTACTTACATATAACCGCAACCTATTGGCGATATATGAAACGAAGCACGACTCAAAATTCAACATATATATATATGACATGTAAAATCGGGGTTGCCAACTTGGCAAGTTATTTTGAATGTTGGCGATTGTCAGGATAGTACATAAGTTCCGAAAATAATTTATCTTACGACCACCTGCTTCCTCAACAGGTATTTGTCTGTTTTGCTCATTGTCTGATGTCTATTCCAGTTTGATATGTAATTACTACCAACACTGCTTTTGCTTGGGCAGTATGATTATCCAAGCATGATTTTCTGCATGGCAATTTTATGCACTGAAGCCAATAGTATACCCTTAAAGGTTAAAATAAAGACACATGAAATTGCAACGAACCATATTATTCGATCAAGTGTAGTATAGGGGGGCTACTTGGCGCAGTCCTTTATTTTGGTTACTAAAAGTGGTCTCCAAGGTACTTTTTTCGGTATTATTTATTTTAGAATGAATTCGATATCTCACCATGACATTTAGATAAAAATCGAAAAATCCGAAGAAAAATCGCCAAATCCAAAGTTGGCCCCCCTATACTACATTTGAACCGAACTGAAATATAACCCTTATCAATGAGAAGTTTTAGTTTGTCAAAATTATAATCTTCGCATTCTAAAGAAATAAATAAATAAGTTGTAATTTGCAAGCAAAATCACACACATAAACATCCCGCGATAATATCTAAATGTTGCCAAAACAACAAAACAAAATTTTAGTTGCTAAAGAATAATCCTTAAAAAAATGATTTATTCGAAAAGTAATCCTAATTAAATATCAAAGAATAGAAAAATTGAATAAATTTTCCAACCGATAAACATAGCTACAGTAAAAATATGTAATAATCTTGAAAAACTGCATGTAAAGTATAAATTGTCCACTTAGTGAGAAACGTGACTACATATGACGTCATAACACTGAGAAAAATCACTTAAAAATAAAATTTTAAAAAATTTGGAAGGAATTATGAACGCCAAACCTATATTTAAGAACCTTTCTCGTGTAAATTTGTGTACGTGTACCAAGTTTCACGTTATTTGGGTGGCTGAATCTCGAGTTATGAGGGAACAGACAAACAGACAACAAATGCGTCTTATATATATATAGATAAATCTGAGACCAGATAGTATTTAATGTTTATAAATTTCAATTATGCAGAAAGGCTTATTTTCCAGACATTCTGATATACTTCTTTAAATATATAATACTTCCAAATATAATGTTATGGCAGACATTAAATGCGAGATATCAATAAGGAGGAGCAGTTCCTCACAAAAAAACATTTATTTTATCCAGTATTATGAGGCCTAGTGACCTTCAGTTGGGAGAGCTACATTCGGAAGTACAGAGTCTTCGTCAACAAAACAAAGTTTCTACTTACATTAGCGTTCAAACGCTCTCTGGCAGCTACAATGATAATTCGTTGGGGAATTCTTAACACTTCTACTGGTAACTAAATGCACTTAAATTGAATTTTTGAACGAATTTTTTTAGTATTGTGCAGTTTTATAATGCGTTGTATAGTTGTAACGAATTCCATTCATCAAATTAAACTTCAACTTCTATACCTAGTGTTTCCGGACAACGCTAGCAAAAATCTGAATTGAATTTCAAACACATGATACAGCTACTATATCATTGTTCTTACTATAATTATGATCTTTAAAGGCATATAACATGATGCAACTGTGTTACAGGGCCGCTGAGTGGGTATTATGTACCCTTGCTCAAATTGAAACTTGTGGTGCCCCTTTATGGGGTTCCGTTGCACTCTTATAAAGTGCTGCAAATTATACGTGAAATACTCTTTTATAGTATTCAAAGTTTGGCTTTCGAACTGAAAAGCTTTAAAATTATAATATTAAAACACGTTTGTCTTATTGTTTTTTATTATTTCATAAATTTTAAAAACAAAACAATGATAAAACAATTTTTAAGTAAAATATAAAAATAGAAAATATATTCAAATATATATATTGATTCTCCTATATAGTTTTAGTAGCTACAAACGCTCGTATCAATTCGTTTATATTTAATTTATCCAAAATTTTGCTCTCTATGAATATAATTGACTCCGATAATCTCTTCTGTGCCATGGTAGATCGCATGTAGTTTTTTTTTTATAATTTTAAGTTTTGAAAACTTTGTCCTTCATTAGCCATGGAAACTGTCAGGGTCAAAGAAATCCGTAAAGCTGTTGCAATATTTTTAAATGTATTGGTAAGATTGTTTTCACAAATATAATTTAAAACATCAACACAGCTAACATATCTCCTTGAGTAAAACATTGCAAACATTTTATTTTTTCGAACAAATTTAATCCATCAATGTCCTTTTCATTAACATTTTTATAATATCCGTTAATTTTTGTTCTAATTCTTTACAATGTTTAAAAATTTCATTGTCACTCCAGTGTTTTAAATCAGGTATATAGTGTACTACCTTGAAGTAATTGTAATGTTCTTTTAATTGACTGAATCTTTCAGTAATTGAAGAAATAGAAGTGTCTAATATTATATTGTAAAATTCAACTTTAAATTTTTGTCTTGGATTGTTGATTGGTTCGATGGTTTGTTCATCTTGAAATAGTTTCTTTTTAAACCTGTTATTTTTTCCCCCCGACTTTGTGGAAAATCAGCATCTACCCCCAAATCATCAACAACGATACTTGCATTGGTAATTGCATGTTCATACGCTTCATCTAATCCACGATAATTTAGTTCTGATACATGACTTTGTAAGCTGTCAGTCACGATTTGTAAATCACATTTAGAAAATTTTGCATTATTTCATTTAAAAAATTTACTAAATTTCAAATATCGTGCCAGATGTTAATGGAACAAATGAATTTAAACAAGGAAACCTTCTGAATCAAATATTTTTTACTTGAGTTCTTAATTCTATGTCACTTGTTCGATCTTCTTGAATATTTATTAAAGCTCTCAAAATTCTCTTCAAATCATTTTTCAATGGTCAAGCTTGAATTGCACTTACTCATCTGGTGTTGGAGAGTGCCTTTAAAATTAGATTTTCTACATACTATTTCAAAATAGACCAACTTTTAACGGATAAAGAAAAGTATAGTTGTAAGGCTTCTGCGCTATACTCCGAAAAAAATTAAGTGTTTCGAAAAAATTTTATATGCATCATTTACAACTAAATTTAGAGAATGGACAGAGCAGGGGATATAGAGTGCCCTCGAATTATTTTCAATATTTTTTGTTGCAATCTTTTGTGCTTTCCTCTCATATTAGCACCATTATCGTAAGATTGGCCTTATAAATCTGATAAATTTAGTTCTAACGATTTTAAATGTACATTTATGAATTCAAACAGACCCTGTCCAGTAGCGTAGTCGACAGATTGAAATCCTAAAAAATGTTCTTCAATTTTGGCTTTATTGGTTCTCTCGATCTTATAAACAAATTCAATTACAACACTCAACTGTTCGGTATGACTGACATCAGGTGTAGTACCTAGAATTAGTGAGTAATATTTAGAGGATTTTTAATCATACATAATAAATATTTTTAATTCCTTCTGAAATAATGCTTATAATTTCATTCTGAATTTGATCCCCTAAATAATGAGCAATGTTCTTTTTTTTGAGATGTTTGAATTTTGTGGAGATGTTCAGCGATTATTGGATCAAATTTTGCTATGGTTTCAACCAACTTTAAAAAATTTCCATTATCTCGCTATGATACAACTCTTTCAAAGAACCTCCTCTAAATACAAGACATTTCCGGGCTAAATATTGAATTAAATAAATAAGCCATTCAATAACCGATTACCAGTAAACCTTTTCTGCGTCATAAAGTCTTTGTTGAGCTGTATCAACGGTACATAAATTACGCAAAGACATTTTGAGGTCACTGCATTTTGAACTATGTTTAAGGTGAAATGAACTACTTTCACGTGTTTTCAAAATGTGAGTTAAATGTGCCCAATCATTACATACATCTTTAATAAGTTGTGAATGCTTCCCACTGAATAGTTTACATGGAAAGCAAAAAACTGCGTTTCGGGAATTTGAATATACCAAATAATTTCTAATTACTTTTTCTCCATTCGGTAATGTTCTATAATAGAACGATTCTAAAAACTTTCTGCCGGAATTATCTCTGAAAATGATTGGTTATAAAGCGGGGAGGGCCATTTTCAATTAAATAGTCTCTAAATTTTATAGAAATTGTATCAGACTAGGTAGCTGGGTTGTTTTTAATTCAGTCAAAATCTTCGTTTTGAGGTAAAGAGTGTTTTTTTTCAGGTATAGAAGTTTAAGTTGGCATTACTTTCCAAGATGGCAACCGATTTAACAGCTGTCAAGTGATTTATTCTCAGTTAGGTTTGGCAATTCATCAAAACGATCATCAAGCAAGGCGTAGATTCGTCGAATGGGCCCAAAACGAGATTGCCGTTGTTCCCGATTTTTATAAGCGAATTTTGTTTAGCGATGAAGCGCACTTCTGGTTGAATGGCTATGTCAACAAACAAAACTGCCTCATTTGGAGTGAAGCTAATCCACAAGTGTATGTCGAAACACCGTTACATCCAGAAAAACTGACTGTTTGGTGCGCTTTATGGGCTGGTGGAATCCTTCTTCAAAAACGATGAAGGCCACAACGTTACAGTCAATGGTGATCAGTACAGAGCCATGATTATTAACTTTTTCATTCCTGAATTGAACAATCATGATGTCCAGGAGCTGTGGTTCCAACAAGACGGCGCAACATGTCACACAGCTCGTGCCACAATCGATTTATTGAAAGACACGTTTGGTGACCGCCTAATTTCACGTTTGGGACCTGTGAATTGGCCTTTAAGATCTTGTGATTTAACACCGCTAGACTATTTTTTGTGGGACTATGTAAAGCCATTGGTCTATGCGGATAAGCCACAAACGCTTGACCATTTGGAAGACAACATTCGCCGTGTTATTGCCGATATACGGCCACAAATGTTGGAAAAAGTCATCGAAAATTGGACGTCCAGATTGGACTACATCCGAGCCAGCCGTGGCAGTCCTATGCCAGAAATCATTTTTAAAATGTAATGCCACAAGATTATCTTTCGAATAAAAAAAAATCATGTCAATCGAATTATACATCGTTGTTTTATTGCAATTTAAAGCTCTATACCTCTAAAAAAAACACCCTTTATAACGTTATTACCCGGCAATTTTCTACGTCAAAAAATCTAAGTTTTCTATTGGTACAATCGTGGTTTCTTCTTAGTCATATTCTGATGAATTTACATTTTGAGATAAATTTTCATTATAAAATTCCAAGCCAGATGTTGATATTGATGGTTCTGGTTCAACTGCTTGTCCGTCTAATCCTATTGTGTTTGTAATGTAAGAATCAGTACTCCTTAATCCGCCACGGTGGTGGATTACGGAATATTGATTCTTTCATGGCCCTTTTTGGGGCTAAAATGGTAAACTGGAACCTGCAATAGGTATCTAGTTTACCTTACAAAGTGTAACTAAATCTAAAATAAAAAGATTGTATAAATTTGCATGTAGTAATAAAAATAAAGTTTTTTCAGAAATGACAGCCACTTGAGAGGGTCGAGCGAGCCCATGTCTGAGTTACCAAAAGTACCAAGAAAAAATACTATCAAACACACAAAATAAAGAAAAATAGAAAATAAAAAATAGCAAAATACATATGCCCTTAAAGTGATGAAAATATATTTAAGTTGAGAATACAATAATAATTTTGAATGGCAACTTTAGGTTGTCAAATTTTAAAAATGTATGTATATTATCATTGCAAAAAAAGAAAACTATACAACGATGCTGAGCCGCAACAGCTTCTCAGTACTAAATAATAAATATATGCCGATCCAATACATTCCCAACTCTTGTTGTTACATGTTACAAATTCTTAGATTTTTAACACGTTCCGTGTGGTAGCGCGTGTTTTTATTGTTCGTATCGGCAATCAAATTTTGTTTTACGCAAACGTAAGCAACCCGAATAAATGAAAATAAAGTAGAATAAAATTGAAATAAAATAAAATCTCATTTTATAGCTTAGAAAACGTAAAACATGAAAAATTGCAAGCGTATAATTAACAATTTTTGTTTAAGTAACATTCAATTAAAAAAACTATTTGTGCTATAAATTTTGGCGCCCCCTTGACCCAGGCACCCTTGTGCGGTGAACAATTTTGCCACCCCCAAGCGGTGGCCCTGCAACTGTATTCTGAAATGATTTTCAATTATACTGCTATTTCTGAGCTTTTTGAGAAGCATTTCAGATATTTACATAATCTCATTTGCATTACCCTTGTAATTTGCATTACCCGATGTATATGCATTCTTAGACATAAAAATTGAGTAGCCATGAAGGAATAACTGGTAGATGAAGTGAACATGCATAGATAAAAGAAATATTAATATTTCATAACTATTGAAGGATTTACTTCAAGGTTCGATCGTTTCAAAGTGATGGAACTAAAAAGCTCCTGAACACTATTCGGGAGGATTTCTTGTTACGGTGTTCGCAAAATAAACCATTCTGTGATGGCTAACTAGTCAAGGAAGACTTTGTCATGTTTTCCGATAATTCACAGTAAAGCTTGCCACACATATCCGGGCATTATCTTAGTTAAAAGTAAGTCTGGAATGACATAAAAAGAAATGCAATGCATTGGGTCTCAGAATTTTGTCTAGATACCACTACATTTCAACTATACCACGATCCAAATGTCAAAGGGCATTGCATCACAAATCACAACATCCTGTCGTGAATCTCACGTGATTGTAAAATCAAGATTCCTCCACTGCCATGGACATCTCCAGAACGTATACACTGGTCATCAGGACATAGTTAAAAAAGAGTTCTCCGTCAGCAAAACTTATTTGTTCCCACTCAACGCAGCTTCAATCTTATCGAGTCCTGCACTACGATAATCGTACTTGTCAGCGTACCAAGTGAGGGGATCTTGACCCATTTAAGAATAAGGTCGTCACACGAAAACAGATCTCGCTCTCTCCCAAACATTTTTCAATTATCCTTTCTGGTGTGCCAAACACGTGTCTGATGTTTGAAATGAGATAAATCAAGTGTGACAGGCAAATTGAAAATCGCTCTGTTTTCCCGTTCTTTTTTGTGGCTCTAAATCGACCCTGCCATTCTTTCTGTACAATCTACCGCTATTCATCCACTCACATCATCTAATCATCGCATCGCTTCGACACTATTAGAGTTATTTAATTTGCTTATTCAGCTTCAGAAAAGCATATATTATCTTTCGCTTGAACACGCTTCGATGATCTGATCTTATTTCGTCTCATAATTTTGTATACTAACACATCAATTGTTGTGACATATTAGTAGCATAGCTCTATACATTTCCACTGGTTGGGGAAGAATTTCAGTTGCAGAAGTTTTTTCTAGACACGAAAACTGTATTAAACTCCATCGCCAATCTCGTTTTCGTCAATGCTTTCCTTTTCTTTGGAAGACTTCATGCAACTTTGAGCTTAATAGCGTGATTATATATATATATATATATATATATATATATAGTATAATAAAATAAAAGTGAAGAATAACTAGAACCCACAGTACTAAAGAAGTAAGAAATTGGAATTCAACCAACACAACAAATGTAGATACAAAAAGTCTTTGGACTAAACTGGAGACCTATTATGATTTCTAAAGCTGTCACTGAATTAGGCCAGCGAATTAGGGTTAGCAATGCTTTATGGATCCACATTCCCCGTACAGCAGAAATAAAACTAAACTCACTATACCAAACACACTTAAAAGAAAAGTATGCTGCAAAACACACAAAAGAATAACAAAAATAAAACTTAACTCAATGTAGAGAAAGTATAGAAAAAATAACCATTTGTTGTAACTTTAATGATTACAACAATAATTATAAGGATTTTGCCAGAAAATAGCACACCAACATATAAATCAAAAAACTCTAGCATTAATTGGCGCAACGCAGCCTAAGTGAAGAATAACTAGAACCCACAGTACTAAAGAAGTAAGAAATTGGAATTCAGCAAACACAACAAATGTGTTTGGACAATGTCAACAACAAATGTCATAGGACTAAACTGGAGACCTATTATGATTTCTAAAGCTGTCGTCGGGGAATTTAATTTCACACGAGAAATTTGCTCACTCGCCAGAGTTCTTGTTATCTTACACTTTGAAACGTTATCTCTTTATAACTTTTAACTGTTTTTTTAAGTAAAAGATCCCGTACAAATTTTTCATAATATAATTGAAATATAAACCTATTTTAAATACTGCAAAAATTGATCAAAATAAATTTCTGACATTATTTACAATTTTTCCAATATGTGGATTTATTGTAATTTAAATTGTCGCCAATTATTTGGACTAGAAGTATGCCTTAGTTTGTATTAAATATAAAAAGTTATGCATGCGCAAGTATTTCAGTTCATATTTTTATTTCGCCCAGGGTAAAAAGCCGTAATTCAAATTGGTTAAATTCACTTTTATTTCTGTAGCGTAAATATTATGTGTAATTATCGATGTATTATATACCGTAAAATCTGACGTATAATGTGCACCAATACTTTCAAGCTGCAATTTTTAGTTTTTAGATTTAAATCTTCGTGCACCTTCTTTTTTACGAAGGAACTTGAAATGTATGTACACAATGCTATTATGTTTTGAAGTCATTTATTTGAGGTATTATTCTACGCTTCAAAAAGAATAGTATACTTCTAGAACTACAACCCTTTAAGTTCCTAAGGAATGTCATTTCTTTTAAAGCAACAGTATTTCGATATATGTAAAAGCCTAATTTTTTCTGTGCTCATCTTTTTTTTTTCATTTTTAGATTTAAAAAAAAGACGATTCCGTAATTTTTGGTCTAATTTTTCAATTCCTACTATTAGCTCACACCTCTATATATTTATTTATTTATTTATCTTGTGGTGGAATTTTCAATCGTTAATAAAATACATTTTAAATCTCTCAATTGAGCTGAAATTTTATATTTATGATTATTTTGGAGGGCAATACAATAATTTAATTATAACTAATGAAAATTAATTGATTAAAACTAATTATTTAAAGAATTACAATACAGCCACGTGTTGGCATCATTTTTGGCGACTTGAGCCAAAAAAACATGAACAGGTTTTTTTTTCTCACGTTTTAAAGCATTCAGTTGACCTGAAGTTTTATTTACGCGATTGTTTTGGATGATAATACGATACTTTAATGCTAATTAATAAAAATTAATTACCACTTACTGTTGTGATTCTGTCCTATGTATATACATATTTATATTAATTGTAACTATTTAATAAAAAGTAGCTAAAATAAAAAATTTTCTTTGTTGATCTAAGTAGGAATTGAATAGAATTTTTTTTTTTTATATTACTTGTTTGTGTTTAAAGTGAGTGATGTACTCCGGCTTTTATGGAATATAAGAACCGAGCGCCCGATATACCGATATTGCGGGAGTGTTAAAAAAATTTTGTGTAGTTGTTAACAACTAAATTTTTATTAATGTTGTAATTATTTATGTCACAGCCTAGAATAATTATTGATAATTAAATGAACACTTAACATAATAAATACTTGCGAATAATTTTTAATAATTAAATTAAGTGTATTACGTTTACTAAAAATACAGATTAAATTTTAGATGAATTTCAGTAATTAAAACAAATTATCTAATTACATTAAATATCAGGTGGGCAATAAGACAGGTAAAAAGAAATTTTACACAGAAAATGTTTAGATCTCTTGCAGATTTCATGTTTTGCTGAACTCGTATGTCAAATGGTAAGAAAAGTACAATAAAATACGAAATAATAGCAATAATCACTGTAAATAAAATTCATTTGCTCTTAAAATATGTAAAGCAGAAAGACAAATTATAAATTTTTAAAAAATGAAATGCCAAAACTATAATTTCCTAGAAATGATAAAGTGAAATCTTAATTAAGAATCTTCTTCTGTATCTAAGAGTTTAATCCGAATCTTTTTTCATGTGTATATCAGGCAAATAATAAAACTAAGATAAAAACAAAATAGCTTTTATTTTTGACTAAATTAAACATTTTAAAATAACATAACCGAATATAAGTGAATTTTGCTGTAACTTAAGCACAAAATAACTACTGCTGGTAAATGTCATTCTTTTTTCCTTTGATGCTGCCTAAAGAAAGTTCTATCTGCACAGTAGACTTGCCCACCGGTTTAATCTCAGGAATACATAAGAGTAAAGCAGCAGATGTTACCAAATCTGTAGCAACGAGACAAAAATGGTGATTTCATACTTGTCTTAAAATTCTAATCCAATTCTATATTTGTCATTTTTAGACTCTTGCTTACATACACAGCAGCCTTCAAACTTTTTCGACCAACGGAACTCTTAAAACTATAATATGTTTTCGTGAAACCCCATTCCACACTTGTAAAAATATATCTTAAACTAATACTTAAAATAGATCAACATATTATATATATATATATATATATATATATATATATATATATATATATATATATATATATATATATATATATATATATATATATATATATATATATATATATATATATATACTTTTGTGACGGGCTCACGCGTCTTTTCTTTAACATGTTCTTAGGGGCCGGAATTAATGGCAACTCTTTTCCAACCAAATCCAAGAAGTGAAGCGCGAAGGAAAGATGCAAATTAAGAAGCTTTTAAATATCAGAAGTTAGAGTAAGCGGGGTGGCAATTTGAGGAATGCAAAGATAATCCGTGGTTCAAGCGTGAAGAGGTTTTGGAAACATTAAGTGACAGCAATCAGAAGCAGTGGCGCACACAAGGGGGGGGTCCTGGGGGTCCGGACCCCCGAAAGCCTTTGATTTTTATTCCAATTGATTATAATTCTAAGTATATAGTACGTAAAATTTAATTAAGTATTTGTTATTAATGATTAATTTTATTAATTAATGCTGATTATTTATTCAATAATTAGTTTTTTACTGTGTTTTGTTCCCGAAAATCGACAAAATCAAAAGGAGTATGATACAAGAATGGTGAACTTTTGACCCCAGACCCCCCCCTTGAAAAATTCCTGTGTGCGCCACTGATCAGAAGTTATACGTGATAGAGAGCCCTTAAGTCAAGGTGCATACCATTGCACTCCAGTAAATACGAACTTCATCTAGGATTATTGTGATCGCTACCTCAGACTACATTAAAGGTAGGAGTAACTATTTAATATTCGGATCTGTGATAGTCTAGGAATAGAGCTTAGGCGAGTTAGTATTTTGATAGTGGCCCAGGTTACGTTAGTTCGGTATTATACGTATTGTGTGTTTAGCCACACACCGTAAATCCTCTCACATATATTATTATCTAATTTGTTAAAAGTTTAAGTTAAAGATCTTAATAAAGTCATATTAAGATCATGTCTGCTTTTAGTTCTTCCGTTATTCCTACACCTCTAGCTCACACCCGAGGGGGGCAACATCACACTTTATGTAAAAATAATTTTAAAAAGCTTTGTATTTTTCACTAAAATATTTAATGCAGTTTACTCACGCACGGTAATAATATTAATTTGTGATCCAAGTATCAAATACCACGCATTATATTTAGTAATTGGAAAAAAATGCTTGCATTTTTTATGCAAACTGTTTAAGTCTTGGTCTATAGAAATGATCTGCAGTCGCATTTCCCATTCTACATTAATTTATATATATATATATATATATATATATATATATATATATATATATATATATATATATATATATATATATATATATATATATTGTTTTTGCAGGCACATACGTTAAAAGAAATGTTCAGAAAAAAAATAAATTGTTCTGAATGGCATTAAAATATATATAGTTCTGAGTATGAAATTATTTTATGAAACCCGGGGTAGTAA
This sequence comes from Trichonephila clavipes, assembly GCA_019973935.1. NCBI lineage: Eukaryota > Metazoa > Arthropoda > Arachnida > Araneae > Nephilidae > Trichonephila > Trichonephila clavipes. The sequence goes on along the minus strand of BMAU01001248.1, from coordinate 160,080 downwards.
ACAAGAGAATACTCATAGCCGAATAGGTAGCACAAATAAACACAAAATCTTTTAATATTCTTTTATTATATTATTATAAAAGTTAAAAAAAGCATTGCAAAATAAAATAATGGATAAATAAAATGTTTAGTTTTTTTGTAATGACTGGGGTGAGTTTTAGATATTTGTGTTCATGCACACTTCATGGAGAACATGAATGCCCTTTGCATATACATTTTGAATTTTCTTTTTGACTTTTTATTGTGACTAGTGGAACCTTGTGTATGCCTCTTGGAACCGCAGGTTTCCCAGGAACACAGTTTGAAGACCACTGCATATTTAATAAGACAATACGTGTCAATCTATTGGGAAATAATTACTTTTTATGTAAATTTTGCTTTAAGAATAATGACTTCAAGGATTTTTTTATTCTTATAAGGTATCTTTAAAAATTAAATTCATAATTTGTGAAAGTAGGTTTTAGTGAAGACATGCAAATGCATACACACTTTCTGTTTTTCTATTATTTACTATCCACCTAACGGTGGACCAACCTTCATTGTACAAATTATAGAACTGTTCATACTCATTGCTCAAATTGTAAAACTGAAATTTATATGTATTATGTAACGGATCTGCATGTGAGTTAAAATTTACGAACTTAGAGTCGTGTTCACTCTTCGGATAAACTCTAACATCAGTCCTGTTTATAGAGCCATCTTTCGTATGATAGCAGCTAATTCATTGCATGACGGTTCATTTTAAACTCTAGGATGATCTTTAGGGCTTTTATAAAAGCACAAACTTTATACTTGATCCTGGTTTTTATTTTGAATTTCATACGAAGCTCTATATTTTTTGCGTATGGATTTTTATTCATATTTGATTGTAAAATTTGCAATACATGGTCACGTTTAACAACTTTTGCATGTTCATGTTTGAACGTGCAAATGAAATGATGCTCAGAAATGTTTATTTGGCCAAACTGTGGTTTTGATCCAGTCTGTAGTAAAGATATCGTTGCTTTTATTCACTATATATTTTATGAATAAATAAGTTTATTGCAGCATCACGTAAAACTTTATATATATGTGTGTGTGTATGTGTGTTACCTTTAAAGTGTGAAATCCGTTATTTCATGAAATAACTAGAAAAGCCAGTTAAAGTATATAAAATTATTGAATTCTACGATTTAACTAGGTATTCTATAGAATAATGATTACTTAATCGTTAAAGTATGAAATACGTCACCCGAAAGTTCTTTGAACTGGCTCTAGCTGCTTTAGGAAGGATTTTTCCGATTAGGAACTAGAGATGACTAAATAAAACAATTGTACTATATATCTCAGTTCCGTATATGTCTGCGAGAATTAATTTCCATTGAAGAAGTTCCAAATATTGACATAACGTTTAGATCTGTTGCAACAGCTCGAGGTTGCGGTAGTGGACAAGGATTTGAAAAGTGCTCGTGTAAAAAAAAATGTGTAAAAAGTGGGTTTGTTTCAAAAATAATGAGCAGTCCAATCCAAAGTGTCATCACAGCAATCATTGCTCTTATAAATAATGAAAAGTAAAATAAAGGTATCTCATAAAATTTAAATTAATATTCTCTTATATTTTTGTTTTAATAAAGTTTACACGATGTTTTTTTTGAAGCAACAGTTTTTTTCCCTGCATGTATTTTTGTTGATAATATTTAAATATAATCTATGCTTATACAACATGTTCTTTTTCCTCTTTCTGTTTAACTAATGTTAGTAATATGAGCAATAATAAATTATATCATCTGCTTTCCCTTATTATTTATCAATTATTCATCTGCAAAAGAGATAAAATGTATTTTTCGAGAGATTTTTATCTATTTATGATCAATTAATTTATAAAATATCTTTGAAATTGTTTATTTTTCACTTTAACGGTCTATCCTTAGTTATTTCATAGAATACCTAGTTATTTTATAGATCAACTAGGTAAAGTATGAAATTTTTCATCCACTATATACTTTAACTGATCTATTGTAATCTTTAAATACCTAATTATTCTATAAAATTACTGAATTATGCACTTTAACGGTGATATAGATATATAGATAGGAAATATTTTTCCTTTTATAAAAATATTTTTTTGCTTTCTCTGAATGAAATTTTGTTACAATTCCTTATTAAATACTTTTATTTTTCCTTTGTGTTAATGGATCCAATAAAGTTGTTTTCGGAGTAAAAAATCTTTAGAAACGAAATCAAAATCCATAAATCTAAGTTTAAAAATTTCTATATTTAAGAGTATTAAGAGTTCTTAAATTTCTTTTTTCTTTTTTTTTTGGAGTTATAAATAGCTTTTGCTTTTTCTTTTTTAAAAAAAAAGTGAAAAGGATTCTTGTCCATTTTTATTTATGTATTTGATGAAAAATAAATAGGAATGTAAAAATGTAAGTAACCAAATCAACTAAAATAATTTGAAAGTGATAAAAAATGTTCTTCGTAAATTTATGAATATAAATAAATAATTCTTATTTTTTCATCAGCTTATGATTTTTCATGTTAGTAGAATTAATTTTATGGTCTTACCTTCGTATTCTAACGTTATTTTTAATTAGGTCCCAAGACATTGCTAATGTTGTAAATAGAATTTTTTCTTTGTCGACAATTTTTTTCTTCCAAACGCATTTTTTATGTTGTTTTTAAACGAAATGGGCTTTAAGTTTTAATCAGATTAATATTCCTTGAAGGAGATTAAATATTTGTACACATATCGTCTGTGTATATTCATGTAGCACAAATAAAAGAAAAAGGTAATTATTCCTAAGAATTTTTAAAGGAAAAAAAATTAATTAACAAGGATATGCATAAAGTACTTTTAATCTTTTAATACTCCATGAATACGCTTTTGACTTCTAAAGAGTTACTCGATAAACATATTCATAAGATATAAAATTAATTATAAAAATAATGATAAATCATCGTATTAAATGTTTATACTTAGAACGTTCCAATTGAATTTGCTGAATTCAAGATTCTGAAGTATTTTTTCACTCTAAATTTTATTCCTTTTTCTAAGGATATAATTCAATTTGTGAGAGAAATAAAGAAAATTAGACATTATTTCCTACTAGAATCAACACATTTATTGGAAAAAGTTAAACATGCCGAAACCAAGAAATACTTCAGAATTTTAAATTTAAATTAAAAAGGACATTATCATACTTGGTTTTAATCGCGTTCTTATTTTATTATGTTTAAAATTGGCCCATTCATTGTTTAAAATAAAAAATACATCTTATTGTACCTAAATTCTGAAAAGTAAAGAGAAAGTTTCATAATCAGCTTTTCCTGTTTATATTTAGATTTAATAACGATACTTTATGGAATATCACTCTCAAGCCGTTTTGATACAATGAGAGAGAAGTTATTTTTTGAAATGGTCTTAAATATATATATATATATATATATATATATATATATATATATATATATATATATATATATAATCGGAGTGTAATATAGATATAATTTGAATTGAAAGTTATAAATTCCTTATATATGTGTGTGTGCGTTCATGCATGTATATGTATATTACGTATTTAATATTAAGGGTTCTTATTAATCACAACCAAATGTCTCTGATTGTTTACAAATATACCGTGTAATTTGAATTTCGATTGATTGTTCGGCAATTTCTATCTCCCGTTTGGCTAAGATTCTTAAATAGAACTTATTTTGGGTGTAGGACCTGCTTAAAAAATCATATTAAAGCCTAATTTTCATTTTGTTTTTATTTTTAGGGAAACATGGTAATTATGGATTAAACGGTTTTCTGATAAATTCTTCATTTCTGTACCAAAAACACGGCATACGATTAGGGTAATTTAAGACGAAATTATATAAAGTAACGCACCAGTAGGCGCACACAGGAATTTTTCAAGGGGGGGAGTCCGGGGTCCAAAGTTTACCATTCTTGTATCATGCTCCTTTTGATTTTGTCGATTTTCGGGAACAAAACACAGTAAAAAACTAATTATTGAATAAATAAGCATTAATTAATAAAATTAATCGTTAATAACAAATACTTAATTAAATTTTACGTACTATATACTTAGAATTATAATCAATCGGAAAAAAATCAAGGACTTTGGGTGGGGGTCTGGACCCCAGAACCCCCCTTGTGTGCGCCACTGTAACGCACTGCTTGCTTCTCGATGGTTTAAAAACGAATTTCTATGAATTCGTATACATATACAGTAGAACCTGTTTTTGTGCGGTCTTTTTTCATGCGATTTTCTTTTTTGCGACTTGTTTTGTGCGTTTTTTTCTGTGCAATCTTTTTTTATGCGGTGTATGATTTTCAATGCTTTTGGTGCCACTTTAATGTTTTATATCTGTTTACCAGTGGCGTATCGGAGAATGTTGGGACCCCTTCCCCCTGAAAGTCAGGTTTCGCCTTTAATATTTTATAAATTGGGTAAATACGTATTTAGCGTTAGTCAAGTATTGGGCCCCTAGATTCCTGCCCCCCGTGGCAGGATTCAATAGCTTTGGCTCCACTCTAATGTTAGGACCCCCTCTGAAAGTTAGGTTTTGCCTTTAAAATTTTATAAATTGGGTAAATTCGTATTTAGCGTAAGTCAGGCCTTGGGCCCCTAAAGTCCTGCCCCCCTCCCCGGGATGCGGGGGTGTACGTTACGCCACTGAAATGTAGACACTTCAAGACGCTCTGCTCATTTGTTATAAACAGTCTCCCGACAATGCGCATTCATTTGCTTTCTCTCAACGCTTCAACAGCCCATTCTTGATTGAAGACGAAACTTTGAATGACAGTGACATTATCAATAATTTGATTGATTATGAAGACGGACTAGAAGAACAGGATTCTCTTTAAGAGCAGATAAAAATATCCAGGGATCCAGCTTTCCAACAAAAGCATTTTCTTAAAATAGGTACCAGTTAAGAAAAGAGTATAAAATTCCAGAAAGAGTTTCAATCATGTATATCTGGTTATCGTGACATTTACAAGCAACTGACCACCCGAACTTTGTCACAAAAACTTATCTCTTACTTTGTGTTACCAAATATAAATCATTTGAAATTGTACCTTCAAGTGACAAAAGCTATTTTAAACTTATTCATTACAGGGCTTTGGATTTTGATGAGTAGCAATGAATTACGTATGTGCATTTTGAAAACTTACCCGTGTATACAATGAGAAACTGTATGTTTTTAAAATGTTTCCATTCGTAGTATTTAATTATTTATTTGGTTATGGAGCTACTCTTACATAAATTTCGTAAATAATTGGCATATTTTATAAATGCGACTTTATTTATGCGGTCCTTATTCATTGCATAACAAAAAAATTTGTAGTATTTCCACGAATTATAGTTTGTTTTATGTTTGATTTTACGAAATTTTTGAATATTTTTTTTTTGTGCGTTTATTTTTATGCGGTACAAAAATAGGTCCAACTGTAATCAATACGCAAAGGACTAAATTCATGTGACGTTATAGTCACATGATAACTCAGTCACGTGTTTTCAACCAATCAGTTGATAAATTAATTCGACGTCATAATTACATCATAAATGTAATCACGCTTTTCCAGCCAATTAATTCATGTGCTTCACTGTTGCCAACTTTTGCTTTTTGCAGAAACTTTCTTTTAAAAAGTACATAGTTGTCAACGATATAATAATGCACATAGTTAAAAAATGTACTTAATTTAAAAGTATTCGTATAATGTAATTTTCTTTAATTTTTTGAAAACTGTTTGAAGAATTTTAACACGTGAACTCTTAACCCAATCATCAAATTTAAAATGTTATCTAAACTTTACAAGTTGAACAACTAGTATGTCAATTTTTAATCAATGGGAAGTACGTGATTGCCGTTATAATGTGATCATCATGAATTTAGTCCATTTCCAAAATTTAATGATTCTGTTACTGACGATTACTTACAAAATTTCATTGTTATATTAAATGTTTGGGGTGGATTTTAAAAAATATTCATTGTGTTATATTTGCTCTGTTTTCTTCTTGGATCCTTTTGATTAGTTCGAAGGAATCTAGGAAAACACTTATTTCAATGTTATATTGATTATTTAGAATTTCAAGAGAATATTGAATTTCGACAATTGAATATTCCCTTTGAATTTTCAATAAAAAATTTTGAAATTCGCATAGTTAGTCTGTGACGGGCTCACGCGTCTTTTCATTAACATGTCATTTGGGTTCTTTGAGGCCAGAATTAATGGCAACTCTTTTCCAACCAAATCCGAGAAGAGAAGCGTGAAAGAAAGATGCAAATTAGGAAGCTTTTAAATATCAGAAGTTAGAGTAAGTGGGGTGGCAATTTGAAGAATGTAAAGATAATCCGTGGTTCAAGCGTGAAGAGGTTTTGGAAAACGTTAAGGGACAGCATACAGAAATTATACGTGATAGAGAGCCCTTAAGTTAAGGTGCATACCATTGCACTCCAGTAAATACGCAACTTCATCTAGGATTATTATGATCGCTATTTCAGACTACATTAAAGGTAGAAGTGACTATTTAATATTCGGATCTGTGATAGTCTAGGAATAGATCTTAGGCTAGTTAGTATTGATAGTGGTCCGGGTTACGTTAGCTCGGCATTATATATATTGTGTGTTTAGCCCCCCACCGTAGATTCTCTCACATATATTATTATCTAATTTGTTAAACGTTTAAGTTAAATATCTCAATAAAGTCATATTAAGATCATGCTTACTTCTAGTTCTTCCGTTATTCCTACACCTCTAGCTCACGCTGATAAACAAGGAGAAGGTCTCCCGTGGGGAAGACTTCACAAGTTTTCGGTAAGTAAACCGTATTTGATACTGCCAACAGTTGTTTGTGTCAAGTTAATTTTGGGGATATCCTTTTTTTAGCAACTCGTACTTTCTGTCATTGAGTTTCATCTAAATAACCTAAAGCAGATAAACTGAGAAAATGAATGCATAGTAAATGGTGTTCAACTCCATACTTGTTAATAGTTGAGATAATTCAGAATTGTATAAAATAAGACAGTGTTTTTCAAGCTCTCAATATTTACACCCCAATTTTCAGTCGTAATTTTCATCGTGCCTCCCCCTCTTATAATAAAAATGTATTGAATGCAATAATAATGTACTTTTGACGCTAAAGCTACAATACGGCTTTAATTATAAACCATACATGATATCAAGATTGTGACGAATCTTTACGGCACTTTTCCACTAATACTCTTAGGCGTCTTTGGGGATTGTAAATTCGCGTATATTTCCAATCAGCTCTGGAAGAAGAAAATGGGATATTCAAATAAATTAAAGTATTTAAAGAGAGCGTTGTAAGTTAGCATTTAGAAGGCGATTGAGCCAAGAGCAGTAGTGACGAAGTTAAGAAAATTCAAGTGGATTGCGTGATTAGAGTATTGATGTTATTATTCAGCGAAGTAGCCTTAGAAAGGTTGATCTACCTGAAGAGAACGGCATTACAATCAGGTGATATATCATAACTTAGTCTATCTGACCACAAGAGTTAATATATAATAAAGTTAATTAAACTTTAAAGAATGTTAATAATTCAAGTTGCGTGTATTTCTCGGTCATCTTATTCCGGTAAACCCATTCGATATTGAGCTTAGTAATTGATTAATTTCATATTTCGTAATTTAATTTAATAGTAAAGGTAAATCCCTTTGACGTAGACATATTGTTAAATATTTGTAATTAGAAGGTTGATACTTGAACAAGTGAATAAATATAATTTGTTATTCTGAAAACGGCGTCTGGTAATTCTTTGCCTCAATTCAATCTTAGTGTCCAGGGTGGAACCCAGGGGGTTCTCACAAGATAAGTATTAAATTAAGTATATGACAAGCCCATGAGAATCACTTGTAATTACTAAACATTTTTAATTAAGTATTGATAAATTAATTACCCAATACAGTTGAACCTCTATATTGAGAATTTTTCTACATAGCGAACTTTTTCCTGAAACCAAGAGCATTTCACGATTTTCTTCGTAAAATAACCTCCCTATAGCGATGTGTTTTTTCTATATAACGAACTATTTTCTTGTGATTCACATTTTTTCCTTCCTATTTTTAAAGTATTTTTTGACATTTTAAGTTATTATCTATTAACACATTTTATGGTGGTCATAAATCTTGAACTGGTTTTATTAGGTGCCTAACCCGCCGAGAGGAATAGAATTCTGAGAGTTTCATCCAAGAAGTACAACCTTTAACCCTAATTGTGCGGTTCACTAGAAACATTTTCAATATCTCCTTTTTTACCCTCAGTGGAGTTCTAGTCATAAAATTTTATAATGTATGTTTTTAAAATTACTTGTATGCTTTAAATTAGAAAGAGTCTTTAAAACTCACGAATTTTAATACGAAATTATTTTCTTAATGTTGAAAATACAGTGTATTTCCTCGACATTCTTTTTTGTTGTTTTCCTTGCAGTTTATATATATATATATATATATATATATATATATATATATATATATATATATATATATATATATATATACAGGTTGTCGCAAAACGACCGCATAAACTGTGCACTGCTAGATTCCTCGTTGGGAGTGCATGAAAACTGCCCAAAGAAGCTTTCCTGTACGATCTATAGTTTATGAAAAAAATACGAAAAACAAAGTATGATGTCACTGCCGGTGCAAGAAAAAAACACTTTATTGAACATATCAACAGCAGTATATGCACAATTCAAGGCAGATGTTCAAATTGTCCGTCGTGCATGTCGTGGTAGACTTGAGCACGTCGTGGAATTGCTGTCATCACACGTCGCAGCACTTCGGGTTCCACCGAAGTAAAAGCAGCATGAAAACGAGCACCTTAGCCCATCTGTGTTGTCATTACGATTCGATGCACCAGTTCCTTGAGATGGCCCCATAGGAAAAAAATCCAATGGTGTAAGATTTGGCGAATGTGGCAGCCATAGAACAGGACCCTGACGTCTGATCCAACGGTGGAGTATGCGATATCCAGCCAATCACGTACAGGAACATAGAAATGCACCGGAGTCTCATCATGCTGGAACCGAAGTCCCTATATTGCCGCTAATGGTATATCATCGAGGAACTCGGTTAAGACCTCATTGAGAAACACCAAATACGACTGTCCCGAGAGCAATTTAGGCAACAGATATGGTCCAAGCAGGTGATCCCCGAGTATGCCGGCCCACACGTTAAAAGACCAACGTTCTTGATGTTTCTACGGCCTCATTGCATGTGAATTGACCTGGGACCACATATGGCTGTTGTGATGGTTGAATACCCCATAACGAGTGAAACATGCTTTATCCGTCCACAGGATATGGGCAATGAAACCATAATCTGTGTTCTGTTGCTTTAACAGCCATTCACAGAAGGCCACGCGTTTCTGACAGTCATCTGGTTTCAGACATTACACGGCTGCGTATCAAAATGGGTATAGCCTCTTAGACCGTAAAAGCCTGTGCACTATACTTTTACTCGAAGTCATATCACGGGCTAATACGCGTGTGCTTACCTCGGGCGTCTCTTCTACCCGGTGCAGTATTGCATCCGCCTGTGCTACCGTCAGGTCGCTCCGCGGTTTTCCAGTATCGTGAAGATTGGCTGTTGGCCAGATGCTTCCCGTATTTCGCAGTCTGTCATCCAGCCTGCGGATGACGTTGACTTCGGGAGGACGGTGGGACGGATATCAACAGGCATACTCCCTAGCAGTTCATAAGGCATTTCCATTACATTGCCGTACATCAAGTACATGTTGCAGTAGTCACGAACGAAATACATGGCCTCCATACGAAGACAACTGGTAGCTGCCAGGTGTTGTCTTTTAAATGCCAGTTCAACGGCGGCTTAACGTCATTCCTCGGTGCGCACGCATGCATGACGTGATATGCGCGGCGAACGTTTTAAACATTATGGTCTGGAATGATATGCAAATAATGTTGTTGATATGTCGAATAAAGTGTTTTTTCTTGCACCGGCAGTGACACATAATTTGTTTTTCGTATTTTTCTCTTAAACTATGGATCGTAGAGGAACGCTTGTTTGGGCAGTTTTTATGTACACCCAACGAGGAATCTAGCTGTGCAGAGTTTTGGGACACCCCGTATATACATGATGGGTAAGATATATAAAATAAATATATATTAACTTACAAAAAGGTGAGAAAAATTACTTTTTTTTGTATATAATGTTTATGAATTTAAAATTTGTTTTATGTGATTTATAAAGTATATTGAAAGAGGAACCTCTATATAACGAATTTTTTTATGGGATTTAGTGACTTCACATTATATAGAGGTCCGACTGTACTCTGTGGAGGACTGATGCATTTATAAATATATTAAATCAGTGTGAATGTGCATTTTTTTTATTTTGTCAGGATGTATTTTGATTTGCTTCCTTTCAGTAAATTGATAATTATTTTAAATATTTTATTTTCGACTTTTTGGCATGTTTCCTCAACCTACGTAGAACTATCATGCCCCCAAGAGAGGCACACTTCACGGTTTGAGAAACGCCATTCTACAGGGTTATACATAATTCCCTCCAGGGTTTCAAAGTGCTATAGTGAGAAAATAAATAAATAAAATAAAGCACAAAAAAAGAATATCTGAAAAAATATAAAAAAATTGCAAGTTTTATTCACATATTTCACAGGTGCTCTGTGTGTGAAACTTTGGTTACACAGCATACATTAAGGTGATAGTGTAGTGCCTGCCACACTCTGCTCAACGTGGTAACTATCAACGTTACTGACAGCACGTGTTATCCATTTATGCCAGTGCTTCTCAAACTTTCAATATTTGTGACCCAATATTTAATCATGCCGCCCATCTGGTATAGTGGTTGGTGACGCTGACTGAGGTGCCTTAGGGTCTGGGTTCGAATCCCGTTGAGACATAGATGTTTGTATTGTAGTTCTTCTCTTCTTTATAATTAGGAGTTGCAATTCCGGGATACCGGTATTTTGAGCCATTTGTACAATTTTGTAATACCGGTATTCTCAAGTTTAAATACCGTTTATTCGGTATGTACTAGAAATTTTTTTAATTGCCTCCACTATATGTTCAGGGATCATGAACATAGCAAAATAGTATACGTTTTTGCTTTTATGTCTCCCTTACAGTAGTCTACTTTCAGTAAAACTGGCTGTTGAGGCATTATATCGGAGAGATTCTAATTTATTAACAGCTATGCAACAATAAATTTCATATTGCAATCACTGAAAGAATCGCACACATCATTATCTGAAGAATTATATATTACATTGAAAAATCGCCCAGAAGAAAGGCATACCGGAATAGAACATGTCTTACGGTATTTTCATAATTATAATGATTTTAAAAAGGAAAATGAAAAAACAAAAGAGACTAATAATCAATTCAAATTTGATCAAGTTTATAGTAAGCTTTCTTAAATTTTTTTACCCACAAACCTATCTATATTCAGAAGAATACGGTACAGTTATCGAAGATAATGATGACCCGAATGTCGATAGTGAAAAGGAATTGTCTCTTGAATAAAAATTGTAATTAGTGATAACTAAAAAATATGCAAAAATCAGCTATATCCAAAACCATCCGACGAGAAAGCGATTTATTTGAAAATGAAGGATTTAGAGAGGTAAATACTTAGAAAAAGTATATCGTGTATTGCTTACAGTACCACCAAGTAGCGTTGATGCCGAAACAGCGTTTTCGACTACTGCAATTTTAGCACAAAATTACGTTCCAGGCTTTATGACAGTACAGTCTATGCATTATATTTTTAAGATCACATTTCAAAAATTTGTAGTAGTACCGCAGACTGATTAGTGATATTTACACTTTTTTTTGTAATTTAAATAAATAGGATGTCCCTTTACTTTTTGGGGATTCTTTATATTCTGTTATAATTTATAAGTTACAAACTATTTTTTGTGAGATATTTTTAGACTCATTAATAAAACTGGCAAATAAAACAAAGAAACATTTGTGTTTTTTTTTCTTCTTCTAAAACTTCTACTACCGGTATTAAAACCGGTATCCCGCTATTAAGATCTAAAAAATACCGAATACCGGTATTGAACCTTTGGTTCGATATTGCAATTCCTATTTGTGATGTGTGCTTCACACTTACTTCTAAGTAAGCCCCCGTGTGATACTTTGTGGTTCACAGGGTTAGCAATTTTCTCCAAAAAATATAAACATATATATTCAGTTATAATTTTCATCGCCCCCTTCATACAATAACAATGTGTAGAATTCAATAATACTATACTTTGATGCTAAAGCTACAATATATGTATATATACAACTTTAACCTCTTATGTGCCACCTGCGTATATAAATGTCTCGCTCAGCGAAAGCATTAATTGAACCAGACGTATATATACGTCTTTCCAAAGTACGGTTTTTCTGTGCGCATTGCTTTTCATAAAATTATTCCAAAGTGTTTGGAATGCAATAAAATGACCTTGGAAGTGTTTGATAAGGTAACACTTATTTCAGAGGATTTTCTGATTACTTTCTTTTCGTCTCCCCCCAATACATCAAATACTTGCCCATACGTGGAAAACGGTGACATTAGGGGAATTTTAATCAGCTGTTAAGGGGTTCATTATAAACCGTACAAACTAACAAGATAATTTTTGTATATAATTTTATATGACAAGTCCATGAGGTCACAGGTAATTATTAAACTTGTTCTTATCTTAGTATTGTTAAATTAATTATAAAATATATTGTGCAATACTGATACGTTTATAAGTGTATTACATCAGTGTAAATGTGTATTTTATTTTTTATTATGTCAGAATGCATTTTTTTTTGTTTAATATCAGTAAATTAAAATTTTTTCAGAGATGGAAACAATGTTTTTCCGACTTGTGTTAGGTGTTCTGCCTGGCAGGCATCTCCAGAATACATTCTTGACTGCCTGGAGCTTACAAAACGAGATCTTTATGAAGGCCCTCTAACGGTGTTGATCTTATTGAGAGTGAATGAGACCATGGACTTGGTCTAGCTTGGCTAGACCAGGAGATGAGCAACAACAACAATTTTTTTTAAATAATTTTTTTTAGATTTTTCAATATGCTCGCGCCTCCATGTAGAGTTACCACCTTGTAGTTGATATAAGGGGTGGGGGGGAATACACAAAACCAAATGATCTTTTAGGTTTTATTTATTTATTTTTAAAAGCCGTTTTTCAATTATTTATTTTCTTAATTTTAATTATCTCGATTCATAACTCATTCTTAAATATAAGTAAAGCAAAGTTTCCTTTAAGCGTATTGATGTTAGGCAAAAAATTATCGGTTTCTTTTACATTTCAAACAAATTTAGGTTTCTATATGTCGTTGAAAAAAGATAGTTTCTTTTAAAGATAGGCATTATGTAAAAGCGGTAATGAATCCCAACAAATAATCGTGTAAGATGTTTAATAAATATAATTAATGTAAGAAATAATAAACTGATGTATTGAATCAAGGTTAAATAGGGTCTGTTTTTCTCTCGGTAATAGTAGTTTCCGTTTTCTCTCTTTTTAGAATTAGATGTCCAACATACGTCAAGTTTCTCATTTTCTAAATCCTGATATATATATACTGATATTGGCTAGCAAACAACAATGACAGTTGTTGATCTTGTGAAAAATTGATCGGATTAGAGATTATGGTGTTTTGATCCAAGGATGAAAGAAAAAACAATAACAAGGTTTTTATTCCATCTTGATCAATATGCTGTAATTCTATACTTTAGATTATGTAACCTTTACTTTTACTATTCAGAGAATATTTTATGGAAAAGGCATCAACAAGAATTGTTTATATAGATAATTTAAGATTTGTAATTCTATTCAAAAGCTTATTTTCTTAAGAACATTCTGTAGCAGCATGAATTTTTTTTGCTAAACCCTTTATTGCTCTTATAAAAAATAAGTGAGGAAAAACATGGAAGGCTCGAAAAATTAATTTTAAGGTTAAAATTTGAAAATTTAGATATATTATTAAAATGCACAGGCAGCAAAAACATAATGGATAACTGCAATAGAAATATTTAATAACAATGGTAAAATGTAATTAATCAATTGTTTATGTAACTGCGGCATCTAAATACCAATCAAGCTAGGTTATACTTGTTTAATTTATGAATATGCCATCTTAAGAAGCAAGTAAGTTAGATTTTTTTACGAGCAGAATTTAGTCACTTGGATGTAATATACATATTGTCCTCGTTCTTGCTTTATTACATTAGAACTTCGAGGAAAATTAAAAAATACCGCCTAATTACATAACCTTATGAAATTTATCATATAAAGGCGACTGTTTTAAGAGTATTATATATAAAGCCTTTTTTTTTACTCAAGCTAAAATTTTTATCAGGAGATTAATCTGTTTTAAATGAATTTGTGTCAGTTCAAAATGCCTATGTTTTTAATAAGATATTTAATCCAAAAGTTTACTATAAAACGTTTAATGAATTCTGATAGAGAAACATGGAATGTTTAGGGCAAGAAAATTATATTACATTTTCCACAAAAATTAAAAAATTTTTCATGTTACTTCTACTGTAAATGAACTGGAATTAATAAAAAATTATAAAATACCTGAAAAAGCTCAGATTATTTTTTCGGATATATTATCTTCACTGAAATAAAATTCGTTGTGTAAAATCGATTTTTTTTTCTAAATCTTTCAATTTTCCTACTTGTCCGAAAGGTGAACATGAATAAACATCTCCTAAGAAATATGCGTGCCTCTATTAGCCTCATGCAGTTCGACTGTCGCCATTTTCTTTTCAGGCTGACAGGTTTTCACATGAAAATGTATGAGTAGATCTTTTAAGGTTCGGAATGAAATGATGCCTACTTGGAAGGAACAAGTTAACGTCTTGAATTCAAAAAGATTTATTTATGAAAAATTTAACATCGTGTTAATGGAGTGATATCACTCCAAATATGTTAGTGTTTAATGAATTTATCAATATACATTTGTAATATTCATATTACGTTATATAAATGTTAATCATTAATTTACATTTTCTCCGACTTAAAAACTGTACAATTTATTATTATTTTTTATTAAAAATTGCATTCTTCTGCAAATTTAAAAAAAGACTTCGTTCCTTAATCATATGTATAATCTGTATAATCCCCGCTTCTAAACAGTAGCTAATGAAATTTTCATTTTTAATTTTATCTGTTTTATCTGAAAATTTGCTACGACGATTATATTTTATAATAATGTTTCTGAATATTGAAATATGCATATTACTATTCCATGTTGGTACTTTAATAATAGTGAAATTTTTTTCTTAATTTCAAATTGTATCATTTGGACCTTTGGAACGTTCAGTTTTCTTTTCTTTTTTCCGCTGTCGTTGGTGTTAATTGTTTAGGATATTAAGTTGTGAATATAAAATAGGAAGTAACAATTAAAACGAGGTGGAAAAAGACTGCATATAATACTAATATAATATTTGTGTAAAAGTAAATCCCAAATTATACCTACATTTTTATTTCATAAAATATTCTAAATAAAATACATTGCTAGAATTACATTTTAATTTACTTTTGAACACGTCGAAAATTAAATTTGAAGACGGAGTATTAATTATAAATTATTTTGCTTAAAAATTGTTTCAACAGAACTAAATATCAAAGGTGAAAATCATTTAGAAGTTGGAAACAGTGTTATAAATTTTTAATCGAAAATGTTTTTATAAAAGAACTCTTGTAGTTTAATTTTATTAATTAGATAAAAAAAAGATGAGAAAATAACGTAAACAAAGGCTTGCGTTAGATTTAAAAATAACATTTTAATACAATGCTTTTAATACTGGACATTTTTTTATTTCGAGTTTCGTTTCTTTTATTTAAAAGCAAAGTAAGCTTTACAGCTGTCCTGATTGTGAAAGAAATTCGTAAAAGGTTTAATTCGATTTACATTCGTTAAGATTCCAAATAAAGTTGTTTATTTAGAATATATTATTGTGACTTTTTACTATGCACATGTGTTAAAAACAAGCATTTTGAGAATTTTTTTCCTCTCTTTCTTTCGTTTGAATTTTTCTTTGTAATAATCCTCGCAAAGACTTGCATTTCCGTTTAATGAAATTAAGTATTTTTGGGCTCTTTTCAAGTAAAACTATTATTTATTTATTTTATATTTTGTTACTAATATTTATAGATTTTGGAATTTTACTTTATTCGTACTGTACATTCAAAGCTGTCTTTTCCTAAGATAAAAAAAGCAAAGGAAAGAATTGATTTAATGTTACAGTGTAAAAAGTGAGATACATATTTTAAACTAGAGAAAATACATTGTTCAAACCGAAATGAATTACTGTATTTACACTGCTGGCCACCGAAAATGCAACGCCCTGAAGGAAGCATGCAAATAACATGAAATTTACAACAATCATTAGCGAAGGTGAGATATGCAAATTATTAGAATTTCAGCCCAGACACACATCACGCGCGCCTGTGGTGCCACCTCAAAGCGCTATTTAAGGCTTGGAGATTTCAACGATTTCAAGTTCGGCAATTGTGTTTTTCTTGTGGTTTTTTTCAAAAAACGATCAGTTATGTTTCGTAGAAAACATCGATCAGCTTTTGATCAAGTATCCGAGTTCGAATGAGGAAGGATAGTGGCCTACCGAGATTGTGGATTATCTTTCAGGAAAAATCGGTAGTCGTGTTACACGAAACCAAACAACTTTAATGCGGATATGTGACCGTTGGATGCAGGAGGGTACGACGGACCGACGTGGTCGATCACATCCACCTCAGTGCAACACTTCACATGAGGACAGATAAATTGTGCGCATTACATTGATGGATTGCTCAGCCACATCACGAACCATAGCACAGCACATTGAGTCTGTAACGCATCATTGAGTGTCTGCGCGTACCATTCGACTCCGTTTACAGCAGAGTGGTCTGTCCGCAAGACATCCATTGCTTGGTCTACCCTTGACGCAGAACCACAGATGTCTCCGCCGCCAATGGTGCGATGAAAGAAGGATGTGGGTGGCAGAATGGAATAAAGTTATCTTTACTGACGAGTCACGCATCTGTCTGCAACACCACTATGGTCGGATTCGAGTCTGGAGACACCATGGAGAGAGGATGCTGAACAGCACCGTTATGCACCGCCACTCGTTTTGCACCGGGTATTATGGTATGAGGTGGTATTGGATATCACTCTCGCACTCCTGTAGTACGCATTGCCGGTACTTTAAAGAACCAGCGCTACATCTCCGAGGTGTTGGGGCCAGTTGTCTTTCCTTACCTTCATGGCATGGCCACAGCCATATTTCGACAGGATAATGCGTGACCACATGTGGCACGCATTGTCCAAAGGTTCCACCAGATTGAATTGCCTCCCTGGCCGGCTCGCTCTCTGGATCTTTCGCCGATAGAAAACATGTGGTCGATGGCTGCTCAACGATTGACCCAGATTACACTCCCATCTGCCTCGCTAGATCAACTACGGTAACGCGTGGAAGCTGCTTGGTCTTATATATATATATATATAAATTTCGTTGCATCTATTTTGTATTTTTAGAGCTGTTTTATGATTTTTTGAGTAATATATAAATATATATATGTGTTTATATATATATATATATATATATATATATATATATATATATATATATATATATATATATATATATATATATATATATATATATATATATACAGTGCGGCAAATAAATTTTAAGACTGTGTCCGTAAAAAGAAACAGAAACAAGAAATTACTTCCTATTTTGCTTTTTTATTCAAAATAGGACCCTCCGGGTTCAATGTACACTGATGTCCAAAAGTTAAGCATAAATCGTAAAATGCGAAAAGCATGGAGTAAATATTCGTAAAATTATTCCAAATTTCTTTCGGATATTGGGTGAAGAAGAAACATTGTGGGTTTATTCAAAACTTTTCAGTCGACTACGTCCTGCGCGAAACACATGCGCATGTCGGAACGCGGAGAAACCGATTCACTTAGCTTAGGCAGTTGAGACAAGTTTCTTGCAACTGCTGTGCAAAGGAACGTTGTTAATCATCTAACAAGGTGAATGATGGCCCAAAGACGACAATTGGACAAGTTTACGAAAGGAAGAATCGTTGGAATGCTGGAATCCTCAAAATCACAAACCGAAGTGTCTCGAATTCTGAATGTGGTCCAGTCTGTGATCTCAAGACTGTGGCAGAGGTTTCAAAGAACGGGAAATGTTACCCGACAACAAGTATCAGGTCGACCATGAGTCAAAATCCCTCGCCAAGATCGATATCTGGTAATAAGTTCGCGACGTCAGAGGGGCAGTACTGCTAGAGCACTGGGTTCGGCCCTCACAGTCGCCACAGGAATACGACTTTCGAGACAAACTGTTTACAGGAAACTCAATCATGCTGGCCTGTATGTCAGAAGACCAAAAGTTTGCATTCCCCTCCCGTCTGCGCATAAACGCGCTCGTTTGAACTGGAGTTTGAAACATCAACATTGGAGTGTGGGAAAGTGGGTCAATGTGATGTTCAGTGACGAGTCCCGGTTTAGTCTGAGTAGTGATTCTCGGAGGGTAACGATATGGAGAGAATGTGGAACACGTTTTGAACCAAGAAACATAACGGAAAGACATCATTATTTTCCATCAAGGAAAGTAATGGTATTGGCAGGCATCATGATGGACAGCCGCACAGAGCTCCATTTCTTTGACACGGGGGTCTGTGATTGCTCAAAGATACAGAGACGAAGTTCTTGAGCCTTATGTTCGCTTGTTTCGAGGTGCTGTCAATCCTGACTTCATATTCAGGGATGATAATGCGCCATGTCACCGAGAGGTACTGATGGATGACTTCCTTGAAACAGGAAACATCCAGCGCATGTCGTGGCCTGCGAACTCTCTTGATTTAAATCCTATCGAGCATGTATGGGATATGCTCAGGAGACTAATTTCAGCCTCTTCGCACCCATCATGCTCCGTTACAGAACTGAAGAGAGCTCTCCAAGAAGCTTGGAACTGTTTGAGCCTACAACTCATTCATCATCTTATAGCAAGTATGTTAAATCGCTGTGCAGTGTACCTGGCTATCAGAGGCGACCGCACGCCTTATTAAACTGCAGCACCAGTATTTTATTTAATGGTTTCTTTCATTTTTTCTTTAAAGTGTGAATCCTTGCTATGCTCAGTGGTAGAACCCCTTTAGTATAGAGGGCGCTGCTTGTAAAAACATGCTTTGTTTACACCAGAGATCTTGTGTACGTGACCGAGTGCAGACGCACTCCATATTCCATTAAACTTATTATTTAATCTTACACTTGTCTTCGATGATTTATTGAATTTAATTGAGTCTAATGATTGTAAAATGATATGAAAGTTGATTGTTATAAAAGCATTCTATCACTGATTAATTGAACAATCGATGATAGTAACATTGGTGCAACGGCCTGAAATTGATGAAACTTGATGAAATTGATGAAAGAATCATTTTTGATAGCCTCGACCAAGAAGTTGAAATATCATCGTCGACAGTGAATTCAGGTAAGCCGAATTTTTATTGAAACTGAATTATACCTGAATAGAAGATTAAAATGTCAGAAGATCTCTCAAAATTTAAAAAGAAGCGTACTGCGGTACGTTCTTCGTTGACAAAATTGATAAATAAAATTGAAGGAAAGATCAACAATGAAAATGAACCTGTTGATCAATTTGAAGCTTTTATAGAGCAATTAAATGATAAAGAAAGTAACTTAAGTTTATTAAATACACTAATTGAAGATCGTTTGTCTGTTGACACTATTACTGAAGATATAGAAGCTTCGGGAGAAATTAAAGAGAAGATTATATTTTGGAAAACGAAGCTTTCTTCTAAAATTAGGAGAATAAATTCTGACTCTATCCAGGTTGATACAGTTTCTCGAAATATCCAAGTTATTGATTCCAATAGTTTTGAATGTATGAACATAAATTTACCTAAATTGCATATAAATAAGTATTCTGGAAATTATTCTGAATGGTTAGATTTTTATAATTTATTTGAAAGCTCTATTCATAATAACAATAGACTAAGCAAAGTTGATAAATTTAATTATTTAAAATCATATTTGTTCTGGTAATGCGCTTGCTTGCATTAATGGATTTCCAATTTCTGATGATAATTATGATAGAGCTCTTGATTTATATTAAAAGATAGATTTGGAAATAAAAACATGTTAATTAACGCTCATTTGAGCAATTTATTAAATTTAACACCTGTTAGAAACCCTACTGATATTGTGGGCATAAGAAATTTGTACGATAGAGCAGAAACGCAAATAAGGAGTCTTGAAAGTTTAGGAGTTAAAGGAGAATCCTACTCAAACTTATTAACACCCATCCTGTTGAAACAGATACCCTCGGAACTCGTTTTGGAATTCAATCGCTCTCAAAAGGACGAAGGGTTTGACCTGAGCGCTCTTTTACAGTTCCTGCACTTTGAAATCCGTAGTAGGGAACGAGCTTCTCAAATAAACAGTCATAAACTATGTCATTATTCCCCTCCACCGCAAGACAGAACAAAAAATCAAGGCTTCTATTTCCCCGGAAAACGTATGAAGCCACCCCCGAATAGAGTACATTTACGACCACATTCATTTCCCACCCCCTGGGAGAAAGTAGAACCTAGAAACCGAAAATGTTTATACTGCAACAAAGGTCAGGAACTCGACGCTTGCCGTTCTTTTAGTGCTAACGAAAAGTGAGAAATTTTAAGGAAAAAGGGCTGTTGTTTTTTGTGTTTGTCGCCCGGTCATTGAGCAATGGAATGTGTAAAAAGGGAGTCGTGTCCTATTTGTAATGGGTCTCACCATTTCTCAATATGTTTTCGAAATCGACATGATGACTATTTGTCTCCGAAAAGGGACACTGATAATATAGTTTCAGCAGTAATCAAAACAGATTATGAGGACATTTTAACAATGAGTGTTATTGTTAATGAATCCAATATTTGTAAACAGCTTAGTGAATTTTGGGATTTAGAGAATTTAGGAATAGAAGCAGAGGTGTCTGATGAGGAAAATATTGATAATGATATAATGTCTGAATTTGAAGCGGGAATTTCATACCAAAATAAGCGGTATAAAGTTAAATTCCCTTGGAAACCTAACATGAAAACATTGTTAGAAAATAATGAAGAAATTGCTAGGAAAAGATTTCTAAAGTTAAGTTCACGTTTTAAAAATGACAGTTCCTTATTTGAGGATTACAAATTAGTTGTAAATAATTATCTTTCTGAGAAAATCATAGAACGTGTTCCATTTGAAGAAGAAAATCTAAAGCATAATATTTTTTATCTACCACATAGAGCAGTAATACGTACTGATAAAACTACAAGCAAATTGCGAATCGTATTTGATGCGTCATCACATGCGAAATCACAGCTATCTTTGAACGATTGTTTACACACAGGGCTAAATTTTATACCTAACCTATTTTTTCTATTAATCAAATTTAGAGTGAATCCAATTGCATTTGTAGCTGACATAAAAATGGCATTTTTGATGATTGAGATAGACGAAAGTGAAAGGGATTTTACAAGATTTTTCTGGGATGAAAATCCAGGAATTGATTTAGAAAACAAACGGCTTGATATTTTCCGAATGACTAGGGTTTTATTTGGAGTAAAATCAAGTTCATTTCTTCTTGCAGCTACGATAAAGCATCATCTTAAAAAATATGTGGATATTTTTCCTGATACTTTTAACCATCTTAACCAGTCATTGTATGTTGATGATTTTCTGTGTGGAAATGTCAGTGTCCAAGCAGCCTTGACGACCTGCATAGAAAGTAAACAAATTTTGGAAGATGCAAGTATGGATCTTCGGAAATGGAGAACCAACTCTTCCGAGCTAAATCAAAGGTTAAAAAATTTAAATTTTGAAGTAGATGAACATGAAGAGTCATTGAACACGTTGATAGCTTCAAAGGTCTTAGGAGTTGGTTGGAATGAAAAATCTGATACATTCTATTTTGATTTCAGCGATTTAGGAACATTTCTTTCTAAAAGAATTAATACAAAAAGATATTTGTTACAAGCCGCAGGTCGATTATTTGACCCAGTAGGTTTCATAGGTCCTTATACGATCCGAATAAAATATTTAATTCAGGAAATTTGGTGTTTAGGATTGGATTGGGATGACAAATTGCCGAAACAATTAGAAGTTTCATGGAATAAATGGAGTAATGAGATTCATTATGTAAGTGAAATAAAAATTCCTCGATATTACTTTCAAAACTTTTTGCCTTCAAATGCAACCACCATTCAGTTGCATTGCTTTTCAGATGCTTCCAAAAAGGCATATGGAACTGTCGCTTATTTACGCATAGAACTGAACGATGGAAATATTATTTCTAGTTTTGTAGCATCAAAAGGTCGGGTAGCTCCATTAAAAACTCTTTCGATCCCTAGATTGGAGCTTATGGGCGCACTTTTATCTGCAAGGTTAAGTGACAAAATTGCAACTGCACTCATACTGCCTGTGAGTCGTTTTTATTGGACTGATTCGTCTATAACATGTTACTGGATCAAGGGGGATTTTAATAAACATAAAGTGTTTGTAAAGAATAGAATTAAAGAAATACAAAAACTAAGTGATCCCAAGGAATGGCGCTACTGTAAAGGAAAGGATAATCCCGCTGATTTAATAAGTCGGGGTTTGCCTTTAAATGATCTTAAAAATAACAAAATATGGTGCCATGGTCCCAAGTGGTTGACAATGAAACAAACAGAATGGCCATTATTTTCAAAACCTATAATTGAAACCGAAATAAACAACGATAAATTAGAATTGAAGAAATCAATTAATGTAAATACAGCGGTTGAAAAGAGGCAAATTGAAAATAATTTAATCTCTAGATATTCCTCTTTTAGTAAATTAATTAGAATAAGCGCTCTATGTTTAAGATTTATTTATAACTGTAAAGTGAACCCAGTATTAAGGAAAATAGACTGTATAAGTGCTTCTGAATTTGATCATGTTACGAAAGTTTTAGTAAAACATGTACAATTAAATGAATTTCTAACTGAAATAAAGTGTCTCAAAAACGGACAACCGATTCCAAAGGGCAGCAAAATATCATCTTTAAACGTTTTTTTGGACGAAGATGAAATACTGAGAGTGGGAGGTAGATTGAAACATTCGACCCTATCTGAATTCCAAAAACATCAAATGATGTTGCCAAAGGCTCATCATTTAACTGATTTAATAATTGAACACTATCACAAGAAATCATTACATTCTGGCTTGCGAACCACATTATATTTAATAAGACAGTTTTATTGGATCCCATCGGGTCAGAACCGTGTAAGAAGAATATTAAATAAATGTATTACGTGTTTTCGCACGAAAACCCAGACAATAAACCAGATGATGGGAGATTTACCACGAGACAGAATTGTGCCTTCTAGACCCTTCGAAAAAGTTGGATTGGATTACGCTGGTCCTATAATCACGAAACCAAATTTAAAAAGATCAAGAGTGACTTTTTAAAATCGTATATTGCCATTTTCATCTGTTTCACTACAAAAGCCACTCATTTAGAAGTTGTTTCCGACTTGACCACAGAAGCCTTCCTAGCATGTCTCCGACGATTTATAGCAAGGAGATCCAAGCCATCCGTCATTTGGAGTGACAATGCAACGAACTTCAAGGGAGCAAGAAACATTCTTAGTGAATGGAACGAAATTTGCAAGTCCAACAGAATTCAGCTATTCAGCGCGGAAGAGGGAATCGAATGGAACTTCATTCCACCCGCTTCTCCCCATTTCGGTGGATTGTGGGAAGCAAACATTAAGTCCATGAAACGCATTTTATTGAGGGTAGCGAAATCAGCTATCATGAACTTCGAAGAGTTAACTACGTTGATGGCACAAATCGAAGCAGTTCTGAATTCACGTCCCTTGTCTCCACTTTCTTCGGACCCCAATGATCTTAACCCTTTGACCCCGGGGCATTTCTTGACGAACTGTGCAATTTCATCCTTTCCTGAACCTTATACTGCTTCGGATTCTTTGTCCTATCATTCCAGGTGGAAACTCATTCAATCCCTGAGAGACAAATTTTGGAATCGTTGGGGAGCACCGAATATCTGACCCATCTTCAGACCCGTGCTAAGTGGAGTGTACAGAACCCTAACTTGATGGAGAATCAGCTAGTTCTTTTAAAGGATCCCAACACCAAGCCCCTGGACTGGCCTAGGGGGCGTATTCTTGAAGTATTTCCCGGTAGTGATGGTCTTGTAAGAGTAGTTAATGTGAAAACCTCAACAGGTATTTTAAAACGAGCCATCACAAACGTAGTGCCTTTACCTATTCCAGTTGATCCTGCATCTGTAGAAAAGAACATTTGAACATTTTACAATTTCTTGAACTTTAACCTTTATATTATTCTATTTACATAATTGCTAATTTGATTTTTCAGTATTATTGATAACTCATGTGATTTAAGAATTGCTAATTTTATTTCAGAATTATTGATGATGCATGTGATTTGAGAATTGAATTTATAGGATTTTATTTTTATTATTTCACATTGCATGAATTTTATTTGCATTATTTCACATTGCATGAATTTTATTTGTATTATTTCACATTGCATGAATTGTATTTGTATTATTTCATTTGCATGAATTTTACTTGAATTACCTTAGAATTTTAATTATCTTAATGTAAACTCCGCAGGAGTTTAAGTGGGGAGTAATGGTAGAACCCCCTCAGTATAGAGGGCGCTACTTGTAAAAACATGCTTTGTTTACACCAGAGATCTTGTGTACGTGACCGAGTGCAGACGCACTCCATATTCCATTAAACTTATTATTTAATCTTACACTTGTCTTCGATGATTTATTGAATTTAATTGAGTCTAATGATTGTAATGATATGAAAGTTGATTGATATAAAAACATTCTACCACTGATTAACTGAACCATCGATGATCGTAACACTCAGTTTTTTTCAAACTGCTACTTTGGATAATAAAATTAATTATTATCATTCTTTTGATTTTATTCCTAATTTTATAACTATTTTACGCTCGCATATCACGTTTCTCGCCATTCTGATTTACAGTTCCTTCTATATTCACATAATTATCAGTTATGCTTAACTTTTGGACACCAGTGTACTTTTTATAGCGATTTATTAAGGAATCGAACACCTGTTGTAAATCACTCTGTGGAACATCCTGGAAAGTATGCTTCGAAGCTACTTGTAAGGTTGAAATATCCTCAAAATAACATCTATTTAATTTCATTTTAAGTTTCGGGAACAAGGAGTAGTCCCAGGGTGCTAAATCAGGTGAATACGGTGGATGGTTAAACACACAGACATTATTTTTTGCCAAAAATCGACAATCAACAAGGGAGGTGTGACTGGGAGCATTGTCACGAAACAAACACAAACTGCTTTCAGTCCGATAATCTGGACGAATGCCACGAATTCTGGCCATCAAACACTTTGAAACTGCTAAGTAGTACTAACTTGTAATTGTTTGTCCAGATGGAAAAAATTCTTTGTGGATAATATCCTTAGCATCGAAGAATGTAATAAGCATTGTTTTGATTTTGGAGGGAATTTTAATTGTTTCTTTGGCTTGCGCTGAATTTTCTGACTTCCATTCCGCACTTTGTCGTTTTATTTCAGGGTCATATTGGAAACACCAGATTTCATCACCTGCAACAGTGGACTTCAAGAAGTTTGGATCTTTTTCAGCGGCTGAAAGGGTATCTCTTGAAGTGTGCAATTCTCATTGATTTTTGTTCAGGGGATAAAATGTGTGGAACAAATTTAGCGCACACTTTTGTTTTGTCCAAATTTTCATGTAGGATGGTTCGAATTGTTTCTTTGTTGATGTTTAAAGAGTCTACCATCTTTATTAAAGACGCACAGTGATCGTTTGCCACGAAATTTTGTACTTTCTGAATAATCTCAGATGTTCTAGATGAAATTAGTTTTCCACCACACAGATTATCTTCAACTGCATATCTGCCGTCCAAAAAACGTTTGTGCTTCACGAAAATGTTTTATCTACTTAAACAACAGTCACAGTAAATTTGTTTCATGAATTAGTATGTTTCCGAAGCAGTTTTACGAAGTTTTGCGTAAAATTTGATTACAGCTCTTTTCTCCATCTTAAAAAGCCAACATGAAAAAAATTCACTTCTGCAACGAATGCTCGTCTTCTCTCAGCTATTTAACTAAATGGCATTAACTTGTTCGCAGTGTGTCAGAAGACCATGGACATTATGACGCATGCGCATTTGCACTCATGGCGCCCTAATAGCCAGCGCTCTGGGACGAGTCTTAAAACTTATTTGGCGCACTGTATATATATATATATATATATATATATATATATATATATATACTAGCTGATATACCCGTTCTTCACACGGGTGAACAGAAAAATTAAACACAGATTAAAGGATAAAGATGTTTTTAATGAGTTAATTTTACGTGAATTTCAAATTAAACAAAAAAAGCTTTTTGCATATCTCAGCTAAAAAAAAAGAAAAAAACACCTTTGTTACATTTTAAGTATGTACATCTAATAGCTGATAAAAAGGATTTTTTTTATTTATAACTCCCCGTAACACTCTGGAGGGTCGATTTTTGAAAATAACTTCTTAAGATGATCTCTGCTCAGCAAAAGTAACACATTGTTAAAAGTTTTTATGTAATGATCGCTTAAATTAGTGTAAATAATGTATATCTGAAAGTGTAATACATTAATATTACTTTCTGTTGTATTTATTTTATGTTAAAATTGTAATATTCGCAAGCAACGATGTTTCTTACATTATAATGGCTATAATGGCGATTCAATGAAAAACACAGCGAAATGATAATGATAGAGTCAAGGTGGCAAATGTCTAGCTACTTTCATAGCTCAAGCTTTATTAGAGCTTTGTAAGACCCGCCGTGTAGGAGAGCGATGCACGTTAATGCTTTATCTACCGCATTATGATTTACTGCAATTTTTTTCATGCAATACTTTTTTAGGTCACTACATTGAAAATTAAGGGACATACATAAACAAAATACTCCACTTAGGGAAATTTAATCGGTTAGAGGTAATAAATTAGTTAAATATATTCCACTGTAAAATTAATTATATACACCATTCATTTAAAATAAATAGTCAAATCGTTTTCTAAGGTCTTCATTAACATACAAAAACATAAGACACTTAAATTTTGACCTAAACTATTTTTTCGGGACAAAAATAATAATCTTTGCAGTCAGCTGAAAATGCGTATCTGCTGCAAAACTGTTCGCCTTCCGCACTAAAATACTCATCATGGAACCCGTGCTTCCATATATTTTGGAAGAGTGGATTTCAAAGAATATTCCTGCTAAGTATTGGTAGAATATTCCTTCTAAGTTGGTGTTTTGTGGTAGTTAGGAGAAGGGGGTGCCAGCTCAGGTGTCGTCCACGTCACATGACCATGGTTCAAAATTACGTGGTCCGTTGCCTAAAGCCCTCGTGTAGCTGAACAGTGCGACGTTAATATTCACTCACTCCAAAAAATACAGTACAGTAGTTATAATTATTTTTATACTTAAAAATGTAATATCCGCCTATTCAATTAAAATTATAACGTTATAATTAACTACTACCCACAAACAATTAATGCAAATATGTCCAAATGATGTAGAGTGAAAGACAAAGTTTATCTACTGTAAGTACCAGAAGCAATAAAAGTATTTATTTTGAAAAAAGATAAATTTCTTACTACCAAATGTGCATAATAAAATCATTAAAAAAACTTTCAAATAAAGAGAGATTTATAACAACCTTTATATAACCCTTCAAAACTTAGTTTTATTCCGAAATAAAAAATATTTAGGGATTATGCTGATCACAGGAATTAATTAGAAGCGAGCGCCTTGCGTAGCCACAACAAAAAAGATTCTTTCACAAATAAAAGATAGATATATGCTGACGTGGGTTTTTTTTTCAGCGCACGCCAGAATTGCTTGCAGATGGCAGAATTTTTTCCTACTTACTTGACAAATATCGTTATATTTTGGACACTCCTCATAATATCTTTATAAATTATAGCCTATGCTATAAATTATAGCCTATGTGTTATTCTGATGTATAAGCTATATTACTGTAAAGTTTCATTAAAATCCATTCAGTTGTTTTTGCGTGAAAGACGCTCAAACATCCTCACAAACTTTCGCATTTATGATATATATATATATATATTAACCCTTTCCTTCACAAAATTCGCACTTCCATTATTCTTTTTCGAAATTACTTTGACTTTTGTTTTTTTCCCCCTCCGATTAACGCGGGCTTTTACCGAGTGTATAACTTAATTTCCTTCAAAAAAAATTTTTTTCTCCCAATAGAGCTGCATTTTAGCTTTTGAAGACTCGGAAAGTCTCCAAATTTGAGAGCTATTTCATGATGGCACCATCTAGAGGCCACCTTGTTACCAAATTTGGACGCTTGAATTTTTTTAATTCAAGTTCTCGTCGGATGCAGAATATTGCCGTGATTTAATTTGCCGACATTACCAGAGTCAAATTGATACTCAATGAATCTTTAACATGCCACATAATCATATGACATGCATGCCTACAATTTTCGCATCCAGAAAATCTACTGACTCCAGCCTGGGTCGAACTCGCAACCTTAGGTTTAGGAAGCTGATATGCTACTTTAAGTCACTGGAGACAACAAAAAATATAAATTATATCTAAAAACTTGAAAGAATAAATAATAAAAACAAAACACAAAATCACAAAAAATGGTGCGTGGAATGCCACGCGATAGATGTGAAACTTCTTTGGTGACGTTGGAACATTAATTATTTGCCCTAATAATCCAAATTGACCGAGTACTTGTCTCAATCGCCTAATTAGCACGAAAGGTATTCGTGGCGAAATGAGTCTTTCTGATATCAAATCCAAAGTAGGAAGATGTGCTGGAATTTTTGGGTTTACAAAACCATTATATTTTGATAAATTTGATATACTTTTCCTATTTAAACTTTGTCTGCAATTGTAGCAAGCTTTAATGTGTCTTCTAAATTAATTCCCGGTAAAATATTTTGTAAAATATTTTTGTGCTCAGCAACAGGCGTTCTCAAATAATATGTAAACCATAATCTATGATAAATTGAACGCACATGTTCGAAAGGATTATCAACAAATCGCTTTTAAAAATCTTTGTGGGCCTTTTTAGGGGAATCATAGTCTTTGTAACGTAAGATAGTATTTATTATTGATTTACATGCATCAGTTCCAACACGCACTAGACTTGTTGAGACAAGTTGAGCGATCCGAGTGGTGGGCAATCATCCAACTTTTTCACGGATATGACGCACGTCACGTGGTATCCCCGCTCCCTCCTCGCACTTGCTATCCTGTCATCATGCCGATCGACTCGGGGGATGGGGAGAAGACTACTTCCATTCGCCTTTTCACCCTAACGTAAAACTGGGCAAATTTCTCATTCACTCTCAATCGCAAAGAAGTTTCACTTCAAAAAAGACATGTTAAATATTAAACTAGTTTCTTGGTACCAACGTTCCCCATCTGCGACTCGACAAGTCAGTAAGGAAAATTTGAAACAGAAAAAGAGCAAAAGTTTCCGAATAAAGGAATAAGAAGTTAACTAATTTAAGTTTTTCTGTGTATAAAAAAAATGCTTAAGAATAAGTTTTTTTATAAATTATACTCACAGCATTTATCAAAGAAACGAAAAATTTTGAAAGGATGTAGCGGTGGTATCTACATAAGCCAGTAACCGCCTCCGGATAAGGATGATCACTTTTGTCTAGTGGTATGTTACGTCCTTACGAACCTAATGGTTGCGGGTTCTATCCTCCACATTAGTGACCTTAACACTGAACTAAGAAAAACGCAGTCCTCGTACAGCTGTTATGGCGCCATTTACTCGCCGCAAGGGCAATCTAATCCACTCGACGTAGCAACCAAAGGCGTTAGGCCCACTTGATGCAGCAAAACAAAGTCGTCAGACTCACTTGACGCTATTGCCACAACTCACACGCTCGCCATAACAAATATATCGTTCTCGTTCGCCTATCCACCGACTCACTGGTGGGGGAGTACTATGCCGGTGATATCTACATAAGCCAGTAACAACCTCCGGTCAAGGGTGATCACTTTTGTCTAGCGGTATGTTATCTGCTTACGAACCCTAAGGTCGTGGGTTCTATCTTTCACAAGGATTGTATAGCCACTGTTACCTAGGTAAGCATCCAATATATTATGTCCTTACCACATGTATAAAACTCTTGCATGCTAAGTATCGTCATCACACACACATCAATTGGTCTGGGTTCAAAATGACTTATTCTAATATCTCTCTAGGGTGATTTTAACACAAGCCAACTAATCAACCTCATATATTAAAATAAATTTAGTTCCATTCGCTTATTTGTTAAGAGAATAAGCTATTTTAAAACTATTTTAATTCTCGGTAACTAATCTTCATCTAGAAAATAGTTATATTCTCTTTTAGAAGCCTTTTATAGGTCCTTTAAGAAAAGCTGGTTATTATAAAGATGAGTATGAATTGCTAAAGATTCATGTGGTAAGTTTCAAATAAAAACTAGATATATTTCTTTATTAAGATCGTTACAAGAAAACCGTTCAAGCTACTCGTTTTAAATTGTTCTTTCATTTAATATTTTCCATATTCGTTCTGTTAGGGTAGCATTTCTCGGGATTAAAAATCAGAAAACTCACATTATGCTTAAATTTTTCATGTTGATATGAGAACTATTTTGCATAATCCACTTAAAGGCTTTTCTTAATGACATATTCTTTTTGTTCTAAAACTGCATTAAAATTAGATTTTAAATCTTTCAAATGGATTAAACAGAAATATCGTATGTATGGAATTAGTGTAAGAATTGAAATTTGCATATCAACTCTTTTGCCGATTATTAATGAAAATGTATTTTATTAGATAATCTCTAATCTCTCAGTTCAGTTATCTTTTCA
The DNA here is from genome assembly GCA_019973935.1 of Trichonephila clavipes. Lineage (NCBI taxonomy): Eukaryota > Metazoa > Arthropoda > Arachnida > Araneae > Nephilidae > Trichonephila > Trichonephila clavipes. The sequence goes on along the minus strand of BMAU01001248.1, from coordinate 129,088 downwards.
CCTGTAAGGTTTATATATTCCAGCAGTAATGTTGTCTAGACTAAACCATTTATCTAATCTTTTTTTAAATAGTTTTTTTAATTGCCTAAACATATATATACTTTTATAATAAGTTTATAAAATTTCCTTTTTTTAATAAATAAAAAGATTACTTAGATAAATTGCTGGTGATAAACTTATTGAGATGATCAAAAATTGCATGTTCGAAAATAAGTAGTGCAAAGAACTGGCAAATATTAATGATTAAATATCTCCAAATAAACCGAACTATTTTTTGTAACATTTTTCACTTTTTTTATCAAGGGAAGAATAAAATGGCTTTTTTCCCTTCAAAACATTATCTTTGTTTTTTTGAAAAAGTTTTTCGTGATGCTGTAGTAAATTTATTACATATTATCGCAACAATGACAACGTTTAAGATAACTCGCCAAGTTGGTAACCTCGATTTCGCATGCGTCGTTCATGCTGAATTGGCAACCATGTGCTTCCTTTCGTATATAGCCGCCAATACGGTTGCGAAAGTACATTATTGTAAGCTCTCGTAGAAAAATATCGCAACCATTGTCTGGACTGAAATTGTTGCATGAGAAGAAAGGCATTGACTCATGCGAAGAATTATTAACAATCAACGGAACTAAACTTTACGAGAAGCTGCAAGAGCTACATGTTTATCAAAACCTAAGGATTTTATGAATTAAGTGTTGTACGGTGCAGCTTCAGTGGTGAATTTAACTGGAGAAGAGCGTCAAGAACAAATTTGAGAAAAAAAACACAAATAAATAGAACTACATAATGCATGTAAATTACAGTTTTACAATTTGAGCAAAGAGTAAGAGCAGTTGTATAATTTGTACAAAGAGGGTTGGTCGCGGACAGGGGTTACCTCAACCCCCATTTCTTATTATTTTTGTTCGGAATACTTTAAATGTATTTATTTGTATATTTGTTCATATCATTTTTGTTTTATCTCTGTAAGTCTCTAGATACTTTAGAGTCAATTTATTTTTTGCATTGTCTTCATCGCCTTTTTCATCTTTTTTACAGCGAACTAAAAGTTAAATGTTTTTCTATCGCTTTTAACTAGTTTTTTTTTGTTTGTTTTAGCACCTCCCAACAAAAATAATTTCGTACGAAATTATACATGTTTTGATTGAAAAAAAAAGTTCACATAAAAATAAAATTAGCAGACTATAGAGGATAGCAAAAACATAAAATTAACAATAAGAATTTTATAAAAAAAAATTGCATGATTTCGGTGAATGTTTTGAGAGGAATGAAGATAAAACTGGAAAATTTTTAATTTATTTTTCTTAAAGTCTGGAATCACCTGAGATAGAACAAACCTGATTCAAAGAAATAAAAAATGTAAATAATATTTTATTCGTTTCTGTTGAGTCATGTTGGAGCTATTTTGAGTTTGTTCTTCGGAATATATTTGGGATATAAAAATATTATCTCTTCTATTTTTAATTTTATTAAATACACTTGATGATGAATTTTTTCTGACTTAAAAGTTTAAACATTTAGAATTAATTATTTAGTGTATGAAAAATATGTATGACTCTTGTCTATCTAGAATGAATTATTTGTTAGAGAATTTTGTAAATTAATTTTGTTTACGAAAATCAAGTTACGAAAGAGAAAATGTGTTTAATAAAAAAATATACATATATATATATATATATATATATATATATATATATATATATATATATATATAATTATAAAAAAAGTATTATAATATTCGAAAATTCAGGAAAAGAACACAAATTAGTTGAAGTTTTTATACATGAATTTTAAATATCCTTTTCATAATGTATCTTCTGCTACACACTATTGATATAGTACATTCATACAAGGAATAAAAAAAGCAGAAATTTGTAAAAGGATTAAAAAACACCAAAGAAGTTATTTGGTTGTGTGGAAACTTGAAAATCTGTTCTTTACAAAAATGTATATTTTTATGACTACATATATTTTTTTACTACCTTTAATTTATTTTTATGCAAAAATAATTTAAGTGGTACATTAATTCTGCCTGTAAAACTTGTAAGTTAGGGTGAAGTTTTAATTCCTTTTTTCAAGCCTGCATACATTTTTCATGAGTTTGAGCATGCCGTCTTCTAACTTTTGAGTTTACAATTAGAAAATAAGTACTTTAAACGTGTATGTAGAATGAATTTCATTTTCAAACATTCTAATTTTTTTACGTAAAATCAAATGTACATTTTGATTTAAAAAAATGATAGCATTTAAAGCGTTTGGGCAATCAATAAGTTTTTCAAGGTAATTTTTCAATATTTCGTCATTGATATTTGCTAATGTTTTGAAATGGAATATAAATTTAACTTTTTTAAATTGAAGTCTACTATAGCATAGTCACCATATTATTGATACCATATTATTAAAGATTTAAAAGTGTTTAAGGATATCTAAAATCACAGGATTTTTACCTGAATCACGATATAGGTTAGGAATTCTTATGCTTTATTTTTTAAAAAATCTAAATATCAAATTTTTCTCGACTTTACTATGACAGGCATCATCGTGCGTCAACATTGAACCAGAAAAACTTCAAAAAATGCTTACAGAGATTTAAAAAAGCATCTCTGTATAATAGAGGGTTAAAAGCATTCTGAAATGTATGCTAACATTTCAATGAAGCAATATTAACAGCATTACAATGATAAATAAATAAAAAACTGGAAGAATTTGTGAAATAAAAATGAAAAATATCTTTTGTGGAAATTATTTACAAAGAATTTACACATATTCTCACCCATTTTAGAGTAAGACTAAATTTGGTATGAATATTCAGCTCATAACTTTAATTTCCTATTAAAATAAATAAAATAGATAAAACTAGCTTACAACCGCTAAAAGATATGGTTATCTCTCATGTTGGCGTTTTTGTGATTCATTTTTGATGAGGGATATGACGAAAAAATACCATTTTAGAATCGGGACAAATTGAAAACATCCAGACTGTTTTAAATGGCCTTATTTGCTTATAGTTCTGAGATATTTAAATAAATATGGAATATCCATTAATATTATCATACTCATTTTCATATGATTTGTAATATGTTGGTGTAGTTAAGGTATCCGATTACGTTCAAAACGTGATTTTAAAAAAGCGCATAAATGGATAATTTTCATGATATGTTCATTTTTTGTCAAAATATTGTACTTAAATAATTTTTTATCATAATACTATTATTAAAACAATTTTATATACATTTTCTAATCTAAGTGACTCTAAATATCATAAATATTATCCATTTATTCGCTTTTTGCAAAATCACGGTTTCGAACGTAGTCGGATACGTTAAAGTACTTCTCTTTAATTTTTTTTAAAACGCTATGTATAATTTTCCATTATAATAACACAGCATCCAATACCTATTTAGATATTTCCGAGCACTATAGGTGTCGTAGAAGCAGTAATAGCAGTAATATGTCTTCGAAATATTCCTGTAAGTTTCGTATAGAAGTGTGCATATGATCTGAGGACAAAAGTCAACAAAGTTATGTTTGGGAAATAAAAAAAGGGAACATTTTCCACACATGGTAGAAGATACAGATGTTTCCCTGTTTTCTCTTTTTTATGCAACATATTTCGGTATATATCTAACATTTGCAAACTTACCGATACGCAGTTACCTAAATAAATTGAGAGAATGTAAAGGATTATTTATTCTTTTAGTAATAATTACCTTCCTCTTTGAAAGTTGTTTTTCTAAGCTCTTTTATATTCAATTTCGAAGATTCTGTTTTGAAAATTTTTTGTTCCACTTTTATATCATCAATTTTAAACTCTTTATTGTCGCTTTTAGGTTTAACATAATGAGCAGATTTTAACTTGAAAATATATTTTTTGACCATTTCGTCCAAAACATATTTAGCAAATCTTTCGCGATAATTAAATCTTTTAATTAGAATTTTCCTGTTAGATAAGTTAGAATCAAAATTAAGCCGGTCAGGTGGTAAACTATTCGCTCTATGTCCTAAAATCATATGAGATGGAGTGAGATGGTTCAGGTTCATTTAAATCTGGAAAAAAAAGCTAAAACTTTTTTAAACTTAATGCGGATGACACTTGATATCAATACAGTTTTTTCAAATGTTAATTCATTAATTAAATTTAGCTTTTTAATTGTAAATTTATTCTGCATTATTTCTGACGAAGTTAGAACAAGCGCCAACAGATGGCACGGACAATTTTTATGACGGATTTTTTCTTAGCTTCAAATGTATTTTTTTAAACTTGTAGTGGGGGACACTTGATGTTTGTACAGTTTCTTCAAATATTAATTCATTAATTTAATTTAATTAACTAAAATAAAATTTTTCTTTGTTGACCGAAGTAGGAATCAACTTTTAATTTTTTTATATTACTTGGTAGATATATTAACGCTTGTATATATAAGGTAGTTTTTTCCCAGGCTTTCTAAATATCACAACAAAATTTTATTGTAATAAGATCTTTAACTGATTAAGTAACTATAAACGTAGAAAAATGTAAGGCATTTGGCCAACTTTTATGCAGAACTAGCCGTTATCCATTCAATTCGCTAGGTATTCCGTGATGTTGTATGATTATATATTGTTTTTAAGTAATTTTCTTATCCAAGGTCCTAGTATTCAGCTTTCAATTGTATTCAATAGTATTTTGATAGCTTTCACTTTTAATTTAAAATTACAAGATATTAATTTTTATATTTATCTTTTACGCTGTCGCAACTTACCCTCATTCATTGGGTGACAATTTCCTCAAAAACAGTTCTTCACATATATCTACCCAACAAAAGAAACATGCCTGCCAAATTCAAAGTCTGCGTGTCTAATATTTCCGAATGTCTCGCGATGAGGGACTGAATGTGTCACTTCACTATTTTTCGCAAAAAAGATATTTAAAAAGAAGAAAAATCGATTTTTTTTTGTACCAGAAATTTAATATACTCTAAATTTTATTTGATGTCTTTGAGAGTTTAATTTAAAAAATTTCTTAATTTATCATGTTTTCAGTTATGTTTATCTGACAGATAATAATAGATGTAAATTGATACTCAAAAATTTATTGAATTTCTTTATTCTTCAAAAGCATTAAAAGATGGTAATCTCAAAGCAAGTGGTAAAAATTGAAATAAAATTAAATTAAACAAATCTAATTGCACGAGAAAATCCAATATGGTTAAATAAAAAAAATCTTGCACTATTTTTACATCATAACAACTTTGTTCGACGTAGTTATGAAATGCATTAATCTAATTTATCTGTTTTTGTAATAAGAACTGTCGGTTGAAAAATGTGATTGAAGTTATAATGTACAAAAATAGCTTTCACAAAACTGGACAACAACACGTCTTTTCAAAGACAGATTGTTCCTACTGATAATAGCTGCTTTTAGAGAGACATGTACGAGACAAGTTCAATGTAAGATGAAGCCAAGTCTGGATAGTATTATGATTCGATCTGAATAATAAGTACTAATGAATAACGATTGGGTTGACACACAACACAGTTGTTGTGTCAGTCTCCGAATCTTACAGCTTTACCAGTCTCATCAATTAATCGAAGCATGTTTTTTTTCTAGTTCTATGTGGTAACATTAAATATGATTCAATATTCTTTACTGAACTTACATTATGAGAAAACATTCCATAACAACTTTGCATAAGACCATTATAAAAATCAAAAAAATTTTAAGAAGAATTGTTTTTTGATTATGCTGATGAATTCAAAACAGTAATTCTACAGTATTGAATAAAAATATCTAAAAATTGTGTGTGTGTGTAATCAATTTGAAAAATTAAACTTTTTTTAGTTGTTAAGACCATAGAATACATGGGGTCTGAAGAATTCTAATAAAATAAATTTATTTTTAAAAGTAAATTTCAGAATGAAAGAAAATTGGTATTAATTTTATTGTAATAGAAAGGAAAAAAATAAGAGATGACTTAAATAAATTTAAGTTGCTTTTACTTTGCCCATATAAACTTTACTTTAAAATTATCTGTTCTTTTCGCCTATGAATTTTCACACATATATGTAAACTTAATTTAATGAAAATAAAACATTATTTTTAAAACATGAAGTATAACAATTACATAAATTACAATTATTAGGAAATTAAATATGTGTGGGTGAATTTCGATAGTTTATTTAAGCAAAGTCCTTTTAAAAAATAACAATTCATCAATACGTTAAATATTTGCATGCACAAAATTTTTCTGGCAAATCGCTTCTGATCTCAAGAACAACTAAACTGTCGTTGCCAGTATTCAAATTATAATATATACAAAGTCACTTAAGCTATCATCAGTTTTCACCTTTACATTCCTATGTATGTACTTTATTTTTTCTTAAAATCCTTACATTTATATAATCTGACGTCATTGAATAACAAAAATATAAAAATACAGATTAGAAAAAGGCTTTTAAGTAACATGAAGAAATAAGAGTAATAAAAAGCAAGTTGTAAAAATATATCTAAAAAATATCTACAATTGTGTTTTCGGCATTTTAAGTAAATATCATTATTTATTGCAAAAAATTCCAAAAATGAATATTTTTTATAACAAGAGAGTAAGAAAAAATTAAGATGAAATTATTAACTCATATTTCATTTCAAAAATATGAAAAATAGTTAAAAAATTCAATGATGGAGAAAAATAAATAGTTGAAAATACTGTTACACTGTTTTATTTATTCATTATGCGATAAAGTATAAGAGCCTCGGGTTGTTTTATAAACATTCTTTTGATTACTGTAGCATTACTACAGCATTGTCTTTCTTACAAGTAATGCTTCCATTTTTACAATTATAATATCGAACGTTGTATTTTAACCTCACGTTGCTACATTTTGTTCCGAAATAAACAAAACATTATCATTGAATGTAAAAGCCATGCACAATTATCATTGCTTTATTTTTATATTGAAGCCCAGTGGCTGAATGGTCAGTGCATCGCGCTTCCACACCACAGATCCGAGGTTCAAACACCGGGCTGGGCAAGGTCGACTCAGCCTTTGATCCCTTCAGTGACTCGATAAATGACTACCAAACTTTCTTGGGAACTTTACACCAGGAGTTTCGCATCAAACTGACCAGCTGACCGGAACATCTACTTATGCACCTCAGGACCCAAGGTCGTGTATACTGAGTTGGGCACAGTAAGCCCTGGCCCTCATGGGTTGTTGCGCCATTGAGTTAAGTTAGTTATTCTTATATTGTTGCGGTGGACATTTTTTTATCATTATATTCAAACACTATAAGGTGGTAACTAACTGCATTCGGAACCTTGATTCTGAAAAAAAAACGTATAAATTAATGATTTTTTTTGTACTTAGAATTAGTTGAATTAGGATATACATATAAAACTCTTTGAAGAATTTTATTACAAGAAAAATATTTAATTGCATGTTTCTGGCAAAAAATGAGGAAAGAATGGGATATGTTCAGAATCTCCTTTGAAGAAAAATGCTTCTATATTAATAATATTTTGCTTATATATAGTTAGAACATCTATTCCGGGATCTGAAGTAGGATTTTTGAAAAATTTACATTTTCAGAATTACGATCAACTGAGGTAATTTGCTCCTCATTACAAAAGTCTTATAAGATCTGCCCTGACTTATGCATCAGAGACTTTGCCATTGACTTTACGTGATGAGGAAGCTTTGCGAATTTTCGAGAGAAAGATTTTACGCTGCATTCTTGATAGGAACCAAGTGAATGGATCATGGAAAAGGAAATCTAACTTAGAACTTTATAAATTTTACAAACAACCTGATATTGTAAAAGTTTTCAAGTTACAGGAACTTAAATGGGATAGTCATCTAGCTAGAATGAATGAAGATGGTTGCTGCAAGAAAATCTTTCGGGCAAAATCCATGGGAAACAGACCTCAGGGCAGACCCCCGTTTAAGATGGATTGACTGTGTTGAAAAAGACCTAAAAATTTTGAAGGTCAAAAATTGGAAAACAGTTGCCAAGTGTAGAGATGCCAAGAGAAGACTTCTGGAGAAGGCCAGGGCCCACCCAGGGCTGTCGAGCCATTGAAGAAGAAGTAGGGATGGCGATTCTTTCCGAAAAAGATAGATTTTTAAATCGATTCGAATCGTAACCTGATGAATCGATTCACAAAAAAATCGAGGTCTAGAAGATTGATTTTTTTTCAAGTCTGCATTTACAATGTAAATATAAATCCATTTTATGAAAAACAAAAAAATACCATAATAAACGATCTCTTATCAGTAAATTCAGGGAAATTTTTAGTTCAGGGAATTCGATAATTAGAATTATTTTTATTACCATAACAAAGTATCAGGTATAAAATAAGACACTTATATTCTAAATGCAGTTGTTACATTAAAGTTTTAGAAAATAGATTATATAGCTTATAGTTCCCAATACTTAATATCTGAACGTTTTAAAAACAACAGTCTCTCAAGTCTACTGGAATCCAAATAGCTCCAATCACCACTTGCGATGTTGCCAGCAATCGAAAAAAGGCGCTCACAAGGAACAAATGATCCCACGATACTGATATAGATCATTGCACAACATTGCCTGCGATAAATAGTGCTTAAATTCTTCATTTTTTATGGTTTTTACCAAAACGGGGAAAAATCGAATGTCGATTTTCTAGGATGAAATATCGATTCACTGAATCGATTCAGTGCTATATATCGATTTAAAAAATCGATTTTTTTGGCAGGAGAAATAGATTTTTCTATTAATCGATCTTAGATCGCCCTCCATAAGAAAAAGAAATAATAACAGATGTTTTTGTTAAAAATTCTCTTCTCTGATGTATTAAAATATGAATAAGTTAACTCCTTAATCTTATATATTTCAAAAATCCTATTTCAGCCTCTGTGTAGAAGTTCTAGTTATATATAAGCAAAGTATATATATTATTATTATATAAATTTTTTACACAAAAAGAGAATGTTTTAAAAATATGTCATTTTTTTTTATTCTTTTCCAAAAGAACTACTACATTTAAATAATTTTTTCTTGTAATAATATACTTAAAACAATTTTAAATGCTTGATCTAATTCGACACTGATTCTCATAAAAATCGATCTCCTTAACAAAATATTATTTTAAAATGTGCTCTTATTCTTCAGAATATCTACGACCACAAAGATTCTCTCTACTTTTACAAAATTTCTCATTCATACGTTTATAATTTTAAGCAATTATATTAATGAATATAATTATCGAAAATCATACTTCTTCTGGAGGACTGAGATTGCACATTCAAAAATTCTATATTTTTCTAACACAATCAACAGTTCACAGTTCTGCATTCGAAGTAAGATAAGTCGAATGGTTTTTTTCGTAACGAGATATGATTTGTTCTGAGAGAGTGAAATATTTGTGTTACCTGCATGAATTATTTTATTTTCCATGTGTGATATGTTTCCTTTTGCCATTTTCTGCTCCGTTGGATTTCTTGAAAACCAAATCTTTATTCACCTACAGTCAATATTTTATTTCCTACTCGGTGCTTAGATCTGAAAATAACTCTAGCATTTGGTTTATTATACTGAAATGCAGATTTAGAAAGTAAATATCGACAAAATTAAATATCAGACGACCTTTTTTTTTCCAATTCCTACTATTAGTTCACACTCTCCCTATATATACTTATAAATATATATCTTTTTCAAATTTTCAATTGTTTTAGTAAAATAGTTTTAATTCATCCACTCAAGTTCAAATACATTTTTAAAACTTGTAGGGGATTACACTTGATGTCAATAGTTTTTTCAAATATTAATTCATTAATTAAATTTAATTAATGAATACATAGTAACGAAACTAATAGTCCTACACTATATCTAAAAAGGGAAAACGATCTTTGTGTCCCTGTAGTGCAATGGATAGCGCGTTGATCTTCTAAGCCAAAGGTCGTGGGTTGGAATCCTACCTGTCATGGCCTAATTTATAAAAATATAATTTATTAATGAATGAATAAATAGTAACAAACAAAAAATAATAGTCCAACACCATGTACAGAAATGAAATTGGCTTTCTATTTTGCCACTTAATATTATGATTCTCTCATATATATATGCAAATTTATATTAATTGTAATTATTTAAGAAAAAGTAACTAAAATAAAATTTTTCTTTGTTAAACTAAGTAGAAATTGACTTAAATTTTTTTTAAAATTTTACTTGTTTTTTTATTTTGGCTAAGAACGTTGATATTAGGGTGCTAAAATCTGATAAATCTGATTTAACGCAGGGTTATTCATAATTCTCTCCAAGGTTTCGAAACGCTATAATTAAAAAAGTAACACTAATATAGCAAAATAAAAGCCCATTTGAAAGAATACAGAAACAATTCAAGTTTTATTTAGATACTTTACAGGTGTGTTACGTGTGTGAAACCTTGCTTACACAGAGTACATCAATGCGATAGTCCAGTTCCAACCATACTCTACTCAGCATGGTACTATCCTATTGGCAGCCTGTATTATCCTTTCATGAAATTCTGCGTCGCCCAACCGGTATAGTGGTTAGCGACGCTGACTGCGGTGCCGTAGGGACTGGGTTCGAATCCCGGAGAAGACATGGATGTTTGTCAATGTATAGAGCCTTTGCGGCATCAGGGTACTCTAAATAGACGTCAAGTCGCAAGTCCTCTCATGTGGTTGGTGGAAGGGGAAGAGAGGTGGGAGGCCACTGGTAACCCTCCAGGGTTTTCTCCCTTTAAATTGGGGTGGAGCCGAGCAAAATCGTACTGTCACCTGTATGGTGCGCAAAGCCAAGACTAAAGGACAGGCGTTAAAATTCTAGCCCTTAGCCACGATGAGTTTTGCGGGCCTCGATCTGACTTCGTCCGGCAGGTGGCATTAGTCACAACAACAACATGGCAAAAGGAATAAGAAAACTCGGTGTCATCTAGAAGGCCGAGTTTTGGAATGACACGGATTACACTGAAAGGATATCATGTGCTGTCATTTACTTTGATTGTACCATGTTGAGAGGAGCGTGGCTAGAACTATGCTATTGAATTAACGTATCCGACTACGTTCGAAACCATGATTTTAAAAAAGTGCATAAATGGATCATTTTCATGATATTTAGTGTCACTTAGATTAGAAAATGTATATAAAACTGTTTTAAGTATAGTATTACAATAAAAAAAAACTATTTAAGTACAATATTTCGGCTAAAAATTAATTTAGAATAACCTTTTTTCAAAATATTCCCCTTTTATGAAAAATTCTTCTATTATAATAATATTTGCGCCTGTATATAACTCAGACTTCTGTACAGAAGCTCGACTAGAATTTTTGAAATATATAACTTAGAAGTGGATTTATCCTTGTTTTACGACAACAGAGGGGAGAAATTTTAAGAAAAGTAACGCCGATAATTATTTCAAATGGTTGTAACTCTGAAAATATTGTGAATTTTTCAAAATTCATAGTTGATACTCTGTACAAAGGTCTAAGCTATATACAGGCAAAATATTATTATAATAGAAGCATTTTTCAGAAAAGGAGAGCATTTTGAAAAAAGGTTATTCTAAGTTAATTTTTTGCCGAAATATTGTATTTAAATAAGTTTTTTTGTCAAAATGTTCTTAAAATAATTTTTATACATGTATTCTAATCTAAGTGACACTAAATATCATGAAAATTATCCATTTATGCGCGTCTTTAAAATTACGGTTCCGAACGTAGTCGGATACCTTTGTGTGTGTATCCCGTATAACCAAGGTTTCTTTCATAGAACATCTTTAAGTTATGCAAATAAAGCTTTAATTATGTCTATATTCTTTTAAATGCTCTGTTTTGCTGTATTTGTCAGTTTTTTCACTATAGTACTTCGAAATACTGGAGGGTATTGTGAATAACCCTACACTGTTAGAGTTTTGTGGTCTCTGGCTTTCAATTCATGAAAAAGAATCCCAATACAGGAAAAAAAGATTCTTACGAATATTTTTGACATTATTTGCTAAACTTATCTAGGGTTTTGCATCATTGGGGAGGGGGGGAACGTGCATTGCAATCTTGCACAATGAAATAAAGAAAAAAGTTCCTAGAAGAACAAACTACATAAACTTTAAGCGGGATGAAATTTACAGAACTGTGTCATAAAGGATTTTGAAAGATATAACAAAATATTTCAGATGAAATATATGGACAAAATTCAAAAAAACAATAAAATAACCTGATTTCGGTATTACAATTTATATACCATGTTTTATTAAAATTTCTTATATCGCATGTGCAAATAAATGTAAGTAACATATTCCTCGCATTTTTTTTTCTTCCCGAAAACGCTCTTAGACCATCGCGAATAACAATTTATATTCATAAAAATATAGTTTACTGAATTTTGTAAATCTGCCACTGTAGAATGTAAAAACAACAATACAGAGAACGGAAATTTGTATCTATTAAACAAATTCGGGAGAAAAACGAAGCGTTAAGCAATTAACATAAGAAAATATTACGCATTGTGTAAAAATTGTTAAATGTACAATTACTTAACAATTCATTACGAAAATCTTTTTAAAGCTCCCTGAACAAAGTCTTTGTTATTGTTTTCGGATTTATTAAATCTTCAATACACACACAAAAATGCACTTAAGTAACATATTGAAAGAGGCTTTTGTGTGTTCTTGTTTACCAAAGCAGATGTCTCTTTCTGAACTTAATTGATTAGGTTTGGCATTTAAAAAGTGGATTCACTAAGAAAACACATTCTAAATTCATAGGGTATATTTAAATTACTTCATTGACTCAATTATTAGAAACAAGTTTAGTTATATATCTACATTTTAAGAAGATGAATAGCATGTCATTAGACGTGAATTTTTTAAAATAAATTACAAAATACGTATAAATAATAAATTAGAATACCTTTTTAATAATCGTTTTAATTTGATAATTAATATATATTTTTTTACCATTACACTGGTGTGCAAAAATTAAGGACGAAGTCGAAAAATTAGCATATCAGCTGAACGAAGAGGCAGAGCGGACAGAAAGACCAATCAGGAGATTAAGTAAGGTGATGTACGGTAGCATATGCGCAGATATGCAGGTAGACGTAATGGGGGAGTGTCTGAGTAGTATAAAGCATGTTGTTGGTGTAAGATCAGTATTTCTGGCAAAGAGATTGCACGCCGTATAGCAGTTAAAATCACACCGAGTTGCTGCCTCAGCGAGAAATGGCAAATAATCAATATGTTAGACTACATCTGGATGCTTTTACCCGAGGTCGAATCATTGGGAAGTTGGAGGAAGGCCGCAGTGTGACAAGTGTGGCTGCAGAGTTCGGAATTGCTCACAGCATTATTTCACGACTTTGGAGACAATTTCAAACTACAGGAACAGCTATCCGGGGGTTCAGTAGTGGTCGTCCACGAGGAACCACACCCGCAGATGACCGGTACATTGTCTTACAGGCCAGAAGAAACAGGCGGCAGACAGCGGGAGAAATCGCTAGACACACGACACAGGCGACTAGACGACCGATATCGCGTTTTACCGTGGCCAGAAGACTGCACGGTGGTGGTCTGTTTGCACGACGCCCTGTACGGTGTGTACCTTTAACGCCTGCCCATCGGAGAAGGCGTTCTCTGTGGTGCCGGGAACACCGGAATTGGAGAGACAATGAATGGGGACGAGTACTCTTTACAGATGAGAGCAGATTCAGTTTGAGTAGCGATTCTCATCGCATACTCATCTGGAGAGAGCGGGGAAGCCGCAATCATCCCTCGAACATCATTGAAAGGGACAGGTATGGAGGTCGCGGTGTTCTCGTTTGGGGAGGCATCATGCTTGGTAGTCGTACAGACCTTCACATCTTCGACGCAGGTTCAGTCAACGGGACCCGTTATTGTAACGAGATTCTTCTTCCATATGTGCGTCTTTTTAAAGGCGCTATGGGTCTGCAGTTCCTTTTCATGGACGACAATGCACCATGTCATCGCACAGTAGCTGCCGAACAGCTCTTAGAGAGTGAGGATATTGAACGTATGGATTGGCCGGCACGATCTCCGGATCTCAATCCCATCGAGCATGTATGGGATTTTCTAGGCAGACGCTTGGCAGCTCGTACCTTACCACCAGTAACGATTCGGGAGCTTCGATTGGCGCTGCAAGACGAATGGGCAGCAATGCCTCAACAACTCATTGACACCCTCATTCTCAGCATGGGCAGACGCTGTGAAACCTGCCCAGCAGTCAGGGGAGATCATATCCCCTACTAAAGACCGGATGTTTCTTGCTGGATACCCATCACAGGGATGTTTCGGCCTTCAGTCGCATTGCGCTCCATGCTACTTTTTCAATCAAGCTTCTTTTTATCCCTCTGATTTCTCTTTTAGTAACTGTTGCTTACATATTACACATGTCCTTACGTATTGGGGATCTTACGGTATGAAATGTGTTGATTTGGAAAGCTTTTGTACAAAGTTTTATTATTTTATTTTACAAATGCCAGGCCATTGACCATCAGGTCATTAGGCAACGGGCTCTCCAATACCTTTTTACAATGCAGTTAAGATCATTCAGTGCAGAGCACTCGTCCAAATGAGCGGCAGTCATGTCTTGTCCAGTGTCACACAAAACGCAGATAGGTGAAGTCACTAAATTAAAACGAAACAGATGAGCACAAAGGCAGTCATGTCCGGTTAAAAGTCTAAATTTAGCCACAGCAGCAGCACGAGGAGAATAATTATATATATATATATATATATATATATAATTATATAACCAATATGTAATAATTCCTCATAAAATTTCTCTCGGGGAATTTTATTTAATTCATAATCGTCTTGGGACCTCCAAGACTACGCATGTTAGTTAATTTTTTAGTTTACCCGTCTAATGGGAAATATACAGTTAACCACAACTTTATCTCCTAAGAAATAGCCACATCCGAGTGTTTCTAAACAAGATGATGCAATATTGCGTCATCCGCGTATATTCTGGTCATTCACGGAAATTATTAACGGAAATTATATAATTCTATAAGTTTCCGGTTGAGGAATCTAAAGGGTGTTTTTTAGAGGTATAGAACTTTAAATTGCAATAAAACAACGATGTATTATTCGATTGACATGAATTTTTTTTATTCGAAAGATAATCTTGTGGCATTACATTTTAAATATGATTTCTGGCATATGACTGCCACGGCTGGCTCGGATGTAGTCCAATCTGGACGTCCAATTTTCGATGACTTTTTCCAACATTTGTGGCTTTATTACGGCAATAACACGGCGAATGTTGTCTTCCAAATGGTCAAGCGTTTGTGGCTTATCCGCATAGACCAATGACTTTACATAGCTTCACAGAAAATAGTCTAGCGGTGTTAAATCACAAGATCTTGGAGGCCAATTCACAGGTCCAAAACGTGAAATTAGGCGGTCACCAAACGTGTCTTTCAATAAATCGATTGTGGTACGAGCTGTATGACATGTTGCGCCGTCTTGTTGGAATCACAGTTCCTGGACATCATGATTGTTCAATTCAGGAATGAAAAAGTTAATAATCATGGCTCTATACCGATCACCATTGACTGTAACGTTGTGGCCTTCATCGTTTTTGAAGAAGTACGGACCAATGATTCCACCAGCCCATAAAGCGCACCAAACAGTCAGTTTTTCTGGATGTAACGGTGTTTCGACATACACTTGTGGATTAGCTTCACTCCAAATGCGGCAGTTTTGTTTGTTGACGTAGCCATTCAACCAGAAGTGCGCTTCATCGCTAAACAAAATTCGCTTATGAAAATCGGGAACAACGGCAATCTCGTTTTGGGCCCATTCGACGAATCTACGCCTTGCTTGATGATCGTTTTGATGAATTGCCAAACCAAACTGAGAATAAATCACTTGACAGCTGTTAAATCGGTCGCCATCTTGGAAAGTAATGCCAACTTTAGCTTCTATACCTGAAAAAAAACACTCTTTATAAAAGCTGAGATC
Source organism: Trichonephila clavipes (assembly GCA_019973935.1). Taxonomy (NCBI): domain Eukaryota; kingdom Metazoa; phylum Arthropoda; class Arachnida; order Araneae; family Nephilidae; genus Trichonephila; species Trichonephila clavipes. The sequence goes on along the minus strand of BMAU01001248.1, from coordinate 113,117 downwards.
TCCGGAACGAATAAAGAACGGTTTTGTCCTTTATATCACTTGTACGTGTTTGGGCTGTTCGTGTTGCCCCTTTTTGTGTGTAAAAATAAATGTGCAACTAAAATACCTTCTTCATCAATCCTTCAACTGCTACAACTGCACATAAAAGATTCTCCCAATAAAATGTCTTAGCTCCCATGAAATATACTTACTAAATAACTATAATTTTAAGTAAGCAAAGCGTAAATAGAAGAACCACTAGACAGTATAGCAGAAAAATAAGCAGCCAGAGTAATACAATAGAAAACTTTTAGCTTTAGGAACTAAGATTGCAGTCTTAAAAAAAATTTTGAGGTCCGTTAGGCATCACCTTTAATTTACCTATACTACTGGGCTGTAGGGAAAGGAAAGTAGCTTGAATATATCATTATGTTAAAAGATTAAATGAAATATACTATTGCTATTGTTAAGTAAAATTACAACAAAGAAACAATAACTAAAATTATGTTTACTTAATGCAGAAAAATTAAAAATTAAAATTTATATATGCAGTCAAATCTCCATATTACGAACCTCTATATTGCAAATTTTTCTATATAGCGAACTTTTTCCTGAAAACAAGAGTATTTCACGATTTTCTTTGTAAAATAACCTACCAATAGCGAAGTGCATTTTCTATGTAATGAACTTTTTCTCTTGTGATTCAATTTTTTTCTCCCTTTTTTTAAAGTATTTCTGGACATTCTTTCTTTTAACTTATTTTAAGGTGGTCATAAGTCTTGAACTGGTTTTATTAGGTACCTAGCTCGCCGAGAGCAATAGAATTCTGGGCGTTTCATCCAAGAAGTGCAACTTTTAACCCTCGACGTCTAGTTCACTAGAAACATCTTCATTATCCTCATGTTCTTGAATTAGTCTCCGTTCATTTGTAGTGTTGATCAGTCGTACTGGTAACTTCGTTTCTTGTAGCTTGAAAATGTCAAAATGTAAATGTTTGAGCTTCAAAGACAATAAATTAATTCTTCAGGAAATGGATAAAGGCGTCAAAAAATTTTCCTTGCAGTTTTTCTTTCTTTAATTTTCTTTCTTTTTGATAGATAACATATATAAAATAAATATTATTAATTTTTACAAAAAGGTGTGAATAATTACTTTTTTAATACACAGTGTTTATGTATTTAAAATTTGTTTTATGTGATTTACAAAGAAAATTGAAAGATGAATGAATCTCTGCATAACGAATTTCTCATATAACGAACTTTCCATTTAACAAACTTTTTCGGGATTTAGCAACTTCCTTATATATAGGTCCGACTGTATATATATAGTGATTTAAATTTTACAGAACTAATTACTTAATTAAGATTTTACACCATAATATTAATAAAAATACGACACGGATCAGGATATAAATATATAAGAAAAATTAAGTCTTCGGTGTACATTTTTTAAAAGTCACTTTACATACTTTTTCTTCATGCCATCAAAGCAGTTTGATTCTTTATCGACTGATGGGTATATGTTTGCTGTAGTATACCGTATTATACCTTTTCCCCATTATTATCCATTTTTTCCCATTAAATTAATTGTTCTTTAACAATTTTAAGAACTTAATAAGGTTACATTGAATGTCCAACTGAAAGTTTTATGCAAATGAACTATTACTTCACAGCGTTACCGCTCGATGGCTTTTTTGTTCGAAAGGAAAGCTGAATTCTTGAGACAGTAATATAAGTGATTTACATGAAATATACATGGGTAAATCCCGATTTTACAGACATTGAACATGGGATGATAATAGGAGTTCGATTATATCTAGGAAGTATTAGCAAAGCCACTATATGTGAAATGTTAACGAGTGGCTGTAATGAAAATATCTTAAAACTTGAATATTAGGCAAGTGAGTAAATTTTAACAGATATATTGTGTTCAGCATTAAGTAATGCATGATGAGGAGGAATTGTGAAAGAAAAAATAATGGTAATAGTGCAATAAATTGTGAAGCAGACAGTAATCAAGAATTATCTCAAAATATCCCGTTTGCCATATTGTGCATTGAATAAGTTTGGAGAATCGAAGCTACTGCAAACAATATAACTGTCAGAATAACAAGGCAAAATGTCTAAAATTCGAATCATAGTTCCTTACACAGTGATTTGACTGTTGGCAATTGAGTAAAAAGAAATGTGACCTAATGAATTCCATTTTAACTTACATCATGCAGAGGGGAGAGTTGGAGTTTGATGGAAGCACGATATGAAAACATAGACTTAAAATGCATTTCCAATACAATTTAAGCTAGTGAAGTCTATGTGATATTCTAAGAAATATTTTCTTGGCATGCTTTGAGCTCTTTGTTTCGTGTGCAGGGATGTCTAAATAAAATCTTTCCTAAATATCACTGCTGATCAAGTAGATCTAGTACTTAACTTAACTCAGTGGTGCAACAACCTATGAGGGCCAAGGGCTATTGTGCCCCTCTCAATATTCGTGACCTTGGGTCTTGAGGTGCATGAACAGATGTTCCGGTCAGGTGGTCAGTCTGGCGTGAACATCTAGTACTATTCATGATTTATTTCAAATGTAATGCGTACTTTCAATAGGATAAGGTGCCTTAACGTAGTGCTGAAACACTACAGGATTGACTTGAGGAACATGGCATAAACTTAATTTTTTTGATTTGGCCCTCAGAATCACCAGATCTCAATCCTATAGAGAATGTGCAGGATCTAGTTGAAGAATCCATCCTGCAAAACCCTTCAATCACACACGTTTGGAAAGTGCAATTCTTCGTGCATAATCTCAGATTTTATGAACGACCTATCAACATCTGGCAGTCTGTCCCAAGAAAAATTAAGATTGTATTTAATGCAAAAGGTGGCCTTTGAAATTGGTGGATTGTACGGTAGTGGCTAATCAGTATATTTGCAGATGGTACTGTAACCTGAAATAGATTAATTCAAATTTTATACGTTATAGATTAAAGGCTATTTTTTGTCAAAGACCATTGTACATAATAATGGAAGGTTTCTACTTGTGAAATATTTTTAATCTTCAAAATTAATTCAATTTGCTGTAGCAGTCAGGTAAAAAGGTTCTAACTCATGCATTGTGTTTGTCACTTGACAGTGTTTCAGAATTGTCATCAATAAATCGTTTTATTTGCTTTGATGTTAATATACAGTCAATATACAAGGACTATTGGCAATAAACTTTTCAATTCTAAACTGCGGTCAAATGCGAAAAAAATACGTAAAATAGTACCCAACTCTGCTAAACCGACTCTACGTTAGAATTTTGGGATCCAGTTCTATTAAATGTATTGCAATCACCATTATTCCAAACTTTGGCGAAACTTCGATTGGAATACAAAATTCAGCTTCGTTGGCTGCAGTTCATAATCATATTCGCACGGCTATCGGGATTTGAGCCTCATATGTTAATCAAATCAATAGATCTCCACTTGCTATTTAGACTGTTATGAAATATATTCCTATATATATATATGAATGTACTGTTATATAATACAGATTCCTCCCATTCGTATTTAAAATATGGCTTACGAATTTTCGTTGCTTTTATAATTACTATTCTTAACAATGTTCGACAATTACTCATTGTAGAAGTTGCCTTATATATTTATAATTCTGCATTTTAATTTTTTTGTACCCCCTTAATCATCAGGTTTACTTAATCCCTTAAGAGATCAATTTTTTTGCCTAATATGTTGCAAAAAGGGCACATTTTTTATTGCATATAACAAAGTATAATACTTAACAGAATGTGAAAATGGAAGAATTTTATTTTAATTTTTACTTTTAAAGTTTAGCACACTATTCTTTATTTTAAAATCGTAGAACACAAAAACACCTAAATGTTTGCTTTTTATAAGTACACTCTACATGCCATGAAGAATGTTTTACACATCTTAAAGAAATTTCCCTCATACATACAAAGAATTTCATGTGTTTGTAACTCTTTTTCCTTTTTCAAACAGTTGAAGATTGTGTGTGTGCGCGCGCACACACACATTTTCAAGCATAGTTTTTTACTACGTCTTACATTGCAGTGGGGACAGAGATAATATAGGCTTTTTTAGATTATCTTTCTGTTTTCATTTCTTCTCAAGTAACAAATTGCACATTGCCTTGCCAATAACTGTTCTTTATTGAATATTTCCAATGATCTAGATTCCTGCCTTCATCACAAAGAAAATCCTGGATGAGAAGTATTTTTGTACCATAGACAAACTATATCTCTTAAAAACTCGAACACAAATAACTTCACCATAAAAATGAAAAATGTGCGTAATTTAAAGAAAATATCAGTACCCGTATAGCAGTTAAGGGGTTAAATAACTCATTCCTTATTTCATACGAATTTCTTTCAGGGTTTCAGTAAAGAGCAGTACAGGTGTGACGGTTATTAATATTTTCATGAATAAGTAAAGAGTGTTTTTTTTCAGGTATAGAAGTTTAAGTTGGCATTACTTTCCAAGATGGCGACCGATTTAACCGCTGTCAAGTGATTTATTCTCAGTTTGGTTTGGCAATTCATCAAAACGATCATCAAGCAAGGCGTAGATTCGTCGAATGGGCCCAAAACGAGATTGCCGTTGTTCCCAATTTTCATAAGCGAATTTTGTTTAGCGATGAAGCGCACTTCCGGTTGAATGGCTACGTCAACAAACAAAACTGCCGCATTTGGAGGGAAGCTAATCCACAAGTGTATGTCGAAACACCGTTACATCCAGAAAAACTGACTGTTAGGTGCGCTTTATGGGCTGGTGGAATCACTTCTTCAAAAACGATGAAGGCCACAACGTTACAGTCAATGGTGATTGGTATAGAGCCATGATTATTAACTTTTTCATTCCTGAATTGAACAATCATGATGTCCAGGAGCTGGGGTTTCAACAAGACGGCGCAACATGTCACACAGCTCGTACCACAATCGATTTATTGAAAGACACGTTTGGTGACCGCCTAATTTCACGTTTTGGACCTGTGAATTGGCCTCCAAGATCTTGTGATTTAACACCGCTAGACTATTTTCTGTGGGGCTATGTAAAGTCATTGGTATATGCGGATAAGCCACAAACGCTTGACCATTTGGAAGACAACATTCGCCGTGTTATTGCCGATATACGGCCACAAATGTTGGAAAAGTCATCGAAAATTGGACGTCTAGATTGGACTACATCCGAGCCAGCCGTGGCAGTCATATGCCAGAAATCATATTTAAAATGTAATGCCACAAGATTATCTTTCGAATAAAAAAAATTCATGTCAATCGAATAATACATCGTTGTTTTATTGCAATTTAAAGTTCTATACCTCTAAAAAAACACCCTTTATAAGGATGAAGGAATTTCAATTATATGATTTAACACTGCATTAAATGCAGTTTAATATTCTCGCATTTTAATTGAAACTGTGACGAAAGTATGTAGTAACTACATTACTTTTTACTTCATTTAAAAAAGAAAAAAAAAATATATGTGTTTATTTAATTTTTTTAATCTCATGATTTAAAATTTAAAAGGCCGAAGAACTATTATAAACATTTTTTTTCTGCGAATAAAATTCAAGTATTATTATTGCAGCTCAAAACACTCAATCGTTGAATAATATAACAAATGAAGAAGTGCCTTCGATAGAGTAAACGCAATAATATATATTACTTGAAAAGCAAGCTTATTTTATAATTTTCAGTTATATTCATCGCATTGATATCAAAAGCTACTTCTTATTAAAATTAATACTGAGTACATTAAACCAACAATAAATTTAACGATTTACTGAAGATTGCTTCTTCAGTGATGACAACATTTAGAAATTAAGTTTTTTGAGAAAAAAAAATTCACGTTCATATTTCATAAAATATCTTTTAAAGTTATTGATCAAATGCCCTTGATCGACCAGTATCGGTAAAAAATAAGATATGATATTAAATTAATTATTTGTTATCACTTCTTGCAATGAGGTAAAATTCTAGGACATTTTGAATTGCATAGCAGTTTGTGCGTGATCAGCAGACATGCAGACTGCTGGAGAGATGACCTCATCCTAAAAGCACCAGCAGAAGACACAATATTGTGATCACAATATGGTACTTTTTTTACCATATGCAAGCAAATGGGAAACTGAACGTGACAAATGTACCACGCAGTAGATTGTCTTACTTCAGCCCATCGAATTTTGATCGAGAATATAAAAATGTGACGAGAGTAGCAAATTGTACTGCTTTATTTTTACTTGGTCGGTTCAAGTAGAAATAACACTACTGATCGATAAGTTTGTAAAAATATCAAAAAACACATTTAAATACTTTTGTTAAGAACGTTTGGTTCTATAACATTAAAGTCAGAGGCGTAGCTACCACCGTATCAATGATACGGGGCCCTAAAGCTATAGGGGCCCCCAACATGTGTAACTATAGTCCAACTAACCGGGTTCTCATATGTAAAAAGGGCCCCTGGAGGAATTGTGATACAGGGCCCTTTTAAAACTAGCTACGCCAGTGATTAAAGAGTAGAAAATTCCTTTAAAGAATTCGAAGAACACTTTTATTTCTGTTAGGCTTAGCTGCGCTAACATCAAAACGTTGCAACTAGACTGATGCCAAAATACGGACTATTGCCAATCCGGTAAAATGAAGAAGGTTACAAAGAAATTGCTTCCAGATTTACTAGTATAAACTTAATTATAGTTAGTTTTGAACAAAATATACAAAAATAGTGAATTATATATGCCTAAATATAAAAGTATGAAATTAATCTTAAAAATTAACAGTTATTTTTTTAAAATATAATGTTCAATAATTTTATTACATTTATGTTTGTTTATTAACTACTTTTCAAAATATAATGTTTTATAATTTTATTACATTTTTTTTTATTATTAATTCACTTGGCTGGTGCAGCCATTATTTGGTAATGAGTTGTGTGTGTGTGTGTGTGAACACTTGTTTTCCCAACACTTTCCATATTCTTCTTCTTAAGCACTACAACGTGTTGCAGACCAAGGCTGTCTAGCCAAGTCTTTTCCATTTAATTCTATCCGGCGCAAAAGCCCTCTATCGGCGTACTCCCATTACCTTTAAGTTATCCGACTACGTTCGGAACCGTGATTTTAATAAAGTGCATAAATGGATAATTTTCTTGATATTTAGTGTCACTTAGATTAGAATACATGCATAAGATTGTTTTAAGGATATTTTGACAAAAAAAATTATTTAAATATAATATTTTGGCAAAAAATGAACATAGAATGACACACTTTCAAAATATTCTCATTTTGCAAAGAATGCTTCTATTATAATAATATTTTGACTGTATATAGCTCAGACCTTTGTACAGAGGCTGAACTAGAATTTTTGAAATATATAACTTAGAAGTGGGTTTATCCATGTTTTACGACAACAGAGGGGAGAAATTATATGAAAAAAAAAAACACCGATAATTATTTCAAATGGTTGTAACTCTGAAAATAATGTGAATTTTTCAAAGCTTATAGTTGAGCCTCTGTACAGAGGTCTGAGCTATATAAAGGTAAAATATTATTATAATAGAAGCCTTTTTCACAAAAGGAGAACATTTTGAAAAAAAGGTTATTCTAAGTTAATTTTTTGCCGAAATATTGTATTTAAATAATCTTTTTTTGTCAAAATGTCCTTAAAATAGTTTTATACATATATTCCAATCTAAGTGACACTTAATATGACGAAAATTATCCATTTATGTGCTTTTTAAAATCACGGTTCCGAACGTAGTCGGATACCTTCAATCATTTTCAATGTTGTCAAGTCATCGAGTAATTGGTGGTCTTCCTTCCTTTCGTTTTCATCGATTTTTGAAAATTTTAGTGGAAATAAGTCATTATACCTAAATATGTGACCCAACCATCTAACGCGGGCTGTTTTGACCCTTTTTACAATGTTGTGGGTTCGCAGTATTTTTTTTAAATGTCCTAATTGTATAGTATCTCCACCCGTCATTATGTTTTATTGGTCGAAAAATCTTCTTCTGGATTTTCCTTTCGATGATCAACAACATGTCCGTTTCTGATTTCATGAGGGTCCAGAACTCCCTTCTGTAAAGGGCAATTGACCTTATCAAAGTTTTGTAAATATTTATTTCGATTAATTAACAGATTAATTTTTAGTTGATTTCTAAGACAATAGAAACATCTTTAAATACTTTCCAATACTTCAAATAACTTAAAAAATACATTATATAATATTGATGGTATGGATCTTCATTTTGAAATAATACTGATTAGATATATTTTTTTCAATTTGTTGAAAGAATAAAAATAGCCTCGATTTAATTTCGATTTCACTTAAAATATATTATTTTTGATCAATCCATAAAAGGTTGGCGAACTCACAAAAACTCCTACTTTTCTGTGATTTAAAATGGAAATCCTTTAAGTAGTGGGAGTATTTCTAATTAATTAAGAATCAAACAAGACTCAAGAGATCAATTTCTTTAAATGTAAATACATGTAATAAAAAAAATTCCGAAATAACAAAAGCTTTTACTTTAATCATAGAATATGGCTCAGAAAATAAAATTTTCATTAGAATGCTTTCATTTGCTAATGGAAGATATGTTATCACTATTTTTTACTGTTTAGTTAATTTCTTCTCTTAACAGACTCATTGATTTCGACTTATATATAAATAGTTCAATTTTTTAGAGCTAAAATGAATAATACGAGACTTAAAAATAGATTGACTAGACATTTATTTAAGATTCATTACGCTAATGCGCCATAGAGTTTTAAATAATTGGAAAAGAATTGCCAGAAATGAGTAAAAATTTTTGTTTTGGATCATCTCTCTATTATATCTGTATATTAGGGTGTATCGTGGTTACATAGAGAAAAAATATTAATTCAAACCTACCTAAGCGAAGATGTTCTATGGTGAGGACATTAGAAGAATAATTTTAAAAAAATAAATCTAGAATTTAATCGTGCAACAGAAAGGTTTAGTTTTTGAAAAAAAAAAAAAGATTATAACGTAGATGCAACGTAGATCTACCTCCTCGTGGTGCACCCTGGTAACGCTTTCGGCTAAGTGATCTACGGTTTTGGCTAGTTTCTATAATGCCTTCTAGAGAATTTCTCTCTTCAAGACAATACTCTGAGAGAAATTCCAATAAGATTTGGTGGAATAATCTTAAAGATCTTCCCATGTGGCCAAGATGTAAAGCAGTTGCCGATTGTTTCATCTGACCTCCTGAAACATCTATATAAAATTCATGTTGCACAGGCTCCTTTCAGCACGTTCTGCGATTTTTGGGAGGACATGGATGCTGACCCCATTTGTCACTGCCCAGCCCTAAAGGGATCCTCTTTGTGCGACCTTTATTAGCAAGCTAGGGACTTATTGAGTTCATAGACTTTTCTCGCCATTTTTATTTATTTTTTCCCCTTACTTTGTTTATTTTGTCTGTTTTTGTTCCTACCCTCTTGTGTTGTAGTGGTCTTCTGTAACCCTGGCCATTGGAAATAGTATGTATATATATATATATATATATATATAGCATAATAAAAAAATGAAAAAGTTCTAAAACCTACAATGCTAAAGAAGAGAGAAATTGGAGTTCATGAGACACAAAAAATGTTGGTACAAAAAAGTCTTTGGACTAAACTGGAGACCTATTATGATTTCTAATATACATGTATATATATATATATATATATATATACATATATATATATACATATATATATATATATAAATCATACAAAATATTGCTTTAAAATAAAAAATGTGTTAAACTGTATTAATTAGCGATCTTCTGTATCTAGTAATCAATTCAGTGATCAATTAGTGATATAGAAAGACCCGCTTTTCAATTTTTTCACGAGGTCTTTCAGAATCTGTAAAAGAGGGAAATCTTAAGATTAAATGAGAGACCTTCGCAGATCCCCAGGGTTCTGAAGAATGCAGCTTAAGAACCTCTGCTATAGAAGATATGATTTTTTAAAAAAATTCCATGTGTTTAATTTTTATTCATCTTTCTTTATCATTTTTAAGTATTTAAAAATAGGAAAAGGTAATTAAAAATTGTCTAAATTAACAAATTTAATAAAAAGTAGCTTATTAAATACTAGTATACGAATGAAAACAAACAAGGCTTTTCTGAATGATTTTATTTCATATCCTACAATACAATACTTACATACTACAACTATCCGATGCAATATAATAATGAAATAACAAAAACAGTATAAGCTAGAGAATGACACAAGAAAGGTTAAATGACTAATTCAAAACAGAATAATTCAGTTTCGCTTTCTCTAAATTCCTATCGAGATGTTAGCTAAGGAAAAAAGTATTCAGCTGAATGCGTTACGAGATAGATGAATTATTTCGTGTCAAGTAATTAAGCAGCGGAAAGTGAAAGACGACGCCTGGAGCCGAAAATATAGAAGTTAAAATCAATTAGACACTACATAACTACATAATGAATAAACAATGAGAGATTCTGTGAAGCACATTCTCTCTTGATACATCAAGAATCCATTATTAAAATTGATACGGAGACATCAGTGTCTTTTATCCTGAAAAAAAAAAGATGAATAAATTGTATTTGAAGCATGTGATTTGTCGTTTTCTAATAACTATTTTATTTTTAATCTCATCTATTTTCGTAAATTAAAGTTTCAAATTAATCACATCTCGGATAAGGTTTGACAGTTTTATTATTAAAAGAATGGAACAATAACATCGAGTCAATATATGGAGTAAGGATGATGCTGGAATAATGCTTTAGTAATCTGTGTTTTATAATATATGTATAATGAATTATGTATAGAAAACATAAGATATATAACATAACTCAGACTTATACAAGATTTTGATTTTTACAGTTCTAAGAGATAAAAGTTTGAAAATTTTCCTACAAAACCGATTCTTAAAATAATCAAGATGGATTTTCAACTAAGACCTTTCTATCTGTGTATAAAGAATAAAATTTCTAAATTTTGGCTTTTAGACCACTTTTTAGCTGTATTAAGGTTTCCGGTGTGGTTCGGAATTGTGGGGTTTTGAAAAAGTGTATAAATGAATTAACTTTTTGATATTTAGTATCTGTTGAATTAGAATATACAGATAAAATTGTTTTAAAAATATAATTACAATAAAAAAGTATTTAAACGCAATTTTCCGGCTAAAATAAAATAAAGAAGACATATTTTCAAAAGAAATCGACTTTTATGAAAAATGCTTCTATAATAATACGATTTTGCATATGTATAGCTAAGACAGAGAGTCCTACAGAGTCTAAAAAATAAGATTTTTGAAAAATTCACATAATTTTCAGATTTACTATCAATTAAAATCAAACACCGGGATTTTTTTTGTTGTTAAAATTCCTCTACCTTGATGTATTAAAATAATAATTAATCCACTTCTAAACTATATACTTAAGAAATCCTAGTTCGGGATCTTTATAGAAGTTTCAGCTTTACTTTAGCGGAATATTATCATTATAGAATCATTTTTCATGACAAGGAAATATGTCATTTTTTGAAAATATGTCATTCTTCCTTTTTCTGCCGTAAAATTCACATTTAAATATTTTTTTTATTGTAATTATATTATTAAAACAGTTTTATCTGTATATTCTAATTCTAGTTATACTAAATTCAATACAAAAAAATATTAATTTATACGCTTTTTTTTAATTACCGTTCCGAACTCAGTCGGATATCAATGCCATTGCTTTTCCTATAAAAATGCATACACAAATTTTTAAGCAAAGTACTCTTCATTGTTATTACACTAAAATACATTGGGGGATAAATCAAATTTCTCAATAAATCTTCATTTTTATTATATCCTCGTTATTATGAATTAAAGGCAAATAAGATTAATTATTAATACAATCGTGATATTTAAAACATATTAACTATATGCGGATATTTTTTGTTAATTCTTGTTACGCCTTACAATATATTTTTATGTTAATATTTTCTTTTATAGTGTAATATTGTATTGCTTAGTATTGTACTTCATACTTGTTATTTGTACTAATATATATATTTGCATTAATTGCCCTAATATTTTCCTATTATTTCTTTTTCTTAGAATTTGAAGTTAAAAAATATATAATTTAAAGCTGTCTTTTATTAAAGTTATGAAACAAAGATAAATCCGAAACATATATTCAAATAGAAAAATAAAGTCAAATTGCATACATGAATACTTTGTGTATTAAAAAATCCTTTTTGTTAAAATCCCTTCATTTAAAATTAAAAATTACGCAGCCAGCATCCAATTTCTCAAATTTATAGTTTGAATTAAGAATAATTTTTTTTTCGTTCCCTTAGAGCCGGAATCTGAACTATACAAGGAAAAAAATCTATTGATTTCAAAAGGGTTGTGAGTAAATATATATATAAAAAAATCAGCAGATAAAAATATACTACTCTATATATTTCACTGAAGGTACTGGATTAACATATTTGTTATAATTTCGAAGTTTGAATCCAATTCCTTAAGGTACCCGACAAAGTTCGGAACTTGATTTTTTAAAAGCATACAAGAGAGAATTTTTTTTATTATTATTAAGTGTTTCTTATATATATAGATTAGAATACACGTATAAAATTGTTTTAAAATATTATTACAGTAAAAAAATTATTTAAATGCAATATTTTGTCAGAAAAAAATTAACATAGAGAATTACCTATTTTCAAAACATTCTTTCTTGGAAGATGCTTTTATAATAATAATATATATATTTTGCCTATCTTTAGTTAAGACCTTAGTATGGAGCCTGAACTAAGGTTTTTGAAATATATAATTTAGAAATTGATTGATCCATACTTCAATACATCAGAGTGGAAAAAATTAAACAAAAAAATACTGATAATTATTTCAATTGGTTGTAACTCTGAAAATAAAGTTAATTTTTCAAAAATCCTCTGGAGAAGTCTTAGCTATGTATAAGCAAAATATTATTAATATTAAATCATTTTTCATAAAAGGAAAATGTTTTGAAAACATGTTATTCTAAGTTCTTTTTTTGCTAAAAAATTGCATTTAAATCATTTTTTATTATAATAATATTCTTAAAACAGTTTTATACGTGTATTCTAGTGACACTAAATATTTAAAAAACATTCTTCGTATGCTTTTACGAAATCACAGTACCGAAGGTAGTCGAATACCTTAACGTTATGCAAAGTCAGTTGTTACTACACGTAATTTTTCGGTAAAAAATGTTAAAAGTATGTTCGTACTTCATCTCGTCGGCTGTTTGTACATCACTTTTTATTCGGATTCGTCTCCATTTCAGTTTCATCTACAGGAGTATCATCCACGAAACTGTAAAATAAAACGTAATAAAATGTATCAAAAACATCAGTTATAATTATCATTTTAGAATTTGATTCATGTTTCCAAAATACATTGATCATTGATACCTTTATGGATTTAAGTTTACTTCTAAATTTTAGAGATGCGTTTGTTATAAAATATTTTCAACTTGTGTTTATTAAAATATTTTTAATAGCTTTACAGAAATTTTGCTCTTAAAAGTGCAGAATTGTTCGGTGTATTTCTTAACTGTAAGTTATTTATATGGTATACTTTATAATAAAACCTGAATACTTTTAATGAAATGCCTATCTTTTTTAAAAGAATTACTACTTACATTAGACTCAAATTTCCCTTTCGTCCATTAAAAATACTTTTGCAAAAAAATTTCGATACTTTTCAAAAACAACACCGTGTGTAGAAAATTCAAAAATTAGGCTTTGTTACAGATTTCTACTTTATGATAAACGAATATTACCATAGATTTTCAAAATGTATTTTTACTATAATTTTAATATTTTTATGAATACAAATATGAATGTTCTTTTCATTATAAAAAATAATAAACATGAGTTCGATATAAGAGAAGCAAATATTTACCTCGAAACTGAACAATATATTTTTCAGTTTGTCTTGCAGACTTAAATATGAAAGTTACATTAAAGTAAAACTTTTCAGTAAATTATTTGAGTAAAATACAGTTAAAACTTAAAAACAGTTTGTTCTTTCCTAGTTTAGTTAAAAAATAATTGCCTCGGAGCTCTTTTTATTTAAAAAAAGTCAAAATTTAATTAATGTGTAAAATTTTTCGCGTATCCCACAGTGTCAATGTAATGTCTGTTTTGTTGACATTATTCAGAAAAGAAATAATTTATCTTTGAATAATTTTCTACATTACTCTATTTCTTTCTATATTTGTATTGTTGAAAAAAAACCAATGATTTGTTGATACAAAAATTATAAAGTAGAAGATAGAATTAAGTTATATGTGATAATTAATTGTATCAGAATCACAAATTTAATTAATTAAATTTAAGTGAATGTAAAAAAAGAAGAGTAAATCATATAAATTACAAAAAATACGTCATAAAAATTTTAAAAATAATTTTTTTTTCAAAAATGTACTATTTTTTCTCTTTTATTTGCTTAAAAATTAATTAAAAATATTTTTGTGTTCTAATTTGTTTTCTTCATCGTTAATGCAAATATGTTATTCAGTATTAACTTTTTTCGCTCTAATTTTAATGGAACTTGCAGCTGCGGTAGTCGAGTGGTCAGAGACGCAGCTCGTGACCGGCATTAGAGAATTTTGGTCCCTCTAAAGACCCTCCGTGTAGAAATACTGATGCATGTTTAATCTATCGATGTTTAAAGCCCTCACTTGGTGTAGAAGTTCGGAGAATGAGATACTCAGGTGTTGTTTTCGTCACTTTTCTATGGTTGAAAATGGTCCGTCATCTCGAGCAGCTTCAAATTGAGACGTTAAATAAAATATCACTAAACATTAAAGATTGCAATTAAAATATGACGTGAAGCAAAAATGTATAATTAAAAACGCTTATTCACAATTGATGAGAGTAGATAGTAATGTGATTAGGGATTGCTTTTTTTATTTTGCTCATATTTTTCAAGTTTCTCTTTCATTAATTTCACAGTAGAGGAATTCCAACTTGAAATTTTTTTAGATTATAAAAAATATATGGAAAATTGTATATATATATATATATATATATATATATATATATATATATATATATATATATATATATATATATATATATATATATATGCCGTTTTATGTGATTATAGCACATACATCCTTTAAACTTTTTACGTATTCAATAAATGATTAATTTTACTCAAAATGTAATTCACATGTTAGTTTAATACAGAATCTGAAATATGGAATGTATTTTTATTTAGCAAAAAAGCTAATGACATTGAGTAAAAATTAACAATACATTAAAATACCCCATTCTTAAAATCTTAAAAGCGGCTACCACAAAGCTTTTTGATCCCGTTTACATAAAATGAAAATTATTATAAGTTGTACCCCATACTATATATTTGTGTGAGAGCGAGGATAGTTTAAAATCAAATTATTTATTATTTCCTTATATGAAACAATTTAACAATTTATTTTCTTTATTTTAACACGTTTAAACTAAATTACATGTTTACATTCTGAATTAGAATTCAATGTGAGTAGTCTTTTCTTGAATATTCAAAGCTATCTTTCCTCCAGAGGCTTAACTTTCCAAGTCTTCTGACTCATGTGCTTCGAAGCCGGTGCTTTTATGATGTTCAGCTCCCCAGGCGCTAGTAAAACCAGACATAGCGACCGATGAGAGACCTTACACGTAAGCGATACACGATGAAATATTCGCAACTGATCGTACCTACTTCCTTGGCATACCCCCAAATATTACTTTACGTGCCCCATTTTGGGGATCACTGAATTAAAGGATCGGGAAATTTGAAATTGATATTATTGTTGTTGGTTAAGTTTTTCAATCTAAATGAATGTTCCAAGTTACTTTCTTATCTATTAGTATTGAGTGAAAGTCGTCTTAAACGGCCACTTTAAGCTTTAACGGACTCCGTTAACGGCGAGTTCCGAGGAAGTTGCTTGGAAAATCACCTATTACAAAACTTATGGAATAACATCTAATGTTTGATACATTTGATATTCCAAACTTGGGGCTTATAAAATGAGAACTTTGTGAAATAAGAGTACTCTCGAACAAGATTTTAGAATAATTTATTGATTTTCTCTTCATATACGAATACTTACTCGACGCTTCGGGTGCAAATAGGCCTGCATCTTCCTTTCTCACAGATTCTGGTGCAACGTCTCGCTTCCACAGTGGATACATCGTAGCTCAACATCACCAGCAGCAAGAAAAAGCCAACCACGAACACGTGGGACGAGCGCATCTTTTCTTTTTCAATATATCCTTTAAAAATAACACAAATCACAATTTTTAAAATGCTACAAATTCAAAATCCTAGAAGATCTTTTAAAATAAAGAGGATGGAATGCCATTCCATCTTTTTTAAATAAAGCACCTGTACTAAGTATTTAAAGTATCCGACTACGTTTGGAACCGTGAATTTTCAAAAGCGTATAAATGGATAATATTTATGATATTTAGTGTCACTTAGACTAAAAAATGCATATAAAATTGTCTTAAGAATAGTATTACAATAAAAAATTATTTAAGTACACTATTTTGACAAAAAATGAACATAGGATGACCCATTTTCAAAATATTCTCCTTTTGTGAAAAATGCTTGTATTATAATAATATTTTGCCTGTAAATAGCTCAAATCTCTGTACAGAGGCTCAACTAGAATTTTTGAAATATATAACTTAGAAGTGGGCTTTCCATGTTTTACGACAACAGAGGGGAGAAATCTTAAGAAAAAAAAAGCCGATAATTATTTCAATTCGTGGTAACTCTGAAAATAATGTGGATTTTTCAAAAATCATAGTTCAGATTCTGTCCAGAGGTCTGAGCTATACACAGGCAAAATATTATTATAATAGAAGCATTTTTCACAAAAGGAAAACATTTTGAAAAAAGGTTATTCTAAGGTAACTTTTTGCTGAAATATTGTACTTAAATATTTTTTGTCAAAATGTCCTTAAAATAATTTTATACATGTATTCTAATCTAAGTCACTAAATATCATGAAAATGATCCATTTATGCACTTTTTTAAGATCATGGTTCCGAACGCAGTCGGATACCTTAATTGAAGAAATTAAAAATTGGTTTGTTTAAAATGCTATATATATATATATATATATTACATAGTATGACAAATTACAGGTGAAGGTTGGCGCCGCAAAACTTGTTGAAACCTGCAATCCTGGTTCCTAAGGCCAGGAATTTGTCTTTATACTATGTGCCTCCTTCCTACTTTTAGTTATCTTAGGTATATAACTATATGTCTATTTTTATATTTTGTTTATGTATTTGTGTATATGTATATATATATATATATATATATGTATAAATTTATATATATGTGTATGTATATGTATATGATTATATATTGAAAAAATTCTTTTATATTGGATTATATATATATATATATATATATATATATATATATATATATATATATATATATATATATATATATATATATATATATATATATATATATATATATATATATATATATATATATATATATATAAAAAGAAACGGATATTTCTCTCTGCCACTTCTAACACTCCTCCTTAACACATGCTAAAGAGCAATTTTCTCATCATTTTGACAACGCACGTAACTTGAAAATTTAGGCTCGTTTTCGTTTCACCTCGTATAATTGTATGCATTATATATTGCAATTTTATGCCTAATTGTATGTATGGTATTCATCGGTAATTGTGCATAAAATACTGCATATGTACATAGCATTAAAAACTATATGAAACATGAAAAAATCCTGGGAATCTTAACGAATATTTTTAAGTTTATATATATGCGGAAACTGTTTAAGAAGTATATATTGGTTTTTTTGAGAATACCGTTAACATGTTTCAAAGAAAAATTATACAGTAGCATCGGTTTTTAAGGCTGTCACTTAATGTTGAAAAATAAGACCCGAAATTCGAATATTTTCTTAAAATATAAATGTACTCTAACATTAATATTATATTTTGGATTCACTATCCTTTAGAGAGCTGCATATTTTATCAAACTACTTATTTTTACTTAAGGTGAGCTATTCTAATATAAAATGTGTTTCCCGTATTTTCTGCTATACTATAACGCTACATGAGATATTCCTTTACATGTTAAAAGGAAAAATTAAATATCCATGGGATATTTTGAAACTTTAAAAACGCTATATTATAAATAGAAGTATGAATTTCAACTTTGCAAATTTTCATGAAAATGGAGATATTTTTTTCTGTTCGAAAATGTGTGCTTCGCGTTCAGTACAGATTCTCGTACATTTGGCAAAGAGAGCCTTAACTCTGTCAAACGATTCGTAAATCACCAATTTCTATTTACGCATGTATTAAAAAAAATACTGGTCTCAATTTTTAAATTTATTAATGAATATTTAATCTAAAAACCTCGCAAAGTGAAAACCTGTATTATTTTACATGCTCACATTGAAATAAAAAAAATAATATGAGAAGAAGAAGAAATTTTCTCATTAACAGAAAGGGTAAAAATGCAATCAGAAATATTTTCTAAATTAAAATGTTAAGCGCAAATTAGAAGCTAAAAAAGTAATATATATCAACTGATAAAATATTTTTAAAACAATAATTACTCTATTTCCGGTAACTAGAAAATAATTATCCTACTAGTACAACCCCCCTAACTGAGTTTGTCAACCAGCTGTGTATTTCCGTCATAGTTAATCTCCTTTTAATTAATACATTTGCTCATTATCTACTTAAAGAAAAATAAGTTTATTTTAAAACTATGCTAAAAATAAATCATCAGCACCTTTCAAAATGTTAGACATATTGGATTCAGCATTTATGAGGAATTAATTACTTTATTCCTTTACCACTGTTATAGTGCGGAAACACTTAAGCATACACACGATTCTAGGATTTATATACTCTTTTAAAATTTAGAGATGTTTGCGTCATTGCAAAGTGATTGCATTAATGAATTTGTTGCAATAGAATCTAATTTGCATCAGTTATAAGCCCTTAAGGTTGTTGAATGTTTCTGCATCTTGAAAGTTAGGTGATTTCTAAGGTAACTCTGAATTTAATTACTGAATTCATTACTTACTTTAGTTTGTCTTTATATTTCTCACATTACACGTCACGCTAAAATTTTCCATTCAAAATTATTTCGTCGCATTTAAAATTATCAAAGACTTCAAAGAATAGCTAATTTTTTTTATTTCATTGTACCTTTAAAGGCGCTTTTCGAAAACTTTTCAGATGCTTGCATGCAGTGCTCTAATAAAACTGATAAACGAGAAAATTACATTTCAGAAATAAATATGGTAACGAATTAAGTTTAATTATATCCGGCTGACAAAATTAAGCTAATTTTATAATAAACTAACCGTTACTCTCTCACTTCACAGGGTATTTTATGTGATGTTCTTCAAATATATATACTTTTTCTAAGTTATCGACATATAAATATTATTATTGGGCTTTTATATGTATTGCAATACATTCTGATAGCCCTCGTATCTTAATTTTAAAAAAGGACTTAAATTTCTAATATTTAAGTCTATTTTTTGCACCCCGTCCTCCGTAATCCCTCTTGAGAATCAATTTCCGAAAAACCCTTTCTTGGTGAATCACTTCTCGACCAAAGAAACATGCTTACCAAATTTCAAGTTTGTAGATATAACAGTTCAAAAACGAAAGTTTTTTTTATCTAGACACCTCCTTAACCCCACTTGGTAGTAGATTTCAGCAAAATTTGTTCTTAGTGGTGCTGAACCCAACAAAAGGAATACGCATATCAAATTTCAAATATGTTGGTCTAATAATTCAAAAACGGATACTTCTTTTTATCTATACGCCACCAGAAACCACCGCAACACCCCCTGTGGGGTCGATTTCCATAAAACTCGATATTGAAAGTATTTGCAGAACGTGTATAATTGAAGCAGAATCAAAACAGGGTGTTATTCCAACTATTGATTCAAAATTTATTAAATAATTTAAGATCTAGTAAATAAATATATTATACAAATTATGCAACTTTACATTTCTAGCTTAAAGCTGCAATTATTTAACAGGGGTATGATTTCCATGATTTTTTTCCTATAATTTTTCATAGTGCTACGTAAATTTGATTGGCTAAGTATATGCTTCATGTACGAAATTTTGATGAGTCATTAGTTGTCGCAAAGATTTCAAAATTATAAATCAACTACTTAAAAAGTATCAAATGGAACTCAAACGTTGAATATAAAGAACATTTAAAATCACACGTAACCAAGTTGAGCTGCAAAATACACTAAATCTAAAGACAGAAGAAATAAGCTAAAATAATTCTATCGAAAAATGACTATATATATATGAAAGAAATTTATATGATATATATAAAAAAAAGAAATAATATATAATGAACATAACAAGAAATAACGTAATAAAAATATAAAAGCTAAAAAAGGAAGATCGAATTTATAGAAAAATACAAAAAAGGAACTACAAAAAAAAAAGAACCTAGCGAGTCAGAAAGCAATTTCGGACTTAGGACCGAATAAGTGGGGTTAAACTAGTTTGAAGGCACCAACCTTCCCCCTTTGCAACTCGGTAGGAAAAACCAAATAAAATAAACAAAAATTCAAAGTATGTAAAAACTCACAGAGAGTATGATAAAACCACTGATTACTATTCTGCAACAAATTCTCCCAAAATCTGAAAGCAGAAAAATCCCAAAACAATTACGTAAGAGAAGTATTTTTCAAAGAAGAATTTAACAAAATTTCTTAACTCAAAGAACTTTTTCCAAGAGAATCAAGAGTCTTGAAATTAATGAAAAGCAATTATTCACCGAGTTAAAAAACCTGAATATAAATAAACGAATCTTTTGAACTATCTTTTAAACTAGCCAGCAAAGATGGATACCAAGAGAGATGACAATCAAATATGGTAGGCTTTGAATTGGTTGATTGTCAAAAATGTAAATTTGCTAGGCTCTAATTTGGTTGGTTGTCAAAAATTTGTAAGATGTTTAAGACGTGTGTGAAAAAGATGTAAACTGTGATATGAGTGTTATGATATAATCTTCACAGCAAGACCACTAACATGCTGACTTTGAAATCCTATTGTTTGTGAGGTGGATTTGGAATTAGAAGTAGCAAGACGGTTAATGCATTTGTGATGGATATAAGTTCTTACGTATGTGTATATATATATATACACGTAAAAATTAATACTTGGAATAAAAGTAATAATCAGTTTTTTTTGAAAATTAACAAACTATTAAATTACTAATCAAATTAAATTTTTGTCTTGTCCTTCCCGAAGGGATGGAAGGAAAGTTGCCAGAGCCTGAGACAGGTTGGGCTTCTGGATGTAGGCCTGTTGTTGAGCACCATACAGGTGACAGTACGATTTAGCTCAGTTACACCCCTAATTCAGAGGGAGGACACCCTGGGTGGGGGCTTCCACCAACCTCACAAGGGGACTTGCGACTCGATGGCTATTTAGAGTACCCCCCTCTCCATGCTGCAAAGGGACTATACTTTAACAAAAATCCATGTCTTCTCCACGGTTCGAGACCCAAGCCCTACGGCACAGCGGTCAGTGTCGCTAACCATTATAAGGTATGTGTGTGTGTGAGCGACAACAAATTAAATTCTGAGATAAAAAATTATTTATTTTTATTCTCATGTTGTAACTATAAAAGAACTTCAGCTTTCTTTTTTTATTTTGTTACCCATTAGATATTGATCATTGAAAAAGATTGTTATATAATTGTTTTGATTATATTTCATAACATATCCTTTGTATATAATGTATTTTGCCATGTGTGCAAAATTGTACTTTTAGAATAAGTTCGTTAAAAAGCATACTCATAACCTATTCACTCAACACAATGGAATTCCATCGAAAATTTAAGACATAACGAGCATTTTGCAAGATCAGAGAATTTCTAATTACTTTGTTAAGTGTGTACAACATAGAGAAAGACTACGGGACAAGCATCTGGCAACTCATTATTATTGGCACGCATCTCAAAAGCCTATTGTTTACTGAGAAAAAAATGTATTATTCTCCCTTGCGCAAATAGTTTCGCCATTATTGCTTTACAAATGAATTCTGGCGCTTTTAATAACTTAATTTCGGCTTACACTAATATCTGAGCGACAATAGACCTAAATCGATGCTCTGCGTATCGTACATATTTTTAGAATGGAGAAAAAAGTGTAATTATTATAATTATAATTATATTTAATAAATTATATATATATGAGTTATTTAATTTTATATATTTTGCAAGATCTTATTAATTATACTTCAATTTTTGAACATGAACTTTGGAAAATATAAATGGGATTATATGTTAGTTATTATAATTTCCTTAAATTTACTGAAACTTTTCATCGAAAGAAATGTAAAATTTTTAAGAAATAAAATTGATTTTATATCCAACTGTTTCTCGCATATGGATATAAAATATTTTTTTCACAAAAACAAAAATTTTTTCACGAACTTAAGTTTAAAATGTAACAGTTAAAATTGATTGAAAATGTTCCAACACATCTTTAAAAATATACACGCTTTTTTACCTATTAAAGGGATATTTTTTCCTTTTAGAGACTTTTAAACTCTACCCATTTTTGTGGATTTATAAGCTTATGATGAGTAACTGTGATTTAATTTAATCATTGAAATAAATAAAAATGTCATGAAAATATTTTATATAATTTGTATATAGTAAAAAATTTCAAGGAAATTAATTTAAGGGATAATAAAAAAATTGCTTCATGGTTTTTACAACGACAGTATTAGTAGTCTGCGTGCATCATAATAATAATAGTAGTTATCATTCGGGAAATGTTTAAATTACAGTGAAATACGTTTAACACGAAAACGCTTAAGACGAAATATCAGTTAACACGAAATGATACAACAGCCCCGATAAACTACTATGCTCTTTCATAAGGTTTTTCTCTTTACACAAAACGAAAATTGTTTAACACGAAAAGATTTCCTTTCTGACTATTGAAACTGAGATGACACTTAATAAAATGTTTGAGAAAGTTTCTGTTTTTTTGGACTGTCCTGCTCTATCATCGGAAAAATTCGTTGCAGTAGATGATGATGATAATGTGCGAACAGCCCCAATTATGGCAGACAAAGCCATTTTGGATGTTCAAAGCTCAAAAAAATGTCATTGATGCAGATTCCGAAATGAATAATATAACTCCTATTCCCACCTCCTCCGAAATGAGG
The DNA here is from genome assembly GCA_019973935.1 of Trichonephila clavipes. Lineage (NCBI taxonomy): Eukaryota > Metazoa > Arthropoda > Arachnida > Araneae > Nephilidae > Trichonephila > Trichonephila clavipes. The sequence continues at coordinate 89,881 of BMAU01001248.1, read as the reverse complement.
AACATCATGAAAAATATGCGCAGTTATCTTGACGTACATTCGAATGGTGAAATGAACAACAAAATGGAAGACATCGAACAATTCGTTGATAGTTTAATGCTAAAAAAGTCAATGCAAAAAAAAATAACTATCAGATTATTTTCCAAAAACTCAATAAATGTTTTTTTTGTATTAAATTTCATTAAGTTCCCCCAAATACTTTTGTTTCAATGATTTTTATTAACTATATTCATATATACATTTCTACGTGAATGAAATGTATTCTAATAAACTTAATTATGTCCCCCTCAGTTTCGCGTTAAGCGATTTTCATTGTATTTGAAAAGTAAAACTGAGATTTATTCAAGTTAAATATAAATTTTATGTTTCCTAATTTCTTTATCAGTTTAAATGAAGTTTTATTTCCATATTCATTTTATATAATTTTATAAGCATATGCGAATTCAATAAGCATTTTTTAAATGAAGGTATGATATTATTAGTTTAATTTAAAATTAACATCTTTCTAAAACGCACTCACTACAATTTACTGTTGGCAGAGAGCCTTTGATCTATTAATTTTGAGCTTCAGTCAAACGATGCTGCACTGAACCAAATCTCTATTTTATATCGCGGGAAAACTTTGAAATCTTTAAAAATTTAGTCTGCAGTGGAAACTTTTAATATGCATAATATTCTTAAAGGCTAAAGATTTCAAAAAAAAAAAAAAAAAAAGAAAAGGAAAAAACCTACAATTACTTGAATTTAACCTACCTGTGGAATTCATAATCATAACCACTAAACTACAGTTGCGGCAAGGAATTATTAATTTCCGAAGAAAGCAAATTAAAGAATATTTCAATTACCATATACCAATTGAAAAATATTTTTAAAAATTTCTTCATAATAGTGGAGATGATTTTTTTCAAGAAGTTAAAAAAAGATATAAAGCGGCCACTAATTTCATTTCATGAAACTTAAATTTTTAAATTCATTATTATTTCGCAAAAATAATTATATCAAAAATAGGAGGATTCATTTTAATTAAAAACTTGTTTATTTAAAATTTGGAAAAAAAAGTCTTCACCAACGTTGTATAAAAACAACTATTTAAAGAAGTGACAAATAATTATGAATCATATATTTTACCTAAATCAGATTAAAATAATTATTTGAGTTCGAACTATCAGTTTTGAAATTTGGTCATATAACACTTAAGTTGACGTACCACACAAAGAATACAAAACAAAACGTTAAGCCATTTATTTTGAAAATTCAGACAAAAATATATTCGCAAATACGCATTAGCATACTGCAGAGGCGGGAGGGGAATAGATTGAATCTTTTTTTTTTCTTTTGAGCATTTCTTGAAAATATTTCCCCTTAAAGTTCCAAACCTCAGACACTGAAATACTGTATGATCAATCATAGGAGTTTTGTTTGTAGCTGTTATTTTTTCGTTTTCTCGAATATAGATCGTTTTTTCGTTTCAAACACAAATCAGAACTCAATTTAATAACAAGATATCTTCAGTTTTAATTTACTTACAAATGAAATTTAAGGAAAAGGACAGATTCTCTCTAATTCATTTAAGACCATAAGAAATCATGATTTGTGATGCATTTATGTTTTTATTGTGAAACACACAATAAGGCTTTTACAAAAAAGAAAATGCTTCAAAAACTTATCCTACCTAAATTATGCAACACACTGAGCATAATTTGACTTTTAATTCGGTTAAATGACATTCAATTCCATTTTAAATACATTTAAGGGTTACGTGATGAGAGTGGTATTTGTAGTGTAAAAGGATATTGCGATTTTCTAGTTATGAAAGGCTGGTCATATTTTACTCTCTTTGGAATATTCCGAGATTAAATCAGTTTAGAAAGTTGTGTGTATCACAATTTATTCATTAATATTGCGTTATTATTTCATATTCAATTTATTGTATTTAATTTTCAATTTATTATTATTATGTTGGAATTCATAAACGCGTTTTGCATTCCTATACTTCATTTGGAAGCACATCGAAATGAACGTTTTGAAATGGTCTGCTGCATATTATTCAATTCCTACTATTAGCTCACACTCACTATATATTTTTTATTTGTCTTGGTGGAATTTTCAATCGTTAATAAAATACATTTTAAAGTGCTCAATTGAGCTGAAATTTTATATACATGATTATTTTGGATGACATTACAGTAATTTAATTATAATTAATAAAAATTAATTGATTAAAACTAATTATTCAAATAATTACAAATATAGCAACGTTGGCATCATTTTTGGCAACTTAGTGACCGTTTTGGCAACTTGTGTCGAAATTTGAAAAGGTTTTTCTCTCACGTTTTAATGCGCTCATTTGAGCTGAAATTTTCTATATGCTATTGTTTTGGGTAAAAATACGATAATTTAATTATAGTTAATTAAAATTAATTGACTGAAACAAATTATTTAAAGAATTACAGATACAGCCACGTAGGTTTCATTTTTAGCGACATGTCGAAACTTTAAAGGATTCCCCCCCCGTTTTAAAGCATTCAGTTGAACTAAAATTTTATATTCACGATTGTTTTGGATCACAATACGATACTTTAATGATAATGAATCAAAATTACCACTTAATGTACTGATTCTGTCATATGTATATACATATTTATATTAATTGTAACTATTTAATAAAAAGTAGCTAAAATGAAATTTTTCTTTGTTGATCTTCGTAGGAATTGATTTAAAAAAGCTTTTTTTTACATTACTTGCTTTTTAAAATAGTTTAATTTACATCTCACGGCACAGTACATTATATCTGAACTAAACTAAACTCAGTGGCGCAACAGCCCATGAGGGCCAAGGCCTACTGTGCCCATCTGAGTATATGTGACCATTGGGTGCTGAGGTGCATGAGCAGATGTCCCAATCAGGAGGACAGTCTGAAGCGGAACCCCCAGTGTCTAGTCCCCAAGCAAGCTTGGTACTCATTTATCGACCCACTGAAGGGATGAAAGGTTGAGTCGACCTTGCCCAGCCCGTGGATAGAACATCGGATATGTGGTGGGGAAGCGCGGTACTCTACCGCTCGGTCACTAGGCCGGCCACTTATATCTGAAGATTCATTATTCTATTTAGGGCACGTCATTTTTATGTACGGAATGATTCCGTTCAGTTACAGTTATCAGTTTTTTACTGGTTGCAGTTAAATACACCACAAACATTTAAAAAAAACCAAAACTTCTAGCTTAAACCTTTTACAATTCTTTATTAAAATATTACACACACAATACCATATTCATATAAATAAAACTCTTTTAAATAAAATGTGCAGTAAGCAGGAGAAACTGAATCATGTACAAATAATAAAGATAAAAATTAAGAAATTAAATATAGATTTCAATTAATATAAATAACGTGGATCCTCATTTGCAAAGCATTGAAATAAACAAATGAACAAATTCTGTGTGATTGGAAACAGCTACTTTAATTATAGTTAATACAATATAAAATCATACACACATTAAAGTATTAAGACTAATTTAAATATGTTGGCAAACAGCACATTCTTTTATTCTATTTATTTAATATTTAACTTCAAAATCTGTTTTAAGCATATAAGTTCTTTGCAAAGTGCAAATAACATAATTACACTTATATAAAGAAAGGTACACATATACATATATAATTTCAAGATTACTAAAATAAGTAAAAAAATAATCTCATTTCTTGCTCTTATTAATAATTTAGCAGTTAGAATGTTCTATCATATAATTTAAAAATTGTGTCTAAGATGTAGACATTTTTTTCGCATCATTCATTAATCCTTCACAATGAGCTCGAGTTGATTAAATTTACAACAATAGTAAATATTTATGCGTGTGTGTGAAATTCTTTTACAAATAATTACATAAGAATTAATTTCAAAATTATGCACGTTAGTGATTTGATTTTTCTTATACTAGCCCTTACTAAATAACATCTTTTTTCAATGGGAATTAAAGGCACCTCATATGATTATCATGTGTCAAATGTGGGATTAAAAAAGTTTTACATTAATGTAACAACATAAAATTAAGCAGATTGTATATGTTATTTACAATATGAAGTTTGCATTATTCATAGAAAATTAAAATTACACTAATGTTGAGAAATGCAATTAATGAATTAAATTTGAAACTAATTATCCATTTTAAAAATCATGTTTTTTGGATATCCTAGATAGTTTCGTTGTTTTTAACTTGATTCCGCAATATTTATAGCAAAATATTTTGAAATGGAAATTTTTTTTAATTTCCTTATGTATTAAAAAATAATTCATTAATTATAAAAAAAAATATGAGCATATGTATGCTACGTATTAAATAAATTTTCCTTCAAGAAGTTAGAAACTAAAATTTGGATACAAAAACATTTTATTTGGGGCAATTTTTTGAGCATTTAAAAGTTTTTACTCAGTTTATCCAAGTAAATAATTAAAGATAAATAAATTGTATATCCATTCTACTATATTTCTTTTATCACATATGTATATATTATTTAGATCCATTTTACAAAAAAATTAATTCAAAATTGATACTCTTAACTATAAAACACCTAAATTAAGTATCTATACACTGATATAAAAATTCTGAAAAAAGACTAAAAACTAAATGAAAAATGAAACATTTTCACTTAACTGATTATTTTTATAATTATATAAGGTGTGATTGCAGCAGCAATAGATTATTTATGTCTAACAACATAAAATGAAGATTGTTTTTTATTTGATAACAGAAAATGAAGAATATATACAAAAAAAAGTCATGTCTTTTTAAATAAAGTATTTTGAAAATATTTTGCCACGAATTTGTACAATATTGCGAACTTTTTATTAAAAGTCGAGCTTACTAAATATTAATTAATATTTTTTCATATTTTTAAAATAAATATGTGAAAAAAATTATTTTTAACCGCAAGAATTTTCTTTAATCTTTTAATTATCTTTCGTGATTTATTAAATCAAAGCGTTCTGAAAACTGTTTTTTTTTTTGTGCACAACTTTTTTCAATTCCTACTATTAGATCACTCTCTCCCAATATATATATATATATGTATATATATATGTATATATATATATATATATATATATGTATATATATATTTACATATCTTGTACAAATTTTTCAATCATTAATAAAATATTTTCTATTCATCAAATCAAGTTCAAATAAATAAATTTTTTAAAGTTGTAGTGGATGACACTTGATATTAATACAGTTTTTTTTCAAATATTAATTCATTAATTACCGGTTTTTCAGCCAAACTGGATGTGCACTGTTACAACAATGCAGACAAATCATGCTCTTTTTTCAATTCTTACTATTAGTTCACTCTCTCCTCCCTATATACACTGCTGGACAATTGCTACGGACGGATCACAAATTGCTATGTAGCATAACATTAAGAGAGACATGAGGCCTAGTAGGATAAGATACAGTTGCCACACTGTTCAGACATTAGAATAAAGAATATTTATTGTTCTGGAAAGTACAAAAGCTGTGAAACATCTGAAAGAAAAAAAAATGTTCATTTTATCTGCGTACGGAGAAATGGAACAATGCATCTAAAAGTCAGCAGGCACCTTAAAGAAAGGTATCAGTACGGGATATGTCCACCGTGGAGTGTGATGCAACATTCCACACGTCGTACCATACTTTGCACAACATTATCCAGAAGCTGTTGAGGCAATTTATCCCATTCCTCGGTGAGTGCACGGATGAGGGTGTTCTTGTTTGTCGGAGGATAGTTTCGACCAGCAACTTGCCTCCCCAAAGCATCCCACACATTTTCAATGGGGTTTAGATATGGAGAACGCACTGGCCATACGAGAGGTTGAATACCCTCGCTGTCTAGACAATGCTGAACAGCGAGTATTCGATGACATGTTGCGTTGTCGTCCATAAAAACAAATTTATCCCCGGCAGCACCACGGAAAAGACGAACATGAGGAAGTAGAACTTCATCAATGTATCGTTGGCCCGTCATAGTCCCATTCGCAACCACATGTAGGCGCGTGCAGCCATTGATCATGATGCCGGCCCACACCATGATACTGCATGTCGGATATCGGTCCTTTTCCTGGATATTTCCTGGACGATAAGCAGTACCACTCTCGTGCCAGATCAGTTGGCGTCTACAATCCGATGCCAGACTGAACCTACTCTCATCTGAGAATAGTACGCATGCCCAGTCCTGTTCAGTCCAATTGTGATGCTCACGACACCATTGCAAACGGGCAGTACGGTGCTGTCTGGTCAATGGGACACACACAACAGGTCTGCGTGCGTATAGTCCTCCTCCCCTCAAACGTCTGGCAACAGTTTTTCGGGAGATCTGCTTTCCTGAGGCAGCAAGAAACTGATTCGCCACCTGCTGAGCTGTGGTGCGCCTGTTCCTTTTTGCTGATAGGACGATATATTTGTCTTCTGCAGGCGTCGTACTTCTAACACGACCTCCCCCGTGCCGTCTACTACACACATTCCAGTAGTTTTAAATGACTTCCACAGCCGTGAAACAACGCTGTGAGCGATGTCGAACACCCTGGCAACATCTGTTATTTTTCGCCCTTCTTCGATCTTTCCAATAATTCGGCCACGCATAAAATCATCTATGTGATGTCGGGAAGACATACCAAAAATTTTAAGTTCGTCTATTAAATCATTCCTGTAAAACTTTGACTTGAAACAACAACTGTCCACACGCGTCAAAACCTTTAAAGCTCTTATGAACGCTATCACGTGATGAACAGAAGTGGGAAAAAAATTTGCATACTCATACTTCTTCTTACTAATATCCCGCACTTATTCTAATTTTCCACATTTTGCTTCCTTTCATTTTGTGGTTGCTATGGATGATAGTGTTATCCGTCCTTAGCAATTGTCCAGCAGTGTATATATGTATATATTTATCAACAATCATTAATAAAATACTTTATATTCATCCTTTAAAAGTAAGAAATGACTCAAAAATTTTTTTTATATTACTTGGAGTATATAATACTTTTTCTTCTAAAACAATTATTTTTTTGCAAATTCATACTTGTATTTGCAATTCAATTATAAATTCATATTACTTTTTAATTTTCAAGTAATCTGGTTTTCAAAAGATCTGTCTCTCTATTCAGTCTGATTTAAAATCAAATAAATCTAAATCCACTTAGGTTGCATCTTGCACACTTATATTGTTTCTAATCACATCGCTTAATTTTATATGAGAACTTATATTTATCGGTATTTTGATTAAAACTAATTTTTTTGTAAGAAATTCCTCACCAATAAAAAATAATAAGTGATAACCTGGAAGGAAAAGGTCACTCGATATGCGGGGATATGAACGTTTTTCTGAGGTTCTTATACGTTACTTGTATGTATAAAACAAAACATACCAGATTTATCTAGTTTTTAATCAAGTTCGATAGTTCTAAATTATAAATACAGCTCGAGTCTGCGTGCGTTTTTTCTCCCTTCACGTGAATGTATTGAATCATTAAAAAATATATCTTATGAAGAAAAACATAATACATTTTTCGTGTTGACAGATGCTGTCTTTTTCGGGAAAAATCATATTCTAGAATCTCTTTTCAGTTTATTTTCTGTTGCAGACCTTCTGAAAAATAAATCTTTTTCGATTTATTTTATCAGTTAGATGACATTTTGCTTCGCTACGGTTTCCGAAAATAAATGATTTTAGTAAACATAACTTATTTTTGATAAAAAAGGAATTCGAAGATTCGTGACAAAAATGCAGAACTAAAGAAGGGATACGGGAGGATTTGAATTTTCTACTTTTCTCGTTGTTATTTGTGAAATAAACAAATGTTAAGAGTCGTTTGAATAAATTATTTAAACTAACTTGAGTATGTGAAATGCTATACACTTTTTCTAAAATAGAATTTTCTTTTCTCTAAGTATTTTAAAACAATTTTATAATAAATAGGAGAAAAATACGTAAACTTATTTTTTAAAGTTCCTAAATCTCTTTGTTGTGACAAAAATATAAGTTTAAAAATAACTGCAAAAGAAAATATTGACTTTTAACTGCAAATAAATAAGAAATATAAATATACGTGCAATACACTTCTCTTTTTCTGGAATTTATTTGAATTTTGTTGAATAATACTATTCAGATAAGTAGATATTCTTTAAGAATAAAATATACATCAAAAGATGAACTCGAAATAAGTTATATTTTCGTCATTTTTTAAATTGAAAGGATAGAGTTCAAAAATATATTATTTAGAATCAATTCATAAAATCAGTTTTATATAGAATGGAATAGATTTATTCCCAGATTTTCGATTTTTTTATATTTGAAGATATTACTTTAGGTTTATTCTTTCTAATTTTTGCTCCTTTCGTGTAATTTTCAGAAACGCTCTAACGTTAATTTAAATATAATTTGTTTTATGTATAAGTCAACATAAATAATTCTTGTCAAGCATTTTTCACTCTTTTGGGTTACCCTGAATTGCTTCCAGCCTCGGTAGCCGAGTGACCATGGTTGCTAGTTATGTGACGGACAGTGGCGTAACGGAGAACACTTGGGGCCCCCTGCAAAGTTAGGTTTTGGGCCTCCAAGTTGGATTTTACAAAGGGCAGGTACTTGGCGATAGTCAGGCTGTGGGCCTTCTAGAGCCCTGCCCCCTGCGATGCGGGGGTGTACGTTACGCCACTGGTGACGGATCTATCCGCGATCCTTCAATTAATCCTCTTGGGAAATCTTTGGGGTATCAATTCACGTTATTCACAACGAACCCTTTGAAAGAAGAAAACCGTGATATTCAAATTAACTTCCTATATATAGTCGAAGTTTTCTAGCATTAATAGAGAGTAGGAGAGGAGATAAACTCGAATCAGGTGAGATTGCTACTGACAGGCATCATATTTGAGTTATTGTGGTTAGAAGGAAGCTTTAAAGTGACGATTGTTCACTGAGATTAAATTGATATTGGATTAAATCGGATGATATGCAAGATCTTTTACAAAGTAAGGATCGAGTTTGATAGTCTCCTAATCATTCATGTAATTCCGTCGTTGTTCCACTTTCGTGGTTAGCATCGAGACATTCTCTTACTCTTATTAATTGGATTTGTGTCTTTTCATTGTGTGATAAATAAATATAATGATTAGATCAGACCGAGTTTTTCTTCCCTACCTCCCCCACATCTAGGTGCCCAAGAGAGAGAGGTGACAGCCTCTCACGGTTGTTGACCGGCGTTGTCGAGTCACTGGTTCGAATCCTAGTGCCACTGAAGACCCGCCGTGTAGATAGGCTGATGAACGTTTAATTTGTCAAAACTCAAAGACCTAACGTTGGCTAGATGTGGTAATTTAGAGAGGGGAACGAGCTCACGCGTCATCTTTATTACTTGGCCATGGTTCAAAAGTACGAAGTCCGCCCCCAATAACGCTCATGTTGCTTCCCAGTGCAATATAAATTAAAATGAAATAAAATCATGAACACAGCAATTAAATTCATGCTTAAGTACTGTCGGACCTCTAGATTGCGAATTTTTTCCAGGAACCACGAACATTTTACTACTCTTTCTTCGTAAAATAACCTCCCAATAGCATAAGTGCATTTTCTATTCAACGAATTTTTTCTGTTGTGATTCGATTTTGTTTCTTCCTATTTTTAAATTGTTCCAGAACAATTTTTGAATTATTCTCTCTTTTAGCACATTTTATGATGATCATTTACCTTGAATTGGTTTTACCAGACACCTAACTTACTTAGAGCAATACAATGCAGAGCAATGTCAAACAAAAAACTAAAATAAAAAAAATTATAAGGACGCATTACTGGCTATAAAATAATGCATATTTAAAATTACTTGTAGGCTTAAAATTAGAAAATGTCATTCAAAAATCTATTAATTTTAATATAAAATTATTTTTTAAAGTTGAAAATATATATACATATTTCTGGACCATGTTTTTTTCTTGTTTACCTTGCAGAGTTTTCTTTTTGATGGATAAAATGTATAAAACAAAAAGAAATTAATTTACAAAAAAAAAAGTGTGAATAATTACTTTCTTTTAAATAATACATAGTGCTTAGGAATTTAAAATTCGTTTTGTATGGTTTCTAAAGTACAGTGTGGCTATAATTAAACTACAAGTGTTCAAAAGGTGCTGGAGAGAAAACTACTGGGAATACTCCAGCGAAAATTGGTATCTACACGTTTCAGAACATGTGCAAATTAAATATGCAAAAAGAAGAGAAGAAAATCGTCATTTTCACCCAATAGATGGTGCAGTACCGTATTTCAACGCTTACCGGTGGCATATACAACTTCCAAAACCGATAGATAGAGCATAATGACATTCTACGAGGCATGTAAACACACAATATACACAATCACTTACATACAGTTTAACAAAATTCCATACAATTCGCTTCAGTAATTAAATTTTTACAGTATCACGTAACTAAAAATTAACGTAAATTAATATCACAAATTAAACAAACCATGAAAACGCTTTGGAAAACAATTAAACCTTTATTTATTCAATGAAATTATTACATGATGTGCACAATTTGCGAGCCACCAAATGCAACCACGTGCTGAAAACGCAAAACAGCATGGTCCACGGTCGCATTTAAAATCTCTGTTTTAACACACCTCATGAGTCTCGTTATGCTAGATTTCAATTTAGCAACAGAAGCATGTTGCTATCTATAAACCATATCTTTCAGATGTCCTCACAGATAAAAATCGCAAGGATTAAGGTCCGGTGGACGTGGGGGCAAAGTTTTTTCGAAACCTCTGCTTGGGGCTCGGTCCGCACCAAAAATGTAGCAATTTTTTAACAGGTTTAGCGATGTGAGGGGGATGCTCCATCCTGTATAAATACCGTGGTTTCTAATCAATGTTTCTCTTGCAATGCTGGAATCAATTGTTCTCTCAACATTGCTACTCTATGTGTTCTTGTTTTTAAAACTGTTCGATGGGCTTAAAATTTGCATATATGCCGTCGAAAAGCACTTAAACATGACACAACGCCATTTATCGGTAAAAATGGCGATTTTTTTGCATATTTGACTTGCACATGTTCTGAAACGTGTATATACCAAATTTCACTGGAATATTCCCGTTAGTTTTCTCTCCAGCCCCTCTTGCAGTTTAATTATGGCCACCCTGTACATTAAAAGATGAATCTAACTAACTCTTTTTCGGGATTATAAGAGACTTCGTAAAATAGAAGTCCGACTGTATTTAATACTTATTAAATGTGTATATGCTCAAAATTTGCCCTGGGACTGTTGTATGAAAATAAAGACAGTTGTTTTTTGTGGTTATATTGTCGAGAGACTATGAAACACAGAATTTACAAAAACAAGCATGGTTGGCTGATTTAGAATCATGATTTTGTAAGCAAAAGATTGGCACATTACGTCTTTTGTCGGATTCACACAGGCACAAAGAAGATGTTTAGGTTACCGGAATGTTGGGGTGACTACAACCCGTTAAAGTTTCTATCTAGCCTATAGTAAACTTTAAAATGATTGCATAATTCTTTTTAATTTCAATGTCTTAAAAAATCATTTGAAAACTTCTTCCGTATTTTGCATATATTTATTTTGCAAATAAATTTAAAAATTTTAATACTTTTTACATCTATTAAGAGAATTTAAGAAGAAATAGATTTTTAAAAAAATCACTGCATATATGTAAAAAAAAATAGAACCCTCCTTAAAGTATGAATAATAATATTAAAAATTACTTATTTTTTTGTAATTAAGTTTCAAAAATTTTTTAAGGAAAAATACTCTGTCTTACTGTTTTTATTAAATGACCATTCTTCAATTTAAACGCTTTGAGAAAATCAAGGGGAAAAACCATTAATTCAAAGAAAATTATCATTTCTGTATGTTTTTAGCCATGGGAAGGTTCAATGTATATTGATTATACGTAGTATCTTTCTTTTTATTTAAAAGTTTTATTAGTTTCCACTGCAGATATAAAGTTATAGTAAAATTAGTCATTATATTAAGCTTCTATATTGAATTTTCTAATTACTTTAATTTCATATGACTCTACCAGTTTTAATTTACTCATATTTTTCATTTAAAGATTAATGGTAAGAAACGATTCCATTTAATAAATTTTCTGAATGTTTAATGCTACATATTATGCATATTTGATTAATAATTAATTCATAAGTCCTTTATAATAAAAGCTCTGATTTATTTGTTTCTTTAATAGTCATTTTAGCAGAAATGTTTAGTCATACTATGGCTAAAAATATAAAAAACTTAATAAATCCCTATGTATGCGCCTAGTTTTAATTTTATGAATAAAAAAAATGTAAAAAATTGAAATGTCTATGCATAATATGTTTTATAAAGAGAATTTTTAAAAAAGGAGAAACATACTTATATTGATAACTTTTTTTATTTCTTTAATTTGTAGACAAAAAATTAGCGCAATTTTAAAAAAAAATTGCCAAATAAATCAGAAATACTTTAAGATCTTTTTATTACTGAAATAAAATTCAAGAAGATAAAGCAGAATTTTAATTCAAGCATTTAGCTCATTTAGTTTTTGAATCATTTATATTTCTACATGCATGTTAGTTATATGTTATGCATGTTAGTTTTATGTATATAGTTATATGTTATTTAACTATCAATATTTTATATATACAATAATACATTTTTTTAATTAAACATCTATATTTAGAAGTGTGAATAATAAATGGAGTGTATTTAAATGTATATATCGTTATTAATACTTTTGGCCGGCACTTTAAAAAATACGTATAATTCGCAATAAAAGTGCCTTTCTTAAATGATCATAATTTAAATGTTTCATGACTCTTAAGTCTGTATCTTAAGCTTAATTAACTGTTCTAAAACAAGAAAGGTAATTACCAAGATGTATAAAAAATAAAATGATACAACTAAATTAGATACTGTCAGTGTGTATGTGTGTTTTCATCTTGAAAATGCTTTTATAATTTAAATTGGCTTTTAAAATTAGTCATGTAATGCATTTCAAATAGTCTTACAAAATATTCTCTAGAGGACCTGATAAAATTAAATACATAGCTTTACTTTATAAACATTAGAAAATTTAAAATCGTGCGACGAATAATTTTAAAAAATTAGAATCGCGTCAAGTTATCTTATAGGAAAAATAAATCTGTCTAGCTAATATCAAATGCTGATAGAATTTGGAGTTTCAGCACCATTATATATCCAAATTTTAATAATAAAATGTACGATTTCTATAATGTTTTAAGTTAAAAAATTTTCCCTTAATAAAGTTTGTCGTTGTTACATATGGTTACTAAAAAATTCTTACTTATCTATTATTATTAAATATTTAAATGTATGTATACATACTGTAATAAATATAAGAATTCAGCAAATAATCATAACGTAATGTAACATAAAAAGTCATTGATTCATATAAACAAGTATATAGCTTCATCTATTTCATTAAATTTACTTTTATGAATTACAAATGCTTAAAAGACGCGTGAAGCTTAAATATTAGTTGAAACAAGATAATTTGATTCAGATGTGAACTTTTTTTTAATTATTATGTGTTGGATTTATTACAGGTGATTGAGTTATTTTTAGCATAAATAAAATAGAACAAAAGCTGCATTTTTTAATCTTTAGGTATATTCGCCGCATGGCGTGCACCCTCTTTTTTACGAAGGTACCTGAAATGTACATGTGCAAAGCTCTTATGCTTTGAAGTCATTTATTCGAGGTATTTTTCCAATCTTTAGAAAAAATATATAGTATACTTTTTTAGAACTATACAATCCTTTAAGTTCATAAGGAATGTCATTTCTTTTAAATAAAGGGTATTTCGATATACAAAGAAGTCTCGTTTTTATGCTTGTCTTTTTTTATTTTTAAAGCTCTCATGTTTATACCCGGCGTATATTGCACACTCGCAAATTTCGATCTTATTTTTTGTGTTGAAAGTGCACGTTATACACCGGATTTCACGGTATATATTATAAACACACATTCTTATATGAATTCAAGAAGCTCCCTTTTCTCTTTGTCTTTATTTTAAATCTGAAAAAGACATTTTTAGAACATGGGATTTAGCCAGGCAGTGAAAAAAACTTTAGCATAGGATTTGACGGATTCAATTAGGATCAAAGTAATCTCATTTTCAAAGTAGATATAAAACAAAACCTCTTTTTTTTTTCTTCCTATTTCTTATTAGTCTATATAGATAATACACGGTAAAATTTTCCAAAAAGTTCCAGTGAAGAATTAATTGCTACGTAGCAGGTTTTGATTTCTTCAGAAGACAAGGAGGAATTAAATGTCCAATTTCAAAATACATTTGTGAACCACAAAGAGTTTTTTTAACCCTTTTTAAACTCACTTTTTAGAAAATCTTTATAAAAACTACATTTATATAAACAGATAATAAGCCTCTACAAAAATTATTTCAATATATTAGGAATTTCGGGATGATTTTGAAAGAAGCAGTTTTCGAAGATGAAAATTTATATCCTAACACCTACATTATCACACAACTATCTTCTTTATCTTCATATAATCTATTATACTACACATATTTTATTGTTTAAAACTCAGTGTTTCATACTATTTGGATTAACAGATATTTATAACAGTGTTTTTAAGTGCCCTCAATTATTGATACAAGCCATAGTTCGAAAAGTTCGTTTAACACTTTAAACACAAATGCTGCTCAAAAGATCATGAACTGTATTAATAAAAAACATTAACATAAAATATGTTTTATAGAGAGCCAAATAGATGAACTCTTGTTACTCTAGAATATTTATATGAACTTTCAGTATTAGTTACGTGAGTACTATTAATTTTGCTGGATGAGATACCATTACAGTTCATTAGAGATGATTAAAACAAATGGATGTAAATCATAAGTAACTTTTTATAATAATTATAGAAAGACCATATAGGCAATGTTCGTGAAAGTTCATTGTAAACATTTGCCAGTATAATTTTCAGTAAAAAGAAATCATTTAAAAATCATACAATCTTTGCTTTATATGTGAAACACACTATTCAGAAGAGCTTTTAATTAAATTAATCATTTTTTTACAAAATGTTTATCGACTTTCAATTAATTACGTTCGATTTAAATATCTACTTTATTGGCATTATTATGTTGTTTTACTGAATATTCGTATTCAATTCCTTTTCACCTGAAAGAAAACAACGATGGGTTCCAAAATAGTAACTTCGATATGAAATGTCAGAAAAAGTTTAAAAATCTTTGTCTTACAAACGTATTTATTTCTATTCTTATTACTTTGTGTTGTCTTTCCTTCTTTGGGAAATATTGGGTAATTTACAAAATTGATTTTTAATAGCTTCAAAAGATGCGAGATTGCAGTTATCAAACATTCCTTATACTTAAATGAAATATGACAGTTCAATTATAGTTTATTATATTACCTATACATCAGTCATATTACATCAAATTTATTTCTCTTATTTTTATTTGAATTATTTAATTAAAATTTTACTAATGAAAAATTTTTCGTACAAATTTGGTTTAAAAAAAAATTCTAAATTTTTAGGAAAAGAATAAACTTGTTAAAATTGCTGTAGTTTTGTAAAATATTCCATAAAATACTTGATTTTTTTAATGATGTTTTGAAAGATTTTCTTCAAAAAAAAAAACATAAGCGTATTCTAAAATTTTTAGAGAATTACTAAGAGCAATATTTTCTAGAGATAGTATTATATCGAAAAATCAACAGAACTGATAGATGTTCGCTTTCAATAGCTAATCGTATTTTATATTTATATGACATATATACTAATTATTACTAGATATTTTGAGTTCTGAATAATTAAATACAGTCTGTAGCAAATCAATTAAATAATTCCAGTTAGTAACATTTCAACTGGATATAAAGAATTCCTTAATCTCTTCATTGCAACAATACGCTGTGGAACGACATCAAAAAATACAAAAATACTTCGGAAGGAAACTGATAAATTTTTGACCTCGCATTTGAAACAGTATCGTTCTAATTATAGAATGTAATACAGAACGTCACCAAATGCCCTCAATTCTATCTTTCTGTGGATGGTATATAAATTATATATATATATTAAAAATATAAAAACTGCATAGTAAAATACAAAAGTCGATAATAGCTTTATACAATAATATATTTTAATATAGCTTTATACAATAATATACTAACCTTAGTACCCTAAATATCTCATTTTTAAAAAAAAATCATGCAAGTGTAAATATAGAAATTATGACAAAAAAGAATCAATTTTTTTTACCTAGTTTTGATTTAAATTTCAATATTATTCCCTTAAATAGAATTCTGAATTTTAATCATTTTTTCGAAATAAACTATCATTTAATGTAAATTACAGAAATTCGTACATGAAATTAATTCCCAAGTATTCCAAAGATTAAGAAAAGCGAGAAATATAGGATTAATTATAAAAACTGTAATATTGTACATCGTTATATAATTTTTCTTCTTTTTCACGGTTTTTTTTTTCCTTCTTAATCGAGTCTAACAGAATTCTGAAAAATTGAAAATTGTTACTCTTCAATTTCTTCAAGAATAGTAATAAATTTTTGTTAGAATAAAGACTTACTATTTAAGCATCATAGTTTTTTAAGTTACTTGACAATGTTCAATATGATTGTAAAAAGTTACAGAGAATAAAGCTTCTGAATTTCATGCTTTTTTAAAAAAATTTATTCCATTAACACATGTATATAATTCTAAATATGTCTTTTTACACAATATATAACAAATTTAAGTAATTAAATTTAAATAAAGTAATGATGAAGCCTTTTAGCGAGAATTAATTTTTCAATGAAAATGTTTATTTTTCATTGCTTTACAAATTATAAAAGTTTATATTATAATAATAAAAATAAAAATATGTAATTGCTGTCACATATACAGGAAAAAAAATTTTAATTAAGATTAAGATATAATAAGATTTTATAATAAAATTACTCTGCAAGTCTTCGAATATTATATATTTCAATTTATTGTCATTTATATAAAAAGTTACTCAGTTTAGAAAAGAGCAGAAAAAGTTACATTTTTCTAGTGTTTTTTATACATTCTAGTGAAGCATTTGATAGTGTGACATTTATAATATTTTTGCTAACTCTAATTATTTAAAAAGAGAAAAGAGTTTAACCTTTTAAAGAATACTTGTACCATATATATAATATTTTGCTTATTTTTTTTCTTTAAATATTCTACTTTTTTTGTAAAAACCAATATTAACCTTTAGATTAAAAAAACATCTGTATTTGATTCTACACGGGTTGTAATCCTGTACATTTATTCCTGTATTGGAAAAAAAATAATAATTTGCTCATGAAACAAGATTTGCACAAGAAAGAAATTTATATAAAAAGTAGATACATAATAAAACTTAATTAAAAACGACGATTAATTATTCTATGAATAGTTTCAGCTCTAATTCGCTACAAACGTCGAAAAGCGCTTTCTTAATTCGACTAAACACTTGTTGCAAACGAAAATCAATGTCATAAAAAATTAAACTTTTAAAAGCAATTCTTTTTTTTATTCAACAAAAATGCATTAAAAAAGCGGGTGTGAAAATGAATTCTTACCGGCAGCTCAATGAATTTCGCTATTCGGAAATGAGTTGGAAATTTACCTGAGAGCAGGAAAGCCTAGTCAATAGCTATACTTCAAAGATTTTTGCGTATATGTGATAAAGAAGCTACGAGCCATGCATTTAAATCGAGATGCACGGCTGCGCCACCTACGAAATGAGCAGTCTGTTAGATGAGAATGCTCGAACTAAGTAAATAATCGGTATATATATAAAAAAATTAATACTGGAAGAAAAAAATATTTTTGCTAAAAAGGGAACAAAAAAAATAAAATCCCAAGTGATCGACATTGAGAGAAAAACAAGAATATTGGCGTATTTATTTTTGGAAGTCAATATATCGTTTGACAATTTGCGAACGATAATCTAGAATGTCAATTAAGATAAAAGATCTCTGAACAATTTAAAGTAATACGCAAAGATATTATTTTTTACAGGAATGTTTTTATTCTTAAAAACATCGCAAGCGCTTGTTATCGGGAGAAGAAAATTGTTTACTTCTAGAGTTAAGGCATGTTCCTTCGGCAATTTTCTAATTGAACTTCTAGAATGTCAATTAGGATAAATGATTCTCAAGGCTAATTGCTAAATATAGTTGTATTTGAAAAAGTATTGTTGTGAGAAAAAATTTTAATCCAATAATAAATTTATTTATTACAGGATTTATTATTTTCTTACGGGTTAACAGAATTTTTTTTAACAAAATTACATACACAAAAGGAAATTGGAGAGAGGAAATTATTCATGTTAATAACATTTATTTTTTTTTGGTTCACTTTCCTCGTATTTTCTTCTTCGGTCTTTCCTTTTTTTTTTTTTTCATTTGCATTTTTTAAATATTTCTTTGGATTAAAATTGTAAAAAAATAAATAAATGATAAAAATGTTAAATTAATTTCAAGGAAATTCATTACTATTTAAAATATGCACTAATTCCTAAATATGCTTTTCGCTACTACTCAAATTTTTAACTGAAAATTTATTTTAGTTTTAGTTTCGAAAGCAACAACAATAAAAATTTAACTAAAGAAAAGAATGTTTAATGCTATGAAAATGATTTAAGCAACAAAATAAAGAAATTAAGCTTCCTACGTAAAATTTAGTTGTTCGCATTCGGTAAACCATTAAATTCTTTAAAGAACCTCCATCCCCCCTCAAAAAAGATTCAAAATTTCTTAACATTAAATGAAATGAAAATAATTAAAATTTATTTAATTATATATCTTCAAATTTAGAGAATTGCTATACATTTACTCAAGTACCAAACCTGCACCAATTTAAAGCTAATAATTTTTATTTAGATTTAGTTAAAAAGGTTTTAATATTTCATGTTGTCTTGTGTGAAGTTTCATGGCGCAACTAAGAGGGGCATATACTATATCACAAATCCATGAAGATAAACAAATGTTAAATATTGATTAAATGTATGTATGCATGCATATATTTAATTAATTACATACTCTAAGTATTTTACCTAAGGATAATACATATTTGTGTTCTATACTTAAAATTTAAATCGCATTAGTTAATATTTTTCTCAAATAATTTTTTTTTACTTCCTTAAGGGGGATATATATAACCCCGAAGTTACTCTTCTAAAATAATTAAACTCACTATATCAAATTTATTCTGTACCAAAAAAAATTCTACACCTATGATAAAAAGGACTAACATATTTCTTCTTCTTTTCTTATTTTTATATATCTAATTATTATTATTTTTCTTATTTTTTTTTCTTTTCTGATAATTTAATACTTTGCAAAATTTTTCTAAGAAACGCACAGATAATTCAGAAAATATTATTCATACAAAGCAATCGTGATTTTAATTCCGATACTAAAAGTACAGTCAATAAACATTTCGAAAGAGAGTTATATTAAAGTCGTACTATAAAGCAACACGAGGGTTATTGGTGACGTATTTCATAATTTTGAGCCTGGGTCAAGTGATGAGGATGACACCAGAGCTCTGGCACCCCCTCTCCTTACTACCATATCAGTGGGAGAACATTGAGTCTCAACAGATTTAACATACATTGGTGCACTCTACACCATTGGTCTTCAAACTATGTTCCACCGAACCCTAGGGTGCCACGAGTTATAATAAAAACTTTGAAAAGAAACTTATAAATATGCATGCAAAATGTATTCACGTTCTCCATGAAGTTTGCATAATTACTAGAATCTAAAGCTCATCCTACTAATTAACTCTGAACATTTTATTTATATACAGTGGGCCACAAAAGTGTTCGTACACTTGCAATTTCTTATAAAATTTAATGTTTTCGACTAATAAAAATTACTATATTATAATTATAATTTTTTACGGTATCTGCAATGTGTTTTGAATGGAGTAGCATAGTTAATTTTTTTAAAAAAAGGAAAATAATTTTTTTCAATAATTAATTATCAAAAAACTGCTAAAAAATTACGCCACAAAAGTCATCGTACACTTAACAAAAATCTCAACTTAGCTTTAAATATTGTATTTCTTTCTTAATTTAGTACTTAGTAAGATATCTTTTAGTGTCCTCAACAATTTTTAAGCGTCTTGGTATATATTTAATCCATTTTTTTTGTAATTTCTGCATCGATTTTCCACCATTCTTCTGTGATTATTGTTTTTACTTCACATTATGCGTTCATGTGTCGTGTTTTCTTTTTTGTACATCAAACTCTCACCAAATATGCTCTACTGGGATAAATAAAAAGATTGAGGAGGTGTTTTCAAAATTTGGGGACAGTTATAAAGACATCAGTGGCGTACTATGAGAGAAGTGCGCTTGGCATTATTATCCTTTTAAAAAGTGAAGTCGTTTCCAATATCCAAATTTTGGGCGAATAATTTAAAATTTCTCTTTAAAATATTTAAATAGAGCTCATGATTCACAATATCAATAAAAAATACCAAATTACCTAATTCTGTGGCCGATTTACACCCCCTCGCAAGAACACTTCTACTTCCATATTTTATTGATCTAACTAGATTCTTGGAATTAAGTTTCAGAAAATTCTAAATTGACAGCAAATTGATTTTGATGGCAGACAATTCAACATTTTTGGTTGCGATGGGCCTATAATAGCTTGCAAATGAAAAAGTAAGGAGTTTAATCCCATGAATTTATGTGGAACAAGAACTCCTTTACTTCCATGCTGAAGTATGGAAGTGAAGGTGTTCTGGCGTGGGGGTGTAACTTGGCATCAGAATTAGGAAATTTGGTATTTTTTCATGGTATTATGAATCATGAGCTCTACTTAATTATTTTAAAGAGAAATTTTAAATTATTCGCCCGAAATTTGAATATAGGACAAAACTTCATTTTTTAACATTATAATGACGCCAAGAGCACTGCTCTCCATGTACGCCGCTGGTACCTCTATAACTGTCCCCAAATTCTAAAAAACCTCCTCAATCACTGAATTTAGCCCAGTAGAACTTATTTGGTGAGATTCTGATGTAAAAAAAAGAAAGCGGGACAAAAATAATCACAAAATGTGAAGTAAAAACAATAATCACAGAAGAATGGAGGAAAATTGATGCAGAAATTACAAAAAAACTGATTAAAAATATACCAAGACGCTTAAAAGTTGTTGTGGACACTAAAAGATATCCTACTAAGAGTACTAAATTAAGAAAAAGAACACTATTTAAAGTTAAGTTGAGATTTTTGTTAAGTGTACAATGACTTTTGTGGCGTAATTTTTTAGAAGCTTTTTGATAATTAATTATTAAAAAAAATAGTTATACTATTTTTTAAAAATTAAATATGCCACTTCATTAAGAACAAGTTGCAGATATGGTAAAAAAATTACAATTACAATATATTAATTTTTATTAGACGGAAACATACCATTTTATAAGAAATTGCAAGTGTATGAACACTTTTGTGGCCCACTGTATAACTTTATTTTGCAAAACTTTTTAAGCTTGCAATGTAATATAATAAAAGAATATTTAAACGCGTTTTATCTTTATACAGTTGGCGACAAAAGTGTTCATACACTTGCAATTTCTTATAAAATTTAATGTTTTCGACTAAAAAAATTTATATATTGTACTTGTAATTTTTTATGATATCTGCAACGTATTCTTTATGGAATGACATAATTATTTTTTAAAAAATAGTATAACTTTTTTTAAAAAAAATTAATTATCAAAAAGCTACTAAAAAATTACGCCACAAAAGTCTTGGTACACTTAACAAAAATCTCAACTTAACTTTAAATATTATATTAATTTCTTAATTAGTACTTATTAGGATATCTTTTACTATCCACAACATTTTTTTAAGCGTCTTAGAATAGATTTAATCAGTTTTTTTTTGTAATTTCTGCATCGATTTTCCTCCATTCTTCTGTGTTTATTGTTTTTACTTCACATTATGCGTTTATAAGTCGTGTTTTCTTTTTTGTAGATCAAAGTCTCACCAAATATGTTTTACTGGGCTAAATAAAGTGATTGAGTAGGTGTTTTCATAATTTGGGGACAGTTATAGAGACACCAGAGGCGTACAATGAGAGCAGTGCCTTGGCGTCATTACCCTGTTAAAAAATTAAGTAATCTCCAATATCCAAATTTCGAGCGGATAATGTAAAATTTCTCTTTAAAATAATTAAATAGGATCTCATCATTCATAAGATCGTTAAAAAAATACCAAATTACCTAATTCTGTGGCCAATTTACACCCCCACGCCAGAACACCTTCACTTCCATACTTCAGCATGGAAGTAAAGGAGTTCTTGTTCCACATAAATTCCGGGGATTAAACTCCTTACTTTTTCATTTACAAGCTATTATAGGCCCCTCAAAACCAAAATTGTTGAATATTCTGCCATCAAAATCAATTTGCTGTCAATTTAGAATTTTCTGAAACTTAATTCCGAGAATCTAGTTGGATGAATAAAACATGGAGGTAGAAGTGTTCTTGCGAGGGGGGGTAAATCGGCCACAGAATTAGATAATTTGGTATTTTTTGTTGATATTGTGAATCATGAGCTCTATTTAAATATTTTAAAGAGAAATTTTAAATTATTCGCCCAAAATTTGGATATTGGAAACGACTTCACTTTTTAAAAGGATAATAATGCCAAGCGCACTTCTCTCATAGTACGCCACTGATGTCTTTATAACTGTCCCCAAATTTTGAAAACACCTCCTCAATCTTTTTATTTATCCCAGTAGAGCATATTTGGTGAGAGTTTGATGTACAAAAAAGAAAACACGACACATGAACGCATAATGTGAAGTAAAAACAATAATCACAGAAGAATGGTGGAAAATCGATGCAGAAATTACAAAAAAAATGGATTAAATATATACCAAGACGCTTAAAAATTGTTGAGGACACTAAAATATATCTTACTAAGTACTAAATTAAGAAAGAAATACAATATTTAAAGCTAAGTTGAGATTTTTGTTAAGTGTACGATGACTTTTGTGGCGTAATTTTTTAGCAGTTTTTTGATAATTAATTATTGAAAAAAATTATTTTCCTTTTTTTAAAAAAATTAACTATGCTACTCCATTCAAAACACATTGCAGATACCGTAAAAAAATATAATTACAATATATTAATTTTTATTAGTCGAAAACATTAAATTTTATAAGAAATTGCAAGTATACGAACACTTTTGTGGCTCAGTGTACATATACTTTCTACTAGATTGTGAATATTCAATTGCTTACTATTTTGGGTTCCA
This sequence comes from Trichonephila clavipes, assembly GCA_019973935.1. NCBI lineage: Eukaryota > Metazoa > Arthropoda > Arachnida > Araneae > Nephilidae > Trichonephila > Trichonephila clavipes. The sequence goes on along the minus strand of BMAU01001248.1, from coordinate 66,558 downwards.
CGAGATGATTTTATACTCATTAGCACAATTTCTTGCAAAATTATAGTTTTCTAAAGGAAAATTGTACCTTTTTGAATTTGCAGAAAAAACAGTTATAATGAAGGAAACGAAACTTATATATTTACAGATTCGATATTAAAATCTAAATTTATGCAAAAACAACTCCTAAATTTTGTGTTTCAAAGTCATGCAAAATACACAGTATTTCTCGCACGTCTATGAATATTTTAATGCCATTCAGAGAATTTTGTTTAAGGGAAATATATTTCTCAATATGTGTGGCTAAGAAAACAAATTAAACTCAGAATATACACTGCTGGACAATTGCTAAGGACGGATAACACTATCATCCATAGCAACCACAAAATGAAAGGAAGCAAAATGTGGAAAATTAGAATAAGTGCGGGATATTAGTAAGAAGAAGTATGAGTATGCAAATTTGTTTTCCACGTCTGTTCATCACGTGATAGCGTTCATAAGAGCTTTACAGGTTTTGACGCGTGTGGACAGTTGTTGTTTCAAGGCAAAGTTTTACAGGAAAGATTTAATAGACGAACTTAAATTTTTTGGCATGTCTTCCCGACATCACATAGATGATTTTATGCGTGGCCGAATTATTGGAAAGATCGAAGAAGGGCGAAAAATAACAGATGTTGCCAGGGAGTTCGACATCGCTCACAGCGTTGTTTCACGGCTGTGGAAGTCATTTAAAACTACTGGAATGTGTAGTAGACGGCACGGGGAAGGTCGTGTTAGAAGTACGACGCCTGCAGAAGACAGATATATCGTCCTATCAGTAAAAAGGAACAGGCGTACCACAGCTCAGCAGGTGGCAAATCAGTTTCTTGCTGCCTCAGGAAAGCAGATCTCCCGAAAAACTGTTGCCGGACGTTTGAGGGGAGGAGGACTATACGCACGCAGACCTGTTGTGTGTGTCCCATTGACCAGACAGAACCGTACTGCCCGTTTGCAATGGTGTCGTGAGCATCACAATTGGACTGAACAGGACTGGGCATGCGTACTATTCTCAGATGAGAGTAGGTTCAGTCTGTCATCGGATTGTAGACGCCAACTGATCTGGCGCGAGAGTGGTACTGCTTATCGTCCAGAAAATATCCAGGAAAAGGGCCGATATCCGACATGCAGTATCATGGTGTGGGCCGGCATCATGATCAATGGCCGCACGCGCCTGCATGTGGTTGCGAATGGGACTATGACGGGCCAACGATACATTGATGAAGTTCTACTTCCTCATGTTCGTATTTTCCTAGGTGCTGTCGGTGATAAATTTGTTTTTATGGACGACAACGCAACATGTCATCGAACACTCGCTGTTCAGGATTGTCTAGACAGCGAGGGTATTCAACGTCTCGTATGGCCAGCGCGTTCTCCAGATTTAAACCCCATTGAAAATGTGTGGGATGCTTTGGGGAGGCAAGTTGCTGGTCGAAACTATCCTCCGACAAACAAGAACACCCTCATCCGTTCACTCACAGAGGAATGGGATAAATTGCCTCAACAGCGGCTGGATAATGTTGTGCAAAGTATGGTACGACGTGTGGAATGTTGCATCACACTCCACGGTGGACATATCCCGTACTGATACCTTTCTTTAAGGTGCCTGCTGACTTTTAGATGCATTTTTCCATTTCTCCGTACGCAGATCAAATGAACATTTTTTTTTTTTTTCAGATGTTTCACAGCTTTTGTACTTTCCAGAACAATAAATATTCTTTATTCTAATGTCTGAACAGTGTGGCAACTATATTTTATCCTACTAGGCCTCATGTCTCGCTTAATGTTATGCTACATAGCAATTTGTGATCCGTCCTTAGCAATTGTCCAGCAGTGTATAATGTGATTGCATTTAATCTCAACAGACTTAGATTTCTACAGTTTATGTGAAAAAAGTAAACACATATCCCACTTAATAAATATAATGCATGGGTAGGTGGCACCTTTGATCACAAATGAATATTATTAATGAGTATATTATACACTCTGTCGCAAAAAATATATTTGGAAGAAATCAAGCTACAATCACGAAACTCGGCAAGAATGTAGTCTGGTAAGAGATATGCAAATGATTAAAATTTCGAAGCCAATGAGTCAAGGCTATTATATTAGTTGCGCAACTGGGAGAGTTTAAAAGCATGAGTTCCAAACGAATCTGATGACTTTGATAGACGATATTGAGACTTAGGATGCCTCTAAGACGTAACCGGCGGCAGTACGAGCAGCTGACTGACTTTGATAGGGGCCGCATAATAGGCCTCAGAGATGCAGGTTGGTTTTTAATTGCTCGGTGTTGGCAACAGTGGATCACAGAAGGTAGAGTGTACCGTCGCGGAGGGTCAGGACGTCCCAGGAACACAAATGATCGCGAGGATCGTGCAATCAGAAGAGGGCCATTTCGGCACCAACAACGTCGCTAGCATCGATTCAACGCCACTTACCTCCTTCCAGACATCCAGTGCCATCAAGAGAAACCATAAGGAGACGACTGACCGAAGTTGGCTTGAGGAGCCGACGTCCGCTAAGACGCTTGCCACTCACCCCACATCATAGGCAGTGTCGACTGGATTTTGCCGACCTCGGACAACTTGGAGTGTGACAGACTGGAGACGTGTCATCTTCAGTGATGAATCCCGATTCAGTCTCAGTGCTGATGACCACCGCACACGTGTCTGGAGGCGCACCGGCCAGCGGTCCGATCCGGCATTTATTGTCGAGCGGCATACAGCAATTTCACAATGTGACAGTGTGGGAGCAATTTCTTGGGACACACGATCATCTTTAGTGGTCCTTCAAGGCACTTTGACAGCTCGCAGATACGTGGACGATATTTTAACGCCGATTGTGCTATCCATGCTATCAAGTCGCCCAGGTGCCATTTATCAACAGGATAATGCTCGTCCACATACTGCGCGACTCTCCCAACAATGTCTTCAAGATATGACGTTTACCATGGCCTGCCAGGTCACCAGATCTTTCGCCAATAGAACATGTCTGGAACGCGCTGGGAAGGCAACTGCAGCCGTCCCGAGATACAGGAGAATTAACTGCGCAGATGCAAAGACTATGGCAGGATAGGGGGTCATAAGTGATCTAATTGAATCGATGCCACGCCGAATTTCGGCTTGTATAGCTGCCAGAGGTGGCTTTACTACTTACTGATTTTTAAACTTTGCAAGCTGTAACCGCTTAATAAAATGATATTTTGTTCTGAATTTTTAATCATTTGTTTATTTTCATATACACTACATGCATACAAATTTCGTGAATGTAGCTCAATTTCTTCTGGGTGCATATATTTTTTGCGACAGAGTGTATTAAAAATTAGATTAGAGAGAATTTTTAATAATAAATGCAATATATATTTTTAATTGCCTTTACGTATGCCCTATAACTATTCTTCTAAATATGTAGGTGAAATTTGGTTTCATGAAAACATTTTCTAGTTCTAGGGGGCTCCACGAGAACACCTTCAAGTTCTAGGGTTTCCGTAAGTTGAAAAATTTGAAGACCACTGCTCTACACCAGTGTTTCCAAAGTGGTCTATTTCGCCTCCCCCGGGGTCTATGACGACCTGCAAGGGGTTCATGTCGGCGAAAAAGTTATTTGGGGGTCCATGAGGTGTAAGTCAGGTTTAGAGTTTTGATCGTGAATGAAAAATAATAAGTACGGTTCAAGGAATCAACTAGCAAATTATATTCTTTTTTTTTTGTTCTGGTACCTCCCGCTGTCAACTGCTTTTAAGGCTATATTTTCAAAATGTAAAAGAGCCTGAATTAAGGTTTCCGACTACGTTCGGAACGGTGATTTTGCAAAAGCGTATAAATGGATAACATTTATGCTATTTAGTATCACTTAGATTAGAAAATGTATATAAAACTGTTTTAAGAATAATATTACAATAAAAATTTATTTAAGTACAATATTTCAGCTAAAAATTAACTTAGAATAAATTTTTTTCAAAATGTTCTCCTTTTGTAAAAAATGCTTCTATTATAATAATATTTTTCCTATAGATAGCTCAGACCTCTGTACAGAGGCTCAACTAGAATTTTTGAAATATATAGCTTAGAAGTGAGTTTATAAGTGTTTTACGACAACAGAGGGGAGAAATTTTAAGAAAAAAACACTGATAATTATTTCAAATGATCGTAACTCTGAAAATAATGTGCATTTTTCAAAAATCATAGTTGAGCCTCTGTACAGAGGTCTGAGCTATATACAGGCAAAATATTATTATAATAGAAGCAATTTTCACGAAAGGAGAACATTTTGAAGAAAGGTTATTCTAAGTTAATCTTCAGTCGAAATATTGTATTTAAATAACTTTTTTTGCCAAAATGTCCTTAAAACAATTTTATACTTTTATTCTAATCTAAGTTACACTAAATATCATGAAAATTATCCATTTATGAGCGTTTTGAAAATCACGGTTCCGAACGTAGTCAGATAACTTTAATTCAAAACACATTTTCCGACAGAATTTTTTTTAAAAACTTTTATGTAAATTCTTATTTTTGCAAGCATGTTTTTTCCTGCGTGCCTTAGTTCATGCATGTGTTTATATCTTTATATATAAAAATTTTCTGTGTGTGTGTATGTGACTAAACTCCTCCTAAACGGCTGTACCGATTTTGATGAAATTTTTTATGTGTGTTCAAGTGGATTCGAGAATGGTTTAGATTCAAAATTAGGTCCACTATCACAATTAGTTAAAAAGATATTAATTAAAAACAATAAAAATATTCAGCTCAATATTCACCTGCATTGTTGTAGCAACGTTATTGTTATAAAAATGACGTAAGTTGTCGTCGAAAATCGATTTTCAGCCAAACTGGCCAAACCGGGTCTTTATTGCTACAAAAATGCAGAGGAATCATGCGTTTTAGTATTTTTAATTAATATCTTTATATATGTAATTCTTCTGTGCGTGTGTATGTGACTGACTCCCCCTAAATGGCTGAACGATTTTGATGACATTTTTTGTGTGGGTTCAAGTGGATTCGAAAATGATTTAGATTCACAATTTGGTCCAATATCGCAATTAGTTAAAAAGATATTAACTAAAAACCTTAAAACGCATAATTGTTTTACCCCTTTGTGCTGTTTATTCTGCTAATGCGCGGCAAGAGAGAAAAAAGAAAGAAGAGGGGAGAATTTTTTTCGATATTTCCGCCGTTTTTAAAATTGCAATCTAATTTTTCTATCAAAATCAGACAAAAAATAATTACAGTATCGGAAAGATTATTTATTTCACTATGATACGGCATATATCTTTATGTATAAAAATCTTCTGTGCGTGTGCATGTGACTAAACTTCTCCTAAACGGGTGGACCGATTTTGATGAAATTTTTTTGTCTGTTCCAGTGTACTCGAGAATGGTTTAGATTCACAATTCGGTCTGATATCGCAATTAGTTAAAAAGATATTAAGTGAATTATATCTTTATATACAAAAATCTTTTGTGTGTGTGTATGTGACTAAACTCCTCCTAAAAAGGCTGGACTTTTTTTTTTATTTAAAATTATTTCTTATCGGAAATCTATGCTAATAAAAGAAAGAGTTTGTGTGTGTGTTTCACTTCTAAGCAACCCGGAAGTACAAAACTTGGCACATAATTACTATAGGTAGTTATGGTGTGCACTAAGAAGAGGATTTTTGGAAATTCGCTTTAGATTTTCTTAAGATTAAATTTTTAAGTAATTTTCCCAATTTTTTTTTTTTTTTTTTTTTTTTTTTGTGGAAAATTGCAAGGTGAAGTTGTACTTCTAACGCTGACCCCAATGATTGCTTCAGATTCACCTATACCATTCAAACGTTTACAACTTCCAATTTGCTTGGCATTTCCTATGACTATTATTAAGTCACAAGGTCAAAGAATGAAGATTGTGGCTTAAATTTAGAAAATCCGTGCTTTTCTGGCGGCCAATTATATGTTGCGTGTTCCAGAGTTTGAAAACCATCGAATTTTTTTGTTTATACCCCTCAAGAATTAACCAAAAATATTGCACAGCCATTAGCATTACGATAAATTAAGCTTTTGTACAATTTAATAAATATACCTGTTATAAGATAGTTTGAGTCTCAACTTTTTCACCTTTAATTTTATTCACACAGCCTCTACATTAAGCTTCGCTCATAGTATACACATACTCACACGCTATCGATTGATCGAATTGTGATAACCGTATATGTAATGAAGTTAGATATTGTAAAAAATTTTAATACACATTTTCATAAAAACGGTCCACATTGTAAAGCTTATTCATAAAAATTTTTGGAATTTTTGAATTTAAGATATTTGTACAGGACAACGTCTGTCGGGTCCGCTAGTATATGTATATATATAATTTATATATATATTATTTATTTTTTGAAAAATACTTTTCTTATGTAATTGTTTTAGGATTTTTCTACTTTTCTTACGTAATTGTTTTGCGATTTTCCTGCATTAAGAGTGTGGGAGAGTTTGTTACATAATAGTAGTGAGTGGTTTTGTCATACTCTCTGAGTTTTTACATACTCTGGATTTTTGTTTATTTTATTTTATTTGGTTTTTCCTACCGAGTTGCAAAGGGGAAAGGTTGGCGCCTTCAAACTAGTTTAACCCCACTTATTCGGTCCCAAGTCCGAAATTGCTTTCTGACTCGCTAGGTTCTTCTTTTTTGTAGTTTCTTTTTTTATTTTTCTATAATTTGATCTTCATGTTTAGCTTTATATTTTTATTATGTTATTTCTTGTTATGTTCATTATCTATTATTTCTTGTTTTTGATATATAATACAAATTTCTTTCATAAATATAAATATATATATATATATATATGGGGCGCTGGTCAGGAATGGCCCTTCGTTTATGATTAAATATAGATTTAATTACTCGTACTTATTTACATGCTATATACAATGTAGATAATTATACAGTCCGTCATTAACGCGCGAAGTGTTATCGTCTTCGTGTGTCTTAATCCATGCAAATGGCGTCTTTGCTCTCCGTCTTTCTCAGTCCGTCATCTCGTCCATGCCTACGTCTTACTATAAAGGCGTCGTACCACGTTCTAATTGCATCGGCTCCCGCGACGTCAAGCGTCTAATGACTGGCAGGCTCCCATAACACTCAGTGCGTTCGTGAGCATGAGGAGTAGAATAATTGGAGTGGCTTGGAAATAGCGGTCGGCACCATATATATATATATAATATATATAATACTGCGTTTTTAATATTCTAAAGTATTCCATAAATAAAACCTAATATGAAAACATTCTAAATTAAAAACTCATTCAGCATTACGATGAATAAAAGAAATATAGACACATTTTATACCTGAAAAAAATGGATCAAATCAGACTTAAACTGGGTGATGAAATAAAATATGTAGCCCTCTATAAAATAGCGAAGTCAATATATTATGTTATTGTTAAGAAGAATTTTTTTATCTAAGAAAAATAAGCTTTACTTATATACTCTATGCTTTAACATTAAGCGATTCATAACACTTTTTAAATATTTAGAGCAAGCACATTAAATGATTTTGAAATACCCCAAAAACAAACCATTTTAATATGTGTCATTTTTTTTCATTATTTACGAAAGTAATGGATTTTGAAATAAGATTAGTAGTTTTATATATATATATATATATATATATATATATTCAATCCAAGTTCATTTCTATAAATATTGTATGGATAGAGAAATGGGTTTTTAAGGCTATAAGGCAAAAGTACGAGAACCTGAACTAAACGCGGAGCACATTTTCAAACAAAAAAATACCTCAATTTTCATAAAAATTTGCAACATTATAACTCATACATCTATTAACAATATAGCTTTTCGAAAATTTCAAAATATTCCTTGAGTATTATTTTTTTTCATTTTAACACGTGAAAGGACAGCTCATTTAACATTACGGTATAGGAGAAAAAACGCGAAATACATTTTATACCAGAAGAAATGGCTCAGCTCTGTCAAAAAAGTAAAGAATGATAAAATATGTTGTTCTCTAAGGGGAACTGAAGCCAGAATATAATATTAATTTTTCATTTCTTTTATATCTGAAAAAAATGTACCTATTTCGGGTCCTACTCTTTAATTTTAAACGAAAACAGCCTTAAAAAATAATGGTTGTTCATTGTTTGAATTTGCTGCTTAGATTTTGTGGTGTACAGGAAACGAAAACACAAAGCCAGGCTACAGATATATATTTAAGCTTTAATTACCAAAACTTGTTGAATCCGACCATTTTACACAATTTGCCGTTTCTCTATCTTACCAGGAACGTCTCTTCAAAAACCTGCCCACTTCTTAGTTCGCAAAATTGAAGTTTCACATCATTTCGAAATGGAGTTCAATTGCGCATGCTCTTTAGAGGAGTCTGTTGGAAAATGTAGGGGAAATGGGTTTCAGGAAACCCTTGTGTGTGCCCTCTTGCAATCTAAGGCAATCACTATGGGCATAAATAGTGTGTGTGTGTGTGTGTGGTTTTCTTTTCTAATAATTATCGCTACAGTCTCGATACATATTTCACTGACTATAAAATAAATTTATATCTTTAATATATGTATAATAATTTAATATAATAAAGATAAAGATAAATTTATAATCTTTGAATGATTATCGCTTTAAAGCAACTTAGAGTCTGCGTACTTTTGAATCTTTGCCAAATTAGGAACACTTTACCTGAGATTGCATTTCCTTTTTTAATTTCCACGGCTTTCGGTGATAGAAAAGCATTATTGAGACGTCAATTAAATTCTTTAAAACGTCTTTTAGGTATTCTTCGTAACTCTGTTTTAGGATAAATTCTTTTTTTTTTTTATTTTATAAATTTGAATACTCCATACTTTATCGCGCACGCTTTATTATTTTTATGTTTATATTGACCATGATTTTTCATTAAGATATTTTTACATATTTGTGCCTTCATCCGTGTACTCATCAAATAATAATGAACAAAATGCGAGGAGGGTATTATGGAGTACCATTTACATTTCTGATTTTAAATTTAACGTTTTTGATTTTAAAAAAAAAACACCCCGAAAGCTTGAGTCTATACTATAACTATTTATACTGAATTTGTACTGTCATAAAAATTATTCATTTTGCAGTTATAAAAAAAATTATTTAATAACAAATTATAGTTTTTTTAAAAAAAAAACTACAAAAGATCCTTTTATAGTTAATCGAACTAAGTTGTAACTTAATCTGTTAGTCGCCGAATCTGGAATTAGTCGCCAAATTTGCAAATAGGATCTGAAATTAGTCACCAGATGCTTGATGGGATCTGAAAATGGGAAATCATTAATCCTGACTAGCTGCATGACCCGGCGTCGCACGGGCTACCTCTACTTTTATAAATTTTCCCCTTCCTTCACAAAATCAGCACTTCTAATACTCTTTTTCAAAATGACTTCCACCCCCACCCCCCTCGTCTGCTTAGCCCGGCTTGTTCGGGCTTTCCTTTTTTATTATTAAAACTATTAAATTATTATTAAAATTATAATTTATTATTAACATTATATATATATATATATATAATCCAAAACTTAAAAATACACAGATAGTTAGAACCTAAGATAACTATACTAAGTAGGAAGAAATAGGCACAGTAGTACAATAATTATTATTAACATTATAATTTATTATTAAAATTACAACTTATTATTAAAACTATAATTTATTATTAAATTGATTATTTATTAACGAAATCATTATTTTATTATTAAAATTATTTACATAAATTTATTAAAGTTATTTAAATTTATTTAAAAAGAACTTCTTAAATAATTTATAAAATTATAAATAATTAAATTAATAATGTATAAAAAAGACATATTTTTTATTATATTAATTGTAAAATAATTAATTCAATATAATAATAATATACTTTATAAATTATTTTATATTATATATAATATTTTATTTATAATATATTGTATTTCACATTACAAAACTATTTGTAACTAATTTTTATGTGAAGTATCACTTATATTTATTATATATTTTATTATAAATATTACTTATTAATATTCAAATACATTTGTAAAATTTAGTATAAATATTTATATAATTACAGTAATTTTTTTTACTTTATAAAATACAAAATAATTACATAAAATATCATTTAATATTTAATAAATCTTTCATAAAAAAATTATTTAATTTTAAAAAATAATTAAATGAATTGAAAAAAAAAGTTGATCGATGAATCGAACCCTTAACCTCACACATAGTAAGCCGATGATTTACCAATCAAGCGACGAACTCGTTGGAGGAACTGGAAAATTAATTGCATAAAAGCTAAGTATGAATTTGGAAGACTTCTCTCTCCAAATTGACTGGCCATTCGGCGGAATTACGTTGAGAGTTGAACACTCTAAAGAAGTACTACTATTACACCAAGTCTCGACCCCAAATGAATTTCCTTAGTCATGCCCTCTCCTTGTAAGACATTAGATTTGAGATCGATATGAAATTATTAAAAGATAATTGTGCTATGAATGTACACAATCAAACTATATTTTTCATTCTTGTATTATATTTTCTGATTTATCTTATTGAAAATTTCAATATAAAAAGTGGAAATAGTGTTGTCTTACAATTAAATAATAGGGCCATAAAGATGTTATATAATATATATATATAAGTATATATATGTAATAATTCTCAGTAATTTATTCTTTAATAGTTTTTTATTTATCTATGGTCTAGTCCAGGGATGATGAACCAATGGCATGCGGCACAATTACTTGGGCACGTCTACGATAAAAACGGTTAGCATTTTAGTTCAAAATAACAAAACTCTCTATGAAGTATTACGAATAAACGCGAGTGATCAGCCACGTTTTTACAAACAAATGCCAACATATCAGAAAAATTGAATGTAAAGCCTCAAGACACAAATAAAAAATATTATCTTCAAAGGGATCTCAAGGCTTTTGACGCTAAATTGCATATTTTCGAGAAACGATATTATTACAAGGAACTACTAGTACTTCCCGAACTTGCAAAAATCAGACGAAGAAAAAGTTATTCAAGAACTTATTTCCATAATTTCTATGAACACCGATGTGACTTTATTTGATAAACTGAACTTGTCCCATTTCGATTGGAAAGAAATTGAAAAATTTGAAATGCAACTATGCTTGATTACCAGTCTAGTTCAATATGGATTGAAAAACTTATTAAGGTATCCGACTACGTTCGGAACTGTGATTTTGCAAAGGCGTATAAATGGATAATGTTTGTGATATTTATGATAAGAAATGTATATAAAATTGTTTTAAGAATAGTATTACAATATTTTGACAAAAAATGAACATGGAATGACCCATTTTCAAAATATTCTCCTTTTGTGAAAAAATAAATGTTTCTTTTATAATAATATTTTGCCTGTATATATATATATATATATATATATATATATATATATATATATATAGCTCAGACCTCTGTACAGAGGCTCAACTAGAATTTTTGAAATATATAACTTAGAAGTGGGTTTGTCCATGTTTTACGACAACAGAGGGGAGAAATTTTAAGAAAAAAACGCCGATAATTATTTCAATTGGTTGTAACTCTGAAAATAATCAGAATTTTTCAAAAATCATAGTTGAGCCTCTGTACAGAGGTCTGAGCTATAAACAAGCAAAATATTATTATAATAGAAGCATTTTTCATTAAAGGAGAACATTTTGAAAAAAGGTTATTCTAAGTTAATTTTTTGCCGAAATATTGTATTTAAATAAATTTTTTTGTCAAAATGTCCTTAAAACAATTTTATACATGTATTCTAACCTAAGTGACACTAAATATCATGAAAATGATCCATTTATGCGCTTTTTAAAATCACTGTTCCGAACGTAGTCGGATACTTTAATACAAGAAAAATGTTGGAATTGATTGAAACAGAAAATTAACAAGCAATATAAGTAAAAATGTCAGTAACGAAATTTTGGAAACATGGAATTCGATTCCAGATACATTTAACTGTTTGAAGAAGCTCTAGTTCATGCTTTTTTAACCCTATTTTCATCTACCTATGCTCGAGGTTGATTATTTTCAGAGATGAATTACATTTAAGACTCACTTAGAAAACTATTTGGCAGATATCTCTAATTCAGCATGTGTGTGTTCTGCTAAAAGTAACACTGTACAATCCTAGTGCAAGTTATTTGTTATCTGATCGGCAACAACAGAAGTCACACTAATGTTACTTTAATTTGAATTACGCGTATAATTAAAACATTTACTGTTATACAGTGCAAAATGTATTTTTAATAGTAAATAAGAGTTTTGAGTGGTTAGTATATTTAATTTTTTCGCAAAATCACAAGTCAAAATTATTTGACGGCACGTCTCTACCCCATTGAACACTTTTTTAGAAAAAATGGCACGTTGAACCAAAAAGGCTCGCCATCCCTGGTCTAGTCCTTCAGGACAACCGTTTAACTATTTTAACTAGCTACCCGCCTAACGAGGACTTTTGGAACAACATTCATCCACCCACCCAAATCATGTGATTTCCCGCTAGGCATAAATACCGAGATCTCTGGGAAAATCCCGCCTCTTCTGTCTTTGCCTTCGTCATGTAGCCAGCTGCAGCGTGTAGTATTTTAAGTTTCTTTGTTCTGTGTTTTGTGTCTTCTTGTTATGCTGGAACGCAACATGCAATGAACTAGATTAATAACCGCAACAGACTGCCTCGTCAATACCATTAAATAATAAGCACAAATTATCTAAAATATGATCAACCTTACAATAATAATATCCACTCACCACGTCTTACAGTTATATTTACTAATCACCAGCAATATTATAGAAACATTTTATGTATATATATATATATATGCCTTAAAAATTGATTAAAGTGGGATATAGCAAGTAAGAATGAATTGTTTTACATTAACATTCCTATAAACTGATGAGAAAAAGAATTTATAAGAATATTCCTTTCTAATGCCATCAATTTTGTGTTTCATTTTCATTTACTTAACCATTTAATTATTTTTTTTATTAAATCAGACCATTACTCTATTATTACTTTACCAAAAGACATCTTTTTATACATACACTAGCTGACCCGGCCACGCGTTGCTGTTGCTTTGTTTTAATACGTTGATTTAATATTATTTTCAGCTATTCAATGCAGTCAAATTTATTTTGCACTTACAATTTTGGAGAATTGAATTTAAGCATAAATCAACATTTTTTTTTTTAATTTTGCATTCTATTCGTCTCTTTTTTTTGAGTATAGTATAATGTATGAATTATTTACGAAGTTGTTAGTAATAAGAAATGAAGATTTAATTTAATGAATGAGGTTAATAGCATTGATTTTTAGCAATTTTTAATATTATTTTTATGATTCTTAATTATAACAATAAGTAATTTTAAGATAATTAATCGCTAATAAGTGCAAAATTTTTTTGGTAACTTGTCTTTTGCTTACGCAAATAGATTCGGTGGTTTCCCCACACGTAAGCATGCACCATATATGTGCCCATGCGATAAACATGGATTTTCTAAGTCCAAGCTCCAAATTGATATTGTTTGAGTTTGAGGTTTATTTATGGTCATCGCGAAAGCCTAACGAATTGAGAATTGAACCACCTTGAATGATATCGCAGATTCTGATTGTATCAGTGGAATATGTGGCAACAGGGCGATTTCTCCCTTAAACTTTACAATCAAAATAGTTGCTTCAAGAAGATTCCCGGTAATTCTTTTAATGACCAAACGCGTACCGTTACATAATCTAGGTGCATTTAAGTTACGCAGCAGAATAACCAGCGAACCAATCTTCATCCGAAAATTGTAATTTGGCATTCCTAATATATCCAGGTAATTCAAAAATATTACTGATTCGTTTTCATCAACAAGAGTGTCGATTGATTTAAAAGGCATTAGATTACCTGGCAGCACCTCTGCATCTGGAAGTTTATTTCGTCAACATCAACATTTCTTTTTCTATCCAAGTAACAGGATTACACATACAGAGCCAGCCATTACCTAGATAATTATACAGTATATCGGGTAAAAGACTCTCAATCAGTTCCTTTTTTGTCTGAGCAACAGTACAGAAATTGCCTGGCAATTTGATACATAGTGTATTTTGATGCAGTTCTACTTCACTGTTTCCAATATCCAGCAATTGGTTAGAAAGTATTTGCCCCGATTGATTATCTTGCAATTGAACTCTCCCGTGTTTATGGTCAATCGAAGTGTTTCAACGTTTCGTCATAAAAACAATTGTTTTAAACTTACGTTAATGTCGTGAGCAAAAGTAGAGCAAGGAATGATTTTCAATGTCTGTCCGAAATCATCAGACAGTAATAGGACAGCACCACTGGATATTTTTTCGTTGCCGTTTAAATCTTACAAAGTTCTATGTAAAGCTTCGAGTGAGTGTTTATGGGCCATAGTACTCTTACTACAGATTATGATTGAACTCCTTTGCAATACCGTAGCCATTTCGCTCTTTTTTTAGTATTACACATAAGGTCAGGTTTCTCATGAATGTCTAATGGCCGCTAGAATGCTGAATGTGCAGTTTGTCTATCATTTAACAAACTAACAGCAATGCCTGAAAATGCAATTGCCAATGCAGTTTTCTGTTGGTCGTATTTTCATAAGGCAGTGCCCGAAAGTGTAGTAGCTATAAAGAATAAATATACGGACGCAGGACTCGAACACAAAGCGATTTGACCTCACTCCGGCAATATCCAGAAAAATTAAGGGAGTTTCTGAAATCCGAATCCAGATTATCGTTCCCCATCCCAAGATGCACCTAGTTCCCACTTTTGGCACCCCTGTAGCAGCAAGCTCTGTCCCTGAAGAGATGGGAAGTACTATCAACCGGCAAAGTTACTGGAGTTTCTAAAGTCCGATTTCAGATTCGTGTTCCCCACCCAGAAAAACACCGGGAGCGTACTTTGCACACTCCAAGAATTTTAAGGTAAGCCCCTGCCATGGTTCGTTTAAAGTACTGTTGTCTGGCACTATTTAACACGAGAATTTCTCGAATTGGATTAAATATTCGGATCGGCGGTCTCAAAATATGCCAGGGACCCACTTTTTCTGCAAGTTAGACTAACATCGCTGTCGACGCATATTAGAGTCGTCCGGCATTATTTGATAAATAAATTACAGGAGCACCTAAAATCCGATTTCAGATTCACCTTCTCCTCTTCGAAACACACTCACTGGACTGAATTTCGGTACCCTTGCGCTTGCAAATTGAGCCGCTAGAGAGAATGAAAATTCGTGAGTGGGACTCGTGAGTGAAACCTAATTTTAGATTCTCGTTTCCTACCCCTAGACGCAACCGGAGATTACTTTTGCCCCCGAGCCTACAAGTTCAGTCGCTGTAAAGGGGCATTAAGGTCGTCCGGCATTATCCGGCAAAGTTACGGGAATTTCTGATATCCTAATTCGGATTCTCGTTCACCATTCTGAAAATCAATAGAAAAGTACTTTTCCCGCTTCAAGACTTTTGAGGAAAAAAAAGCTCCTGTCACAATCCGCGTGATAGACTGTCATCCAGAATTATCCGACTAAGTTTAACAATATCCCTTATCGGATATTAGATTCAGATTGTCCGTTTCAAAATATGCCAGAGACCAAGTTTTCACGCTCCATGGCTTTTAAGGTACAGCTCTGCTAGGCTGTGTCTAAAATACGGTTGTGACGTCTTACGCGTCTTTTCTTTAACAAGTCCTTTGGGTTCTTTGGGCCAGAATTAATGGCAACTCTTTTCCAACCAAATCTAAGAAAGGAAATGTGAATAAGAGATGCAAATAAGCGGACTTTTAAATATAGGATCTTAGAGTAAGCGGGATGGCAATGCAAGGGAATGTTAGACAATTGAGGAGAAGTGAATCAAGACAGCGCTCTGCACCCAGATAAATTTTTGTAATGCAGTGCTATCGCCATCTGTTGTCCAAAATATTATTTATTTTTGTGAATATATCTCATGATTATTTATCAAACCTCAGTATAATTTGCAATTTATTTAGTTAATGAAAATAATTTATTGTATTATAAAATAAATATGATTGAAAAAGCCAAGATTTTTTAAATTATGTAAATGTTATTAAAATATCTACACTTTTGCTTTGCATAAAGAATCTGTTTCAGTTTTTCACACATATTTAGTATTTTGTTTGTTCAGAACTGTTTATGGTAATTTTATCAAAATTAGGGCTTAAATTTCTATTTTATAGATAACCTTTTAATTCTTGAGACCTTTCCCTTTTAGTTTGTATGTCCCACTTCGACAACAGTGATAATTCATCACTATTTCTCCATTTTGAAGTGTTTTACAACCTCGCTGTCTAACATATTTTGTCATAGTCTTGTTTTTTTCTTCTTTCCATGTAACAAATTCTATAATGTTAATTAAAAGAAGGTTTACATTTACTAATATAAAATTATGTAAACTTCAGTAGAAAACATTTATACGTAAATGTATAAAATTCAGTCTACTACAGTGAAAATTTATAAACTAAATGTTTTTTTAAATGCAACTATTCATACCACTGAAAGTATTGAATTCCTTCAAAATCTCTTCATTTACATCACACTGTTGGTGATCATGAATATTTTTTAAATGTCTTTTCAAACAGAAAGGGCGAGTGAAGACTTGATTACAAAATGAGCAGATTAAGTCTCTGCTATGCACATTCATTTCAGAAAACAATAAGTATGCAAAAATTGATTACAGAAAATGAAAAAACAGATTGACTAATTAAAATAACAAGGAAAGATAACAAACAATTAACAAAATAAAGCAAAAAAAAACAACAACAAACCGAAAGTAAAAATTATTAAAAATGTAAATAAAATGCAAAAGCACTTCCGCAAAAATCGTTCCACTAATACAGGGATACAAAAATAGCAAGGCAATCAATTATTTTAGTTTCCATATTTCGTAACAGATGGCGCTAGCACTGCATTAAAAAAATCTAACTGGGTGCAGAACACTGTCTTGATCCACTCCTAATTGTGGTTGGTTTGTGGCACTTGATGGTTATTACAGTCGTGTTTCAAGTTTGAATGAGTTCTGTGTGACGTGGATACACATATTAGTACTCGATAAGAAGGAATCCGCAAAAGTTGCATCCCATTGCATATAAAGACAAGAGTTACTACAAGTTAATAAGGTAGGATTGATTATTTAATATTAGAATCGAGGATTAGGCGGTTCGCTTATTGATATTGATCTGAATTGGATTAGATCTTATTATAAATATATATATATATTGTGTTTTGCGTATTTCGTCATCGTAGATTTTCTAATATTAATTATTATAATTGAATTTGTTAAAGGTTTAAGTTGAATATCTTAATAAAGTCATATTAAGATAATGTTTGATCCTAGTTCTTTCGCTAATCCTACATCTCTAGCTCACGCTGATACTTCAAGAGATGTACTTCCAAGGGGAGGAACATCACAATGGTGCCCAACTAGGTTTAATCTATATGACCCCGAGATGAGAAAAGCGAGAGGGTTTAATGTTTGGCCAGAAGTGTACTTTTCTGGGTCTGAGAACGTCACCGAATTTTTGGAGGGTATTGACAATCAAATCAAATTACTTGAAATACCCAGTGACTTACCGTGTGCTTATTTGAAAGGTCATCTCCTGCGGAGAGCCCTAGATTGGTACCAAATATTCGGATCAGAGTTAGTGCAAAATACCGCCACGGACTTCGCGCAGCTGAAAGCAGCATTGTCGAAAGCATTCCCTGCCATCCAAAATAGGAAAGATTTAGAAACACGTTCTTACGCGTCACAGCAAAGGCAGAACCAGGAGCCGACGGATTTTGTTTACGATTTGTTAAAATTACAAAAGAAATTAGAACTGGGGATGTCTGAGAAAGCCCTTGTAGATCCTATTTTTGTCAGACTTGAACCGCAAGTCCAGGATTATGTTGAAGTGCGTAACCCAGAAAACGCGATCCAATTATTGGAGGTCTTAGCTAAGTTTGAGGAAAGATATTCATGCAAGGCAACACGGGGTTCGAGAAATAGTGATAATGTGGAAGGACGAGGTTGGAATGAGCGTAGGATGTCTAATGTTGGTAATAATCGAGGAAATTAAAGAAATTCTGAAGTGGTGCGTAGACCGAATAATGGTAGAAATGATTATAGGGGTAACTATCAGAATAGCCGTCAAGGAAATCAGTGGTTCGAGAGCAGGAATAGGTTTCAAAACGATGATCGCAGATTTAACGATAGGGGATATCAATTTAGAAATCGAGGTCAAAATGACGATTTTAGTAGAGGGGGCCAAAGAAATAGGGGTTCGAAAAAATTTTAGTCGAGGTGGTAGAAAACAAATGGGACGATTAAATGTTTTGAAAGTGAGTGATGTTAAAGATGATCAGACGCAGTCGATAAATGAGTCACCGATTAAACTTTCAGCAATATGCATGTCTCCGGTAGAACTTCCATATCTTTCTATTTTATTAGACGAGACTTTTACGAAAGCGTTATGGGACACTGGAGCGGAGAAATAATTTATATCGGAAGAAACATACCGAAAATATTTTTTTATAAGCAAGTAAAGTAATCGAGTACTCAGGTGATCACGGCATAGGGAGCTAAATGTCGAAATATTAGAGTTGTGGAATTAAATATTCGGGGGGACAAACTGCCTCGTCTCAGAGTGGTTGAGGAGGGGGACGTCCCTCCTTTCCTGTCTAGGGGTGTGTATGTCCGACTGAATACGAAAAAAGCCGAATGAGCGTTACATTCCCGAGCGTGACGTTCATTCAAGTTCACTCCCCAGCAAATCGCACCAATAGAAGTTATCACTTCAAAAAATATGTGAAACAACATGGCTTTTAAATAGGGCAATTGCGAAGATTCTGGACGATCATCGCTATCAACATTCTGGATGTTTCCATGGTTGCACTGTGTAGTCACGTGAATCTATCAACCAATCACCAGATTCTCATGTACAAGCAGTGGCGTAACGGAGAACATTTGGCCACCCCTGCAAAGTTAGTTTTTGCCCCCAGTTGGATTTTACTAAGGGTAGTATTTGGCGGCAGTAAGGCTTTTGAGCCCTAGAATACTGCTCCCCGCGATGCGGGGCTGTACGTTACGCCACTGTGTACACGGGCTGAAAAGAAATACAGGCAAAAAAAAGCCTTATCCCTAACCGCATTTTCTCTATTTGAGGGTTTGCATGTAAACGGGGTCAAAGGGACAAAATAGAGTAGAAATTTAACTGTTACGGGTCCGAGTATAAAAAGGAGATGCGAAAGAAAACGGGATCCTCAGAACTTTCTCTTTAACATTGTTGTTTCGAAAATGCAATGAGGGACTGCTGATTACTCCCCCTCCTAGACAACTTTTTATTGTATTTACTCTCTCTCTCTCTATCTTGTAACTTTTTAAATCAAGTAAATAAAATGTAAATTTTATTTCATGATCGGACTTGGGTACTTAGTCTTTAGTAACAATACTTTATCTTAGAAGAACTTAGATTAGCAATTTCTTCAAGGGTACTTAGTCTTTAGTAACAATACTTTATCTTAGAAGAACTTAGATTAGCAATTTCTTCAAAAGAGAGCTGGAGTTTTGTAACAATACCGATATTATCGTCTTCCATATCTCGCAGAAGATTGTACATTCACATTATTCAATCACATTTCGACTTTGTACTGTTTGTCATCTCTTTAATGAATGTGTGGCTTTGATACCTTTTTGTTCTCCTTAATAAAAAGAAATTCAAAAATCTTGTTGTATAATCCTTTAAGACCCGAAATATTTTTATCTTTAAATATTAAATTCTTTTGATTATTATATTGACCTCAATGACACTGGAAAAATAAAAAAAATTCCCGCTCCTCCTTCCTCTGGAAC
This sequence comes from Trichonephila clavipes, assembly GCA_019973935.1. NCBI lineage: Eukaryota > Metazoa > Arthropoda > Arachnida > Araneae > Nephilidae > Trichonephila > Trichonephila clavipes. The sequence continues at coordinate 46,671 of BMAU01001248.1, read as the reverse complement.
GTAGACGGTACCCACACGATAGGCGGGTTGGGCGTTTTCTGTGAAATCACCACTTGTGGAATTTTATGAGTCATACATTTTTTTGGTTCTGAGTTGATAGAAGAAACAAACTTAATTCAACTAAAATTGTTACGAATAAGGAAATTATTGATGTATAATGAATTCTTTATTGACTCATTATTTATTTACTGAGAAAATCTGTAAAGTATGTTTTTGTTTTTGACAAGTATAAATAAACATTGCATTCTTCGCAACTTGTTTTCAAACTGCTTTCGCAGTTTCCAAATCTGCACTTGAGAGACCTTTAAATGTCAACACATCGAAAATAGCTATATATGTCATGCTTTATATAGCAGGCCTAAAATAATACTTCGATTTTTTTTTTCACGGGAGGAGTTACACACACACACAACAGCGTTATCTTCATTATCAGTTAAAAGAACTTTTGTTTGTGTAGGTGGAGATGCTGCTAACGCGCGCGCTTCAGCTATCTCTAATTTAAATTTTAAAAGATCCATTTTGAGTTTTTGGAGGGATTTCATTTGATGTTGCTTCTTGTTTGTACTGAAACGAAGAATTTGCTAGACCTAAAACAATGAAGTAAATAGGTTCAAGAGACTTTGATGGCAAAAGATAATCCAAAAATGTATTTCCATTACAAATATTTCCCTTCCTCGCTCTCATTTAAACTTTATTCTCCTTCCAGTATATGTGGTTCATGTTTTGTTCGTTGCTTAATGCAGGGTTTTTTTGTGTGTGTAGTGCATGGGGCAAATTTACTAAACCTTTTATGATAATGGCTCTCACCGTTCATAAATTATTGGAGTGACAAAGGACTCACTGTATAATGATTTTAACTAGCATTATATACAGGGTACCCTGGGAATATTCGGACCAATTTTAAGGGGAGCTAGGAGACATCACAAGGATTCAGATTTGCACAGTAACCCATGATGGACGGAGTGGAGATGTTATTTTCTGAAGAAAGCAGATTCTGCCTTGGTCAGAACGCCTGCAACCTAGGCCTACACTTGGGGAGTCATGGTCATCTCAAACACACTAACTGCAAATCAATACATCTGTCTGATAATTCAACCTATAGTACTGCCATTCATGAACAGCATTCAAGGGAGTTTTCCAACCCGATAACGCTCGCCCTCAAGCCTCTGTGGTAACGCAATGTGCTCCACAGTTGACATGTTACCTTGGCCTGTAATATCACCAGATCTGTCTCCAATTGAGCACGAAGGGAATATCATGGGACAATTCCAGCATCTTCCACAGCCATCACTAATCGCACCAGTATTGACACAAGTACAGCATGCAAGTAACTCCATACCACAAAGTGACATTCGATACCTGTATGACACAATGCACACGCTTCTATTCTAAATTCTGGAGGTTACACCGTCTATTAATGTATAACAGCATATCACATTTGAAATGCATTTTCTCTGAACTTAAATTAACTTGTGGTCTTGAACATTTAATTAAACATGTCAACTAGACAATTACATTGTGCCCAAATTTCATTTCACTACAATAATTTTTTCTTGGTGTTGGGATTTTTTTCTGCCAGTGTATATATATACTTGTATGTATTTATAAATATGTAATGCCATCTCTTCCCTTAGTATAAGCTGTAGTCTTGTAAAACACAAATCTCCCATTTCTTTAATTTCCTGATTTCATTTTTTTTGTCATGTGCCCAGTGGGATCATTGTAAATTTATTGATGTGGTCCTCAAGCAATTGAAGTTGAAGACTCCTACATTACATCAACATATACATATACCTATTTATAACCGTATATACACTAGTGCAGATTTGGTCAGCCCAAATGGTTTTACGGGCCACTATGTTCATTTACCGTTACTGAGGGCCATATTTTAAATATAAACTGCTTTTAAAGTAATTTCATACAATAATTTTATATTACGATTGAGTATAATTAACACTCAAATCTTCTAACTCTCTCGAGTATTTGCTTATCATTTGTCACTTAATTTTTGTGAAATATATATATTTGTTTCCCTTTGCTGTAAGTGTCCTCAGTTTTAATGCAGTCTTATGAATTTCAACACCAAAAAAGTTTCTCAAGCATGTGGAACAAAAGCAAATCATTATGGAAAATAAATTAGAATACTTCTTGGATGTAAAGCAAATATTGTAAAAATTAATTTTTGGTTTGAATAAAAAAACTGTTTCATTTCATTTGCCACATTGTAGTTGAACACCATTTGCAGATTTTCAGAAACTATACATCCAATATAAAATGGGAGTGAAAATATTTGAACGTTTTATAATATTTTGCTACTTCCAAGAAAACCCACTATCAGATGCAGTTATGTTTCTTCATTTCACCACCACACATATTGCAAGAAATTCTTAAAATGGCTTTTTAGGAAATTGTAGAGCTTTATTATTTGTGAATTGCTACTCAAAATACAATTTCTTACTAGAAGCTTTCAACTATAATTACAAGCATCATAATTAAATTATCAGTCCAAAGAACCAATCATGGTTCCTAATATTGATTCTTTTTGTAACAGTCGGCATTTTCTCATTTAATATTTTTTGTATTAAATGAAAGTAACATTTTCAATAAAACAAGTAAAGTTTTCAAGATAAGTAAACTTTCACACACATGTAAAATTTTCAATAAAAATTTAAAATCACAGCCAGCCTGGATATTGACCTGCATTAATACAATCTTTTAATGAAAAGGTCATTTTGCATATTCAGGAAAAATTAGCTGTATCTGAATAGGAAAATAAAGTAAAAAAATTGGTATTAATCTTAGGTTTATATTGAAGCAGCTTTTAGAGCTACGTAAATATCGGAAATGGACAAAATGGTGAGGACAACTGAAATAATACCTATATTAATATTTTTGAACAAGTACTTTCTCGCATTTTAAATAATTTAATTCCAATTTATTACGTCATTTGAGTAAAATACTAAGTTACACCATTTTTTTTTTGTCACTGAAAGGCATTATTTTCAATGTAAAAAAAAAAACTTGCAAATATTCACACGTCTTGATATCTCTATAAAAAAATAATAAAATACTAGAATTTCTCATTTTTATAAAACATGTTTAAGAAATTATTTTATACTCATTATTCAAATTTTTATGATCTACTTAAGTTGCTTTTTTTTTAATATATAAAATTTCCCCCCTATTAAAAATTCCTCAAAATTATTATTACAACCTATGGTGGCATTGTACCTAATTTTTGATTAATAAACAATTTTAAATTCTAGTTCTAATATTTAATATTATACAATGTTGTTCTAGTTTGGTGATAGAATATCAAGATCCTATGAAAAATGTGAGAACATCTTCGTAAGATTCATTTGACCAAAATAAATTCATCTACTAAATGCTGGCTTTATAATGTTTTAAGGTATACCACCAAAAAGGCATATGAAAATTTCAACACCATTGAATGGAGCAAAGTGATCAAAAGAAACATATGCAACATTAAAATTTTTTTAACATTTGTGTTGGTTGATTGAATATTAACGTCGCATTGTTCAGCTACACGAGGGCTTTTGGCGACGGACCACGTAATTTTGAACCATGGTCAAGTGACGTGGACGACACCTGAGCTGGCACCCCCTTCTCCTACCTACCATCAACAGGACGTTTCAGCTCTCGACAGATTTAACGTGCATCGCTGCCCTACACGGCGGGTCTTTAGTGGTACTGGGCTCGAACTCGTGACAACTCAAGCCACGATCTGATACCTATACCACTCGACTACCGAGGCCAAACATTTTTGTTGGTAACGGGAAAACTGAGCAATGCTGTGGTGTGGATGGGACTTTTCTAAAATCAATATTAGAATCGAAAAGTCTGTCAAAGAATTTTGCAGACAAAAGCATCAAATATCCTACCAGATTACCAAAGAAAAAACATCAGTTGCTTATGCAGATGTACATTATCACATTTACAAAGAATGATTGGCTAATTATAATTATCTAACAAGCTGGAGTTTCTTTAAAGATTAACAAAACCACATAAACCAGACCAAGAACAGTTAAATAAAATCCTGAACTAGTAGATAATACAATTGATATGTATTTTAATTTTAAAATATCTACACCTTGAATGAATAACTACTGTAATTTTAACTTTCATTTATCACTAAAAAAGTTGTTATAAACATAGCTAAGAGTTTTACCGTATTTCATTCACATTATGTCTGATGTTGAACATGGTGAAAATGTTAAAAGAAACACATGCTTGGGTTGTAAAATGAAAATAACAAATCTTTATATATACTTTTAGAAAATGTAAATTCTAAGGCAAACAACAAATTACTTTTTAAACAATTTTATTTGACAAAATTACACCAACACTCATACTCTTGATGGGTATAGCATTATTCTAACTCTTTTGCCCATGGCTCTAGCTGGCATATTGACTCTAAACTTGGCTCTGACAACCCCACTGTTACCATGAGGTCGTGTAACTCTTCCCCAGATGGCCCTTACTCTCGTGTAACTATTCGGTCTGCCAGGAACCTTCCTCTTGCTATAATAAACAAATATTTATCAGTTACAATTACTTAAATAAAAAAAATTGATAGCTCTAATATAATATGAAACAAAACTTGTTCAATGCACACTGTAACAACCAATTCAGCTTATAACTTGTTATAGTAGTTCCTATTACACAATTCAGGACATGAAAAGTAAATTTCATTGGACAATCTTGATTTAAATATCCATTTTTGCACTAGACCTATACTATAAAATACTAAATAAAATGTCAATATATAGACTTAATTGACAGTTAAAATATGTATATACACTAGCTGCAGAAACAAATCATTCACTGATTTAAAAGTTTTAATTATCAAGATGCAAATCTAAAGAATAACAAAGCCAGCAAATTATACTAAACTGATACAAAAGTAATATACCACAGACCTGCTCATTTGTTTAATATTGGAAACTAACAGACATAAAGGAAATAGGTAAATTTTAACATTCAATAATATCGAATGCTGAGTGTATATATAATCAGAATATATATTTTTTAAGTGACAGAAAATTGATACATGGACTTTCTGTTTAATAGTATTTATTCAATCAGCAGTTTAATGCATCTAATAATCACAAACTTCAAAATATTAAAAAAATAAATAACAGAATACCAAATATAAGATCTTTACACATTATTCATAACCTTCAATTGTGAAAAGAGAAAACTAAAAAATTTTAATGTTAATAAAAATTCAGTATGTTTCACAACAGCAAATGAAAAAAAAAAAGATGGAATGGTCATTAAGTAAATATTCAATTATATTGAACACTTGAAGCAAGCATATTAGCATGTATACTAATGATTGAGAATTGATATAGAATAAACTACTGCTTAAACAATATCAATTATTCAAAAAAGCAGTTTAATGCCTTTAACAATTACATCGATATACATTAACTTCTCAAAACATTAAACAACTAACACTAACAGAGATCCAGTTTTATATTACTTAAATTGGAAAATCAAAATTTTCGGTAAAAAAAACTAATATTACTCAACAAATACATATACCCGTGCTTCAAAAAATGTTAATGATTCTATGATTATTTATTCAGTTTATTTTGTCTTTAAAAACATCTCATTCTTTTCCTCATGAGCATAATTTAGCAAATGACAATATGGATTCCTTTTCTCGGCTAAATATAACTTTGTTCAACAATCTATGTGAACTAAACTGAAAATTATTTTACTCAGTCAAATAAAATAAAATCACTATTAGATATTAGTATAAGATTTACATGGCTTTTCTAGGTAAGCCATTGAAAGAAATTTGGAAAAAGAGGGAAATAGATTTCCACAAACTAAGACTTACAAGACAAATTACACTTTAAAAGAAAATTTTAACAAATTAAGTATAACTGATTCATACATTTATGCATACTTAAGTGCCCATACTATAGTCTAACCATTAGATCAAAGATCATATTGAAATACACAAAATTAAAAACTAAAATTTACACAATAATCTAGCTTTCAAAAGTTGCAACTACATTCTAAAGCACATTACTTGACAGTCTGAAGAAATATAAAATTATTAACAAATTAATTTTCTATACAAGGCGGCATAAAATAGGAATTGATCGGGGATAGTGAAATTATAAGTATAAAAAAAAGCCCACAGCTTATAATAAACAAATTAAAACCAATCACTGATTAACTTCTTGGTATAAATAAAATACTTAAAGACATTTGACTTTAAGAGATATGTAAAGGTAGGACAAATATCACCTAATACAACTACCCTAAAATAAACTCAAACTGAGAAGCGCAACAGCCCATGAGGGCCAGGACCTACTGTGCCCATCCCAGTATACGTGACCATTGGGCGTTGAGGTGCATGAGATGTCCCAATCAGGTGGTGAGTCTGAAGCGAGACCCCTAGTGTTTAAAAGTCCCTAAGCAAGATTGGTATCAACCCACTGTGGAAGGGATGAAAGGTTGAGTCAACCTTGCCCAGCCTGGGAATAGAACCCGGACCTGTGGTGCGGAAACGCGATACATTACTACTGGGCACTTTAAAATAAGCCCTGATAATAAATACAAATGTGGTACTTACATATTAGTCTGCTGACAAATAAATTCAGATTTTAAAGAATTTCAACATGTTTATTTGTATAAAAAACTAAATTTAAGTTTCATTTTATTAGTTTAAATGAACAAGCAAAGTTCAATTTTAAAAGCAAAATATCTAATAACTAAAACATTCAGACCACCAAAATTATTTAGGCCCCCCATATTATTATAATTATTCATGTGATGGCTTGTCTGTTTTGAAATAGACAATGCTTTGTTAACCTCTTTGATGGAATAATCTAATATATCTATGAGAATATTCTATTATGATGCTCTTCCTGAGAAAATAAGTCTTAATTACTAGCTGTATATCACAGTATTTGGCTGCTGCTTTGATACATCCAAGATCGCTTCAGAAGTGTTTTGATATATTAGGCCCTTTAATCTACTCGATTTCTTCTTTAATTCAGTGAATTATTCAAAAGATGATATAATCCAGCAGCAAATACAGTCACTTGTATTTTAAAATACTTATTTAATTTAGATGCAAAATATTTTTACCAATTCACACTCAAAACATGTCTGCTTCCTACACTCCTTCCTTAACTATGACTGAGCACGTAATACTTTCCTGCCTTCCTACCACAACTGACTCCCACACCAGGACATTCTGTAAACCGGAAGCGCACAGGACAGATGCAAGGTCTCTATCTGTAACAATCTGCAGCACTGTCAAAGGTGTAATTTTCATTTACCCCCATTACTACTCAAATTTAAGTAAGTTTTAACTGTAAATATTTATTTTCTGTAATATAAAAAGCTTCTATTATCTCCTTCTCTGACTGTTACTCGAATTCAAGCATTGGCAACAGCTATGTACAATGTTTATGAAATACAATCAGTTACAAAACTTATTTTATATTGATGGAACAAGAGCTTGCAGGCTCGTGAATAGTCCGTTCACTTCAATGTTTTTAAACGCAGACTGCTTTCTTCAGATATAGTGAAATTGATCAATAGGTTTATAAGTACCATATATTTCAACTAATAAAAATTTATTCCTTTTTAAAACAATCAAAAAAGTAAAATGTTAAATTGACTAATGCAACCATTAATCAAGTTACATTCCTAAAATTAAACTAAAACATTTTTCTAACACATAATTACAATTATATATAACTCATTATTTCAGTTCTAATTTGATGCACACCTTGGCACTAAAAATGGCTACATGTTCCTGGCATTTTTCTCAACACTGACTATATATTAAAATTTAGGGATTGGATTCTTTTAATGCTAAATTAGAAGAAAAGAAGAAAACCTACATATTTACAATAAATTTCAGAATAGTAGAACAATAGATGAAAATTATACTGCCAATTGTTCTTTTTTACACTCACTAAACTGGAGTTGTCAGAAAGGAGAAAATCAGTAAGGTTCACAATAAAAGTAATTTGTTTTCCTTATTCTTTTGGTTTCTTCACCATATTTTTAAGTGAAATTCAACTTTATAATTTGTGTCACGTTCTCTCACTCCTCGCATTTACAACATTACCCAAATTGTCTCTCAGACATTATCTTGTTTATTCCAATGACTCCCAAATTTAAAACTGTGCATTTGAGTTTTGAAATCATCACCCAAGAGTGACCAAAATAGGATATAATCAGACCTTATAAAAATAATTAATCCATACAGCTTAATAACGTCAATACATCTGATAGTCAATAGCAGAGCATTATTATAAAACTAGTTTTAAAAATAATCTAATATTTATCAAAGAATTTAAAAATAGTGCATGTCAGAGATCCTTTCTTTCTCTAGTAATTATTGACAGAAATAATTTCATATCATGGTATATAATTGCAAAATTTACTTTTACGGGAGAAATAGCAGGAATTAAATGAATATAATAAAAACTTAATTAAATGCAAAAAAAAAAATGCCAAACCTGCAAAATCACATACGAAAAAAAAATCACATACCAAATTAATTACATGTGTGGACACTCCTGGCTAATAAAATTAGACCAAAATGAAAAGCAAATTGCAAAATTTTAATTATATGGACTATCTGCACGACAGGCAGACGCCAAGTAAGTAATCATGTGATTCCGGCTGCAATATCCACACATGTTTATTCATAACATTTGTTTTCCTATAGTTTTGTTGATGACATTTTTGTGTTTTAATTTTATCTAATTAAAAATATATATTGTATTTTTTGCATTATTCTAATATATATATTTGTTAGGAAATATTTTAAACTTTTACATAATTTTTGTTTTATTCTAATTTATTTATCTAATTAGGTATTCGTCTGCTTTGCTAGTATTATCTGGTGTTAGCTGGGATATTTATTTATAGTTCTTGATATACTTAGATATAGCTCTTAGTTATTTTAGTTAATTAATTTTGTAGTTCTTTATTTCATATTTTTTCACAAGAATGGCTCATAGTATAGGTTTGAAACCGCTTCTTTTGAAAAAATTCAACTTGCACGAGATATATTATAATGCAAAGTTTTCCAGTGCCACTGGAAATCGAAGTGTTGCTGCGAATGTGTCGAAAGGATTAAAATTATTCAACGATAAATTCGAGAGCAACATATCATTTACTGAGCCTGATTACTTAGTGAATGATTATTTTTTTATTCAAGGCCTTGTAAAAGCAGAAATGAAGAAGAGATTGAAGTAAAAGCCATCTGTTCAAATCAGAACAACTTGTCAGATAAGTTATAAATTATTTTGTTTTATAGGTACTTTTTTTGAAACTATTATGATTGCATTACTATTTACTCATTTATGCTTTAATGTAACTTATTCTTTTAAAATACAAAATAGGATTTTATGTATTAACATTGATATTTATCATTTAATTATATGTTGATTCCAAAAGATTAAAAGTAATGGCAACTATTCAAATATAGCAGCTTTTTAAACATCCCTAAAAGAAATGTGAATGGACTAATTTATATTTTTTTAATAGCTACATTATCAGCGATAAGTTTATAATTTGATTATTTTTTAGAGTAGCATTGATTGTCGATCAGTTATTGACAAAAATGAATTTTACTTTTACAATATGTTGCATATAAATACTTTACAAAATTATGAAGCATTTGCAGAGGTTTGAAACTATTCTAATAAAATAACATTACCTTTACCCTTTAAAAGTGATTCGAAATTTTTTTAGAAATGACTTAAGTTAATAAAAGAAAATACTATTTCACTATTAAGTTAAAAAAAATTACTTATATTAATGTATAATTTGTAAAATGCATAATTTGTGTAATGCAAAAAAAGTGTAATTTTTCTGAAAATAACACGCAATACATAAGCATGTGTATGCGACACTTGGATCACAAACTAAAATTAATGCGAGTATGAACTATATTTAAAATGTACATTACAATTTTTAATAGCACATTCAATATTTTTTTTCTTTATATTAAGTGCCTTTTACATGTTGATCAATTTTTTAAAATACAATATTAAGGGAATGTTTCATCAGAAAAGATGCAGGAATTTAAAGAAATGCAATTTATTTATCCTCAGTTTTAAATATATTTTTCTTCTTATTGAGTTACATATGTTTTATCTATAAATAGATGGTTCCAAAATACTTGTAAAAAAGTTTACTTGTTTGAACCATTGTCTATCTCGTATTAGAGTTAATATGAAAGTTTTTGATTAATAAATATTTATGCATGGATGAAATGAGTTTTATTTTTACAGCACAATGAAATGCAAATTAGATTGAAAGAATACAATACATATATATAAATGAATAGTCGCAAAAAATATCCATTCACAATTAAATTAAAAATGTGTATCTGATGTAGACAAAACAAATATATATATTTTTATACAATTTAAATGATGAATAACACTATTTAAAAATATGTGAATTTAAAACAAAAAATCACAAGATTGTTGTGTTAGACAATCCACAAACTTTTCAGGTTATAAAAGTAATTGAATATATTTCAGCCGCAGAATTGAAAAATAAGAATTTTCAAAACAAGAAATGTACAACCAGACCTAACAAATAATTGTCAGTAATTGAGTTGTTTTTGTTTTTATATTGGCATAAGTCACTTTGTTTTTAAACTAAATAGTACCCTATTTCAAAAAAAATTTTTGGATACAGTAACAGAGAAAAGAATTCATGGTTTACCAAATTTTATTCAGTTGACTTTGAAAGCAGTTTGACCAGCTTATTTCATTACTTAAAAAACTTATAAAATGCCCAATTTTTAAAATTTTTTAGTCATTTTAAGTGATTAGTGTTTCATAGATTATTGCACACAAAAGTTATTATGGATTTAAAAATCTATACCCTTGTTGGTTTTTAATAACTATTTAATAAAAATTGGCCTTGAAATCAATTTTATAGTTATGCAACTATGAGAACTCAAAACATAATCAAGCAAATAATTTGAGTAATGAAAATTGAAATTAATAAATCAAAATAAACAACTCAGCTACAGTAACACATAGCAAATTATTTACATTTAATTCATATTGTTGGACTAATTATTGGAATGCATAACTCTTTCTGGGGTGTTGATACAGGAGTGCTACGCGTCATTTCTGAACGTAAAAGAATAATTAACTATACGAGTTTAAGAGAAAATAGTCATAAACAAATGATGTCGTATGCATGTGCACAAGAGAGCTCATGGGAATCATGTGATCGTGACGTCACATGAATTTAGTCCATTGTACCTGAGCAGCTAACAGGAAGAAAAATTTGTAGGCAATTTAGATGCTATACAAGGTTTATAAAATTAAACTCACAGCTCTGCCACCTCTGGAAGTTAAAACAGCTCTAACCTGGTTAAGCATTACATCAAACTAGGCTTGGATTACATGCATTGGCAAGTCATTCCATGCTACTTCAAGTCTATGCCCACTCCATGAATCATAGGTTGGAAAGCAGTGACAGCCTAGTCCCCATGACCAGATGTTTGTAATTGGTAAGAGATTTGGAGACTGGCCAGAACTGTTGAATACCCACTGTGTCAAGGTAGGTCAACAAGCAAGCATTCACAAACTTGCATTATTCTTGTTGAAAGATAACACATCCAAGCTCTTAAAGATAAGACATGGCCATTGGCCTTAAGATCCAAGAAAAATATTGCTGGCTTTTTATTTTAGATTGATGATGCAGAGATGTTCATGTAAACAAAGTCCGTCTTACCATCACAGAGTACAGAGCCTGTATAATGATATTGAATACAAGCATATACAGAGTTTTTTTTTTCCAGGTATAGAAGTTTAAGTTGGCATTACTTTCCAAGATGGCGACCGATTTAACAGCTGTCAAGTGATTTATTCTCAGTTTGGTTTGGCAATTCATCATGAATAGACTCGCGCCTGAACAACGCTTTCAAATTGTGCAATTTTATTTCGAAAATAATGGTCGATTTTCATAAGCGAATTTTGTTTAGCGATGAAGCGCACTTCTGGTTGAATGGCTACGTCACCAAACAAAACTGCCACATTTGGAGTGAAGCTAATCCACAAGTGTATGTCGAAACATCGTTACATCCAGAAAAACTGACTGTTTGGTACGGTTTATGGGCTGGTGGAATCCTTCTTCAAAAACTATGAAGGCCACAATGTTACAGTCAATGGTGATCGGTATAGAGCCATGATTACTAACTTTTTCATTCTTGAATTGAACAATCATGATGTCCAGGAGCTGTGGTTCCAACAAGACGGCGCAACATGTCACACAGCTCGTGCACAATCGATTTATTGAAATGCACGTTTGGTGACCGCCTAATTTCACGTTTTGGACCTGTGAATTGGCCTCCAAGATCTTGTGATTTAACACCGCTAGACTATTTTCTGTGGGGCTATGTAAAGTCATTGGTCTATGCGGATAAGCCACAAACGCTTGACCATTTGGAAGACAACATTCGCTGTGTTATTGCCGATATACAGCCACAAATGTTGGAAAAAGTCATTGAAAATTGGACGTCCTGATTGGACTACATCCGAGCCAGTCCTATGCCAGAAATCATATTTAAAATGTAATGTTAGAAAATCATATTTAAAATGTAATGCCACAAGATTATCTTTCAAATAAAAAAAATTCATGTCAATCGAATAATACATCGTTGTTTTATTGCAATTTAAAGTTCTATACCTCTCCAAAAAACAATCTTTACATGCGCTCATCTTAGTGCTTGCAGGCAGATATGTCCAATAGGATACTGTACACAAAACCAGGATTTATCTAGATGACATAGTGTCAATCTTGTATCCCATCTTAACATTGGACACACCACTGTGACAGGGCCTCTATGCTGCCATGTCAAAGAAACAGCAATAATGGGTGCCGTACATACAGATGTTATAAACTGTGCATGATACTTGTCATGCTACAAACAAGCCACTTTTTGACAAGATTCATGATAGGCTATATTGTTCTGCAAAATCAACCTGACATGTCTGTTCTCTCGGGTATTAGTCCTGGAAGACTGTTCAGATCTTGCATGGCATTCTGTATATCTCCCCTTGAAACTATCAATTCTGTTTGCATGTGAGTCATTAGATTCTAAGGCGAGTAGTAATATCACAGATTTTTTTTTAGAAATTACATCTGCCAAAGTCCTCTTAGGCATAAAGCATCTTGCAGTCCAATATAAAGCAAATGTTGTGCTAGCAGGAGGGAGAACTCTACAGTTGTCTTGCGAGAGAACACGAAGTAGAGAGGAGCAATCGAATACATGCTCCTCAGTCATTGGCACGGATTTACAGAGGGCAGAGCGGTGAATCAGCAAGGCCAATCTTAAAACACAGATAGGCCTTCAGGTAAGGGACACAGAATAAACTGCACTCTTGACAAGCCACAATCCTGCATATAAAATTCCTACACAGACAGATGTTTTTCCCTTGTGCAGGGTACAACACAAACTTCTTGTAAATAATCAACATTCAAATGTGAATTTCCTTGCATAACTTTCCATTTAAACAATTTTGAGATGCTATTTTACTTACAAAGTTCAAATGTACTTAAATGCTAACCATCTGCATATCCAGGAAACTTTTTTCATTTGAATTTTAAGTTTGTATCGTATCCCTCTTTCATAGTGTTGCAATTTCAATGGCCAGCAGTGTAATACACATTTACAATTAGCATAAATAACAATGAAACTTATGTTCTTTAGCATAATTAATCTGGGTGCTAATTTGATATACAAGTAGTACGCGCCAAGTCAATGTTTGCCAAAGATTGAAGAAAACTTTACAATTCTTGATATTTTTATTGCATGGTGATGTGGTTGCCATTGGATGACACATTACAGTTTTATTTTTGTATTTCCCCTGTGGTAACCTAATTAATTTCAGATGATTTTAATTTAATTTCTTTAAAGATTTAACAATTGTCATTGCAATCATTCTTCAGGCCAACTGCTTCAGTTTTTGTTGTATTTTGTGATATTTTCAAAATATGGATATTTCTCATATCATTGGTGAGTACTAGATAATTTTTTTAAAAGAATATGAGGGCTGTTTTTTAATTTTTGAGCATTTTCCCTATATTTTACTTTTAAACAATGCATTTTTAAATGTTCATATAAAAAACATGCAGTTTTTGGAATACTTCAAGTTATTAGCACTTAATAATTGATATTCATTATTAATTTTAATAGATTACTAGAGTACCTGACAAACGTTGTCCTGTACACACATCTTAAATTCAAAAATTCTAAATTTTTATGAATAAGCTTTAACAATCTGGAACATTTTGAATAAAATTTGAGTAAAATTTCAAACACTAATTACATCTGTATGTAACAATTTAATTAATATACGATTTATTTTAACAAAATAATAACACGAAGTGACAAAACATTTTCCTGAAATGATCACAGCACCAACTGTCGGGACTAACTTGTATTATAATAAAAGATTTTCAAATATTCAATACTGCGATCGTAGCGCAGTCTGCCAGATCCAATGTAAAACATTCCAAGATCAACCATTTATAAATAAAAAATTAATTAAATAAACATTTCTAAACCGAATTATAAATCTAAACCATTCTCAAGTCCATTGGAATAGACAAAAACTTTCATCAAAATCGGTCCAGCTGTTTAGGAGGAGTTCAGTTACATACACACACAGAAGAATTACATGTATAAAGATTTGAAAAGATATTAATTAAAAATGCTAAAAAGCATGAATCATCTGCATTTTTGTTACAATAAAGACCAGGTTTGGCCAGTTTGGCTGAAAATCAATTTTCGACGCCAACTTACCTCTTTTTCAATTCCTGTTAGCTCACGATCTTTATAAATATTTTATTTGTTTATTTATCTTGGTGGAATTTTCAATCGTTAATAAAATACATTTTAAAGCGCTCAATTGAGCTGAAATGTAATGTACATGATTATTTTGGATGACAATACAACTTAATTATAATACATAAAAATTAATCTCTCTCTCTCTCTCTCGATTAAAACTAATTATTTAAAAAATTACAAATACAGCCATGTTGGCGACTTAGCGACCCTTTTGGTGACTTATGTCAAAATTCGAAAAGGTTTTTTTCTCACGTGTTAAAGCATTCAGTTTAAAGGAAATTTTATGTACACGATTGTTTTGGATGACAATACGATACTTTAATGATAATTAATAAAAATTAATTACCACTTAATGATGTGATTCTGTCATATGTATATACATATTTATATTAATTGCAACTATTTAATAAAAAGTAGCTAAAATAAATTTTTTCTTGGTTGATCTAAGTAGGAATTGATTTAAAAATTTTTTCTATATTACTCGTTTATAACTGTTGTATGTCATGGCTATATTCTAAGAATAGTTTGATAAGTTGTGGCTAACTAACATGACATCCCAATATTGTCAGTAGTCTATGTGAATAGGTATTACTTGTACGGCAAGCGATGTGGGAGTTTCAAAATGTGCTGCCATTAACGAAATGTAAACAAACCTGGAAAACGAGTGGAGTTGAGAAACTGCTTTTGCTGACGGCAGCTGTGCATTAAAGATCCTGTCGCCGCTTGTGACGTCACGGTTCTATCTGGCCACTGGAGTTTTTCGTAAAAGTTTATATCGCTTGTTGTGGAAGTAATGCAATATGCTAATTGTATTGATGTATAAATACTAATCGCTACTGTTGTATAGTCAGTAGCAGTTGGGTGTTTCTCAGCAAGTAGCTGACTCCATACTGTACTCGAATGTTTTTTTGAGCAAGGTGCTCAGTTAGTGTAATCAATTATTTAAAATTATCATTGTAAATTCTCATCTTTTATTGCATCGTCTTATATAAATATGTTGTCTAAGAAATTCTCGTCTTCAATGAAAAAGTCCTCCACATGTGTTATTTAACTTTTAGATCCGTTGTTCATAGCTCTACTGGTTAGTTAATTTTTCACACTTTAAAGTTAGAAGTGTAGAACTTAAGATATTAGAACAATAACAATAGCATTGTTACAACAATGCAGGTGAATGTTGAGTTGTAATTTTTTGAATGTTTTTAACATCTTTTTAACTAATTGTGATATCGGACTGAATTGTAAAATCTAAACCATTCTCGAATTTACTTGAAAAAACCCACACAAAAAATTTCACCGAAATCGGTCCAGCCGTTTCGGAGGAGTTTAGTGACAAACACATGCACAGAAGATTTTATATATAAAGATATGATTATTATATTATATTGATATTTTTGATTGATATTGGTTACTTTCAATTAATTTCCATATTCTTAATTTGAAATACATTTCAAAACAGTTCTTTAAAATTATTTTCCTGACAATTTGTTACTGCAGAAAGCAATCTTAGAATCCATATTACTTGACAACCAAGCACTGCTTGGTGCGATTCAGAAATCGTGCATGACACATGTATATCAAATTAGCTCCCTAATCTGAATGTGAGGATAAAACAATTTAAAAATTTTGCACTTACGTTTTTGCTTTAAAAACGTACACACATCTCTTTCCTAAATAGAAATCTGTCTCCTTCCTTGAAAAAACACCATCGATTTTTAATAGGGAAGTATGTTCTCGCTGAGTACGGAGTCCTCTTTTATAACCAATAAATATACCTTTGCAGTATAATCTGAAAATTTATAAAATAGACTTAGATTTACTAAAATATTTAAGCCTATAAAAACAATTTAACATAAAAAATTTTATATGAACAGATAGTTTTATTCATAATTTAATAGACTGAATTGTATAAAAAAAACCAATTTTTAAACGTTTTTAAAAATATGACAGGTTATATAACATTTTTCAAAATATCCTAATGCCTTCCTACAGACATTTGTTCCAGATAAATAAAAATTAGTTTAAATTAATTAAAGGTTACTAGTAGCATGTGGTTTTTATGGATCCTCCCAAATTTTAAATTAATGGTCATGAAAAAACATTCACACATTAAATGTTACTGTAAAATCTTATGTTATAAATAAAATAACTAATCTCAGTATTTAGCATCAATCAATAAAATAAAAAAGTCACTTTAAACAAAATCATATCACCTATATTAATTAAGTTTATCCAATACAAAAACAGTTTAAAATCAGCCTCCAAAACACACAAATGTATATAGTAATAGATAATATATTATTATTGTTGGCCACAAATACTCTGTGTAAAACTATGAACGTTTAATTTACAAGATTATGACTTGTAATCTTTTTTTTTTTATAAATCAAGAATACATCAACTGAATATGCATTTTTAATCATTGAACCTGCCCATTACCTGCCAGGCCTCATTTGAACTCCTCTACGTGCATCTGCCACTACAACAGGGGCTTCCGCTTCCTTTTTTTCTTTTTTCTCTTTCTTTTCCTTCCTCTCCCTTTTCTTTTTTTCTACTTGTACTGGCTTAACATCTGCCATTTTTAAAGCTGCAAAAAATTTAAGTAACTCAAATAACAGAATATAATTATTTAAATTAATAAGAATGTTCATTAAAAAAATCATAAAGTTGATAAGCAAATTAATAAGAGTATATATATACAATATTTTGAAAGGAATTGTAGCTATATTCAAATAAGTCCATACAAAAAAATGACTAAAAAAACCATTGTGTAAACTTAAATAGACATAAGTTTACACCAGTAAAATCCTAGGAGAGCCCACACCCTTGGCGATAAACCGAAAAAAGCGCCAAGCCAGAACAAGATGGCGCCAGGCGAACCCGACAATGTCGGCAAGGGAATATAGCGGGATAAGGTGGATGCGTAATGAAAATATATGTAAACAATACAGAAATTAAGCATTTAAGATAAAAAATATAAAAACAGCACTTACTTTCTTACTGCTGATCTTTTCCGAGTGGAGGGTACAGCGTAACAGATTTAAAAAAAAGTCTTAAAGGTCTCATCGCTAAGCGAATGATTGTGCGAGCGCCGATATATTTATTCTGCGAGGTAATGGTTGAACATACATTCGGCGTGGCTGGTACGATTTTGAAGAAAGCGTTTTATTGCCGACCATGTTACATCATGCCGATCATTACATTTAGGACATTCATAACTCGAAGCAATCAATCCTTCCTTCATACACCTTTCGCATTCAACAAAGTAAAAAATTCTAAAGTATATTCCCGCACACACGCAGCCAGCCCGGAGCCCAACAAAATGAAATTCGAAATGTGCACCCACAAAATACGAAAATGCTAGAAACAGTTAGGGTTGCCATATGCAGTGTTTAAAAGTAGGGTTACCAAGATGGCGCAATTATCGCCAAAGTAATTCGTGCCAAGGGTGTGGGCTCTCCTAGGAGTGAACCGTTTACACCTTAGTCAGATTTTATACATCTAAAAATTTATAAATATTTTTTCATTAAAGCAAGCCTTAAAATAAGTCATTAGAAATTAATTTTATCTTTTAAAATACATATGTATATATTACGTTTGATCTTCAAATAACTTCTGCTAATTGATTGAATATTAACGTCGCATTGTTCAGCTACACGAGGGCTTTTGGCGACGGACCACGTAATTTTGAACCATGGTCAAGTGACGTGGACGACACCTGAGCTGGCACCCCCCTCTCCTAACTACCACACCACACCAACGGGAGGACGTTTCAGCTCTCGACAGATTTAACGGGCATCGCTGCCCTACACGGCGGGTCTTTAGTGGTACAGGGTTCGAACCCGTGACAAAGCAAGCCACGGTCCGATACCTAACCACTCGGCTACCGCGGCCGAATAACTTCTGCTAAACTTAAAAGCTATAACACTTTTAAGGCTGGAGTGTAGAATAGGTGGTCAGATGGATTTAGCGATGTTTATCTGGATTTCATGGTGAGAACACAAATCCACTTTGGCACACTTAATTTAGTAACTCTAGCATTTTGAAATGTTGTCGTATTTCAACACGGTTTTTTGTACTTAATAGTTATTCATTATTTAAAATATGCAGAGTTTTTAAGAAAATAGATGATTTTTAGATCAACCCTTTACTGTATGTATAACAGAATTAAGCTTTTCTTTAGAATTTTTTTTTTTTAGTTTATATGTTTGTTTCTTCAAATTATCCTGAACAGTATGTTTGAGAAGTAAGATTTGGGTTATTTTATGATTTGAAACAAAATGGGAAAACGTTTGATTAAATGGTGTATGGATTAAGGATCGATAGTTGCATTGCGAAAGTCAAATGTATGGTCTACAAAAGTTTTCGCAACCTGTGGCATGTGGTACAATCTTCAGTGGCACTCTACACTACTCAACAAATTTTGAGTGAAGAGAAGTAGGAAAATTTGTAATGGTTCGTACTTGGTAAACATCTTCAGAATAATGAACATTTATGGGAATGCAAAAAAATTTGAAAGACAACTCTAAATATAAATTTATAGCTATTTTATAAGTTATTAAATGCAATAACTGGAGAGGTTTAATTGTTCGAAGAGAGAATTGTATGTACTCTGCTTTCCAATTTTGGTTCTACATATGTAAACAAAAAAATCTTTCCTCAGCAGAGAAATTAAAACAATTGGATGCTTAGAATCTCATCAAACAGAAAGTCACAAATTATACCTGATTTTGCAATATAAAAGTAGAGCGGTGCAACCACTAGATTCGCATTAAAATTTTGATTGATCTTTTTATTTAACAATAATGAAGGGAAATGCTTATATTTTATGTTGTCTATTTCTAATTTAAATAAATAAGTTTAAAAGTATTTAATATATGTGCAATTTGAATTTTTGTTGAAGAAATAAATATTTTGTGCTATTTTAATCTTGAGAAATATCCTCACAAATGATGCAAAGTTATAATAATACTTTAAATTTACATTATTGACCTCTATTCTCTAACTCTACATGCATTATCACAGGAATCTAATCATTTCAAAGATGTCCACTTGTGTGGCACTCTGAATCATTTTAGAAGACTGGTTTGGCACATCACAGAAAAGGTTGCCGACCCCTGGTCTATAATTATGCTATGTGTTTGGTTAAAAAGGATTCAAGTGAAGGATATATTCGTGAATGTCAAAAGACAGATGAATGTGCATTGTATAAAAAGGCATGTATGGAAGAATAACTGGACTGAGTAAAGTAAGGCAAGTCTTCCAATTTTGATGAATATCTAGGTGAGAGAATCTGACAGAATTTTACTTGGTGGAGCTCATGGAGAAAAATGCACAAATCCTTCTATTCGAACGACTAGTATTTACTTTTCCTTGAGTGAACCAAGAGAATTTACTCTCCTTCTGAGGAACTTCTGTTATTGACCTTTCTCTTGACAGTTTGCATAGCAAGAGCCATTTTCAAGCTCTTTAGATTTTATGTTAAAAAAAAAAAGCCAGCGCATTAACTGTTACAAACAACCCACAGAGCATTCACAATTTGTCAAAACATGCCCAGCCCTTAAAGACAGTTGTAATAAATTTTAATAATTTATTTTTAATTCAATAATTTTTTGACATGTAATCAAAGCAGCACTACCATGCTCCTTGGCGCTTTTTGGTTGTGTCTTTTCAAACCCCTCCAGTATGCAAACAGCTCATTTGCCAGAGAGAGAGAGAGAGAGAGAGAGATTCACAATTTTATCCCTTTCTTCAGTTTAGAAGAAAATATATTAGAACTTCATTCTAATCCATGATTGATAACTTTAAAAGTATAATAATTTGCATTTCTCCTTGATATCTTCTTTTGGGGAGAGGGGGGAAAGCTAGTTTGTAAATCACACGGAACTATTGATACATAGCTTGACAATTGCTTCTACTTGCAAAAAAAAAAAAAATTCACCAATTCCCCCCCTACTCTACATAAAACCCATTTTGGTTGGATCCTAGGAGGGCAACTTTTTGGAAATAGTTTACAAAATGACAACCATGCCAAATTCTCCAATTTTAGGCTAAGCAAAATGGTAACCGTAAAACCGGTCGAGCACAAAATCACCCCTTCAGACAGTGGTCATTTCCATTCTTGACCTTGCTTGCTTCTGCACATGGGATGAACACTGTTTTCATTTTACCATGTTTTTCTTTTTTGAAGCTCGATTAATGGATATTTTACCTTTTGAATGAAAGTGGTAAGAAAAATGATTGCTTTATGAATGAGTGAACGATTGAATATATTTCAGTACGATTGTCCAAAACATGAAAATAATTTGTTTGAGAGAAATGGAGATAATTATTTCCTCAGCCTAAAGCATTCACATCGAATTCCCCACTGTTACATTTTAGAAGCGACGATTTTTGAGTTTTCCTTATAGAAGCAGTTTTAGAAATCGCGTTTTCTTCGTAAAAACATGACAAATGGATTTTCTTCTGATTAAAAGGTAAGAAAGTAATGATTGATTGTTTTTTGTATGAACAATTGATGGAATCTTGGTATGGATGTTCGAAATTCGGAAATAATTTACATCTAACTTCTTATTTTAGATTTGATGTTTCCTTTGTTGTCCATTTCAGAAACCGGGTTTTTGACGTTTTTCGTCTCTTGACGCCGTTTTGAAAAACAGTTTTTTTTCCTGTTTGTGTCTGACACCATTTTGAAAAATGCGGTTTCTTCCTTGGCGTCATTTGGCAAACAAATTTTGTCGCCAAAAACAGCAGTGTGCTGTTCTAGGATTTTGCCCTCATTTTTATTTTAATTAAAGGTTGAGTACCCTTTGAAAGGAATTTTAAGCAAAAAGATATGCCGAATAAAACATTTCAAAACATACAAAACAACAAAAAGAATTATAGAACATAAAATATACTCAAATAAAATATCTTGCATATATTTCAATGTTTTATACTACCAATTCTCTTATAAATAATATATAATTCTTAGATGCCTTATAATAGTTCACTCGCAGGATGTGAAAGCTTTCAAATATTAGATAAAATAGTATTTATTAATTTTTCTTTCATTCCAGACATAAATACTAGTGTTAAGAAATGTTATTCATAATCATCTAAATCCAAAGCTCCCACACGACTTTTTCTAATTAACTGACTTAGACATACCAACCACTTACATTCAAGACCATTCAAAACTACCCAACATGATAAGATAGAACTTAAGACTGTACAAAATGCAGTTTAAACATGGGTATATCAACCAAAATAAAGATAATATCTAGTATAACATCGAACATTAAAAGTACACAAGGTGCCTTATTTGACAATATCTGCAAAAATTTTGCTAAGCCTTGATATGAGAGTTTAAAAAAATCGGTACTTAAGTATAAGCGTCATCGCAGCAAAATTCGAGTCACCCGAATCACTCCTTGATATCGAAATAAAAAGATTCTAATGTTTTATTTGAAAAGTGGTACTCGTGGTGCAATTTTGACTGCGATGACGCTAATACAGAAGTACGTATGGAAATTTAAAAAATTGGAAGGAAACAGTGAATAAAAAATGTCAGTCTTCCAAAATAATGATTTAAATGGCAAATAATTAAATTTCACATTACATTCTTACAAACAAGTCTTGAATAATGGCGTATATAATAGTTTGACCAACCACGTGCACACAACGAAAAAATGAAAGTACACCGAAAGAAATATCAAAATACAGGAAATATCAAACGCATCGTCAATTTTTGAAAAACACATCATAAATCTCAAAAAAACATATCAAATAAGAATAAAACATGTATTGTTTAAAAAATTTTAGAGTGAAGCGCCATTTGTAAAAATCCTTCAAAATTAGAGCCTTCCTCTATTATAGTTTATACTTATAAAATATTTGATTCATCGATTAAATTTCCTTTGTTTTCCTTTAAAAGTGCAGAAATTTCTAAATAATAATTTATTAATTGATAATACAATACCTCACAATACGTGGCTGTACAGAATCGGTAAGGGTTCCTTAGTGTTAACTAAAGTTGAGTTGTACAATACTCTTTTGAGAAAATAAGTTTTTATTTCATTTCACTTTGATTTCTGCTGATTTGCTTCAATACTGAGATTTGTTGCGCAAATATTGGTACCCTGATAAATGGGGAGTACTCGAATTATTTTATAGTGCGACGTTAATAAACATTGACTGATAAATGCAGGGGCGTAGCTACCACCATATCAGCTGTATCAATGATACGGGGCCCCCAAGCTACAGTGGCCTCAACGTGTGTAACTAGTCCACTAACACAGGGCTCCCATATCTTAAAAACGGCACCGAAGGAATTTTGATACAGGTTCCCCTCTGAGCTAGCTACGTCAGAAGATAAATGGAAACATTATAATACTTTATGATCCCAATCTGCTCAAAATTGAAATAATTCAGACAACTACCACCTCACTAGTATATTTAATATCATTTTAAAAGTATTTCAACGCATCTTCCTCAAAAAAATTTCTTTAACGCACTACAAACAATTTTCTATCTACCACATAATACGAGTTTAGGTAAAAGCATAGCACAGTTCATCAACTACGTAGAGTCTTCTATATCGTAGCAGAAGAATACAACTTCAAACAAATCACCAGTGGTGTGTTGGTGTGGTAGTTAGGAGAGAGGTGCCAGCTCAGGTGTCGTCCTCGTCACTTGACCATGATTTAAAACTATGAGGTCTGTAACCAAAAGCTCTTATATAGCTGAACAGTGCGACGTTAATATTCACTCACCAGTGGCGTCTTTCTCGATATTTATAAAACCATCCAACCGCAACTGGCACACTGTTCTCATACATAAGCTTATACAACTTTTGATTTAACCTCCCTCCCATAACATTAAACTATTATTAAGTAGCACAAAATATGTATCTTTCACCTTTTATGTCAAACTTAAAAAGGAATTCTCCAAAGTCCACTCAAAACAAGCAGGTATATTCCAAGGCAGAACATAACTTCTTTTTCATTCAATCCCTTTAAACGTATAGTTTCTTTGGGTCTTTAAATAGGTATTTTTCTCTTTAAAGATGACGCAGTCCTCTTTATGGAATCTCATTCGATCCTTTAAACAAACAAAAAAGATCCTTATCCATTAAATCTTTTTTGCATCAAAAAGGACTCTCATTCTCTTGGTTAAGAGTCTATTTAATAGAATCTTTTAGGTCAAGCTCATCCCGGGCGTTAGAAACGAAAGAATAAGGTAAGTGATACCTTTATTCTTATATTAGAATTTGTGAAATAGAAAATTAATTTTTTCACATGGCATCCCAGCCGGGATCTGAGCTTGAAATAGTTTTAGAATTTTGAAAGCAAAGAAGTTTGAACTAGAATTTAATAAAATAAAAAGTTTTTATTTGAATATTGATTATAATTAAATGTATATGTTACATTTTATTTGAATATTTGATAATCGAAAGGAAAAAAGAAATATTATAAATGTTGAATTTTTATATTTGAAACTGATACATTGAACTATGCTAACTTTTTGAACACTAGAACATTAGAAATTATTGAAATGTTTTGAAATTAGTAGAATTGTTGAAAATATTAAGTTGATCTGAACTTGTTTTGGAGTATAAGCTGTGATTATTTTAATATACTAAATATGACCGAAGCACAATCATTTGAGTTGTTAAAACCCAAACGAAAATCATTGAGAACAGCTGTTACTAAGATAGTTAATGAATTTGAAGCTGAATTATCGAATTCTGATTTAAATGTTGATAGGTTAAGTGAACTGGTAGAAATTCTATGCATCAAATTTGAGCCTTTAACTTTAATTGATCAACAAATGGAACCCCTTTTTAAGCCCGAAGAATTCAATGCTGAATTTGAAATCGCCGAAAAATATAGAGAAAAGGTGTTACTTTGGCAGTTTCGTGCGAAAAAGAGGATTAATGAATTTTCAAAACTCCCTGTTACGTCTACCTTCTTACAGACTACAATATCACAATCACAAGATGAACATTTTTGGAACTCTGATAACAGTCGCATTAAAGTTCCAAAATATCATATTACACGATTCTATGGAGATGACGCTTCAAAATGGTTAACTTTTTGGAATAGCCTCGAAACAGCCATACATAATAATGAATTTTTAAATAAAGTCGATAAGTTTAACTACCGTATTTTCCTGTATATAATCCACGGATTATGTGTTAAAAAAGTTTCAAATTTCGTTGTGTGTATTATACGCCGCCGCGGATTATCTGAGAAAAAACATTCTCCATCAGAAAGGAGAACAATAAAGTTTTGGAAGAAATGCCGTTTATGTTTTATAAAATAAATAACAGATGGCGCTTTCATGACTCGGATGACGTATTTCAGCTATAACTAGTTTTTGTCCAATTACATTCAAAAACGAATTCGATTCCTCGGAAGGAAAAAAATAGTTATTAGTCGCTGGCGTCATTTCCAATTTTCTCTCTTGACTAAAGCTATTAAGTCCTTCGAAAGTTTTCATCAAGTTGAAGCGAAAGTGTTAAGTTACACTACAAACTTAAAAGGCTAACAAAATCGGGAAGCTGCAAGGTTTTTCAACGTTGACGAATTGAATATTCGTTTGTGGAGAAAAAACAAGACAAACTTCGAAAACTGTGATTGACGTTAAAGTGCCGATCATTTTGGTAAACCTCACTGGCCAGAATTAGAGGAAGAAATAAATAAAAGGATTTTAAAAGAAAGAGACAGTGGGGAAGCAGTCTCGATCTAAATTTTTTTGCTATTAACTTGCTAAATTAAAAAAAAGAAAGGTTTTTTCCGCATGGAATGTTTTGTTTAACAACTCAAAACATAGATGGTAGTAGCAAAGAATTTTTTGTTTTATTGAGATTATCGTAAAAAATATTATCATACATATTTGAAAAGACATTTCGTAATAAATTTTTTTCCTGTACAATTTCTTACTTCTATTTTCAATTATATTGTGTATTTTTTGTCTTTATGACATTCATTATCGGCAGTTTATATTTTGGATTATTCGGCCTAAAAACTGCCGCGGATTATACGCCGCTGCGGATTATACAATGTTTTTTTTTACTAAAAAAAAGGCTTTGCGGATAATACGCCGCTGCGGATTATATACAGGAAAATACGGTAGTTGAAGGCGCATTTGGGAGTATCTGCTTTAAACACTGTTGAAGGTTTCCCAATTTCGGCAAAGGCCTATGATGAAGCCGTAGAATTATTAAAGAACTGATTTGCTAATCCGGAAATATTAATTCAAGCGCATATGAACAAAATTTTATCATTACAGCCTTTAAAAAATTCTAATGACCTTCGTTCTTTTCGGAAATTTGTTGATAACTGTAATGTTCAATTAAGAAGTTTAAATTCATTAGGCGTATCTTCGGAGAATTATGGAAAATTTTTGTGCCCCATGTTGTTAAAACTTATTCCATCTGACTTGGTATTAGATTATAATGAATTACAACAAAAGGATTCTGGCTCAGATATTCAGAAGTTGCTCTCATTTCTTACGCAATCCTTGACGGCGCGAGAGCAGACTTATACAACAAATAAATCATCTTTTCAATTATGCAATCGTAGACAGGAAACGAAATCATATTTTTCTGGAGAACCCAGATCATATAAACAACAAAACCAAAAAAGTTTTCATACTGCAAACGAACCACTAACGGCGCCTGTTAAAGAAAATAAAGACAAAATAAAACTCATCTGTATATTTTGCGATTCCATGACTCATAATTCGAATGAATGTGAATACATTATTAATATGTCTTTAGAAAAAAGGAAGAATATTTTATTGCGAAAAGGGGCTTGTTTCAACTGTTTAAAAATCGCAAAGCTTTTATCGCGTAATTGTCCAATAAAGAAAACAAAATGTGAAATTTGTTTGGGTTTATATCATAAATTTTTTTGTTTTTTAAGCAACTGAAAAGAGAAATAGGGTCAACGTCTACCGATCTAGCTAACCAAAACACCGGGGAAGTTTTTTTACAAACATTAGCTGTCTTTACAGAAAATTAAAATTCCAAACAATTCGTGAGAGCGATATTAGACACTGGTAGCCAAAAGAGCTACATTTCAGAATATGCTGCAAAATTTATAGGCTTAAAAAGTATTGGGAAAGAAACAATAACTCACGGACTTTTTCGAGGACACAAAATGACCGAAGTTCATAATAAGTATTTAATTAACTTGCGCAGTTATGACGGAAAATATTGTTTCATAATGGAAGTTAATGATCAGAAAAATATTTGCTTAGGAATCTCTAGAATTAATGACTCTCGCGTTTTACAGAAATTGGCAACACATAATATATTTATTAGTGATTCGTCCGCAAATAACAAACTTTGCCTTTTCGAAAAATATTCTGATGAAATACATATTCTGTTAGGATCTGACATAGTTGGAAAATTATTTACGGGTGAGGTAAAACAACTTTCTGAAGGACTTACAGCTGTGAATACTCGCTTAGGATGGACAGTTATGGGGAAAATAAGCTGTGAATCTAAATTTGAATTAGAGAATTCACACTTCTTGTTCATTCTCTTTTTACTAACAGAGAAAAAATATCAAACCTTTGGGAATTGGATTCTATAGGAATGAAAAATCCCAGTGAAAAGAAATCGAAATTAGAATTACAAGATCTTGCTTTGAAACATTTTGAGAATACTGTATTGCGAGAAGATTAAGGTAGATCCATCGTTAGTATTCCGTGGATAGAAGGGAATGAAAAACTTGAGGATCACTACAGCTTAGCTAAGGGAAGATTGGAGAAAACTGTAAAAACTTTAAAATTTACAGGCAGACTATTTGATTATGAACAAGTATTTGTAGACTGAGAAAAGGAAGGCGATTGCACAAGATGAACCAAAAAATGTGGGAAATTTCATTATTTGCCACACAGACCTGTATTCAAGGAAAATTCCACGACTAATATTTTTCCTGTGTTTGATGGGTCCGCTCATCATAGAAAATCTTGTTCGTTGAATGACTGCGTAGAAAAGAGGCCCAGTTTGATTGAAATGATACGAGCAATTTTAAATCGTTTTCGCTTAGGAAAAATCGGAGTCATATCTAACATTCTAAAAGCTTTCCTTCGGATATCTTTGCGCGAAAATGACATGAACTTTTTGCGTTTCTTGTGGTTGGAAGGTGGTAATTCGGAAAAAGCTGTTATCTACAGGCATCGTCGAGTGGTTTTTGAAGTTTCTTGCAGTCCCTTTTTATTAGCGGCAGTATTAAACCATCATTTTAAGCAGGCTCCTGAACATTTGGAAAAGGCTGCTGAAAAATTGATAGATTCGATGTTCGTTGACAACTGTGTGGCGAGTGTCGATTCCTCCGAAGAACTTGAATCTTTTCAAAGAGATTCCACAGAATTGTTAGCATTGGGTAAATTCGATTTACGTGGATGGCGACATAGTGATATAGAATCAAATTTTGACTTTCAAGATAATCAACAGAAATCCGACCCAGAAGAAATAATAGTTCTTAGACTTATGTGGAATGTGAAAGAAGATGCGTTTTCCATTTCTTACAGAGAAACAGAATCGAAAGAAGAAGTTACAAAAAGAAGAATTCTTTCATTGGCTCATCGATATTTTGAACCGATAGGATTCACATGTCCTATCACCCTCATCACTGAATTACTTATAGAAGAGTGTTGAAAGATAGAAACTTCATGGAACTCCAAATTAAAAATAGACATCAAAAGAAATTTTGAAAAATGGAAAAACCAACTTACAGAGATACAAGACCTTATGATTCCATGGAGATTATCGAATCTCGATTTTAAAGATATGAACCTATCACTACAAGTTTTTTGTGATGCTTCGAAATCATCATACGCTAGACAAAACTTTCGTTTAACTATTATACTTCCCCCCAATCATCCAGTACTCATAACACTCATTATTTATAAGCATGTACAGTTAGGTCATGCCGGAGTTCGGATGCTTATGTACACTCTCAGAGAAAGCTATTGGATCCTGAAAGGAAGAAAAATCATTAAAGAAGTTATTAAGACTTGCATTATTTGCAAGCGATTCAATGCGAAACCTATATCGGTATCAGAAGGACTCTTACCTCAAGACCGAGTGAGAGATGCTGCTGTTTTTGAAATTATATGATTAGATTTGGCAGGACTTCTCATTCTTAAGAATGGGGAGAAGAATTGGATTTTGATATTGACCTGTGCAGTCTATAGAACAATTCATCTTGAATTGTTAACCTCCGTTTCAACTGAAAGTTTCTTGCTTGGTTTAAGAAGATTTATAGCACGCCGAGGCCGACCATCCGTCATTTACTCGGATAACGGCACCAATTTTAAAGGTGCTTATCGACTTTATCAGAAAGTGAACTTAGAAAAATTGAAGAATGTAGAAGAGCTAAATCCAATTTCATGGAAATTCATCCCTCCACAGGCTCCTTGGTGGGGAGGTTTTTGGGAGAGATTGATCGGACTTGTGAAGAGGACTTTAATAAAAACACTGGGAAAAACTCCCTTGAATCATGAAGAAATGTATACGGTTCTTTGCAATTGTGAAAGTTTAATATTAACTCCAGGCCATTAACTTATGTTACAGATGACGTCGAAGATTTGGAACCTCTAACTCCAGCAATGTTTTTGCAAGACATTAGAGAAATTGGTGTGCCGTAGTTAGATCAAATAGATGAAAATAAATTGAATAAAATATTAGTGTACCAAAATAGAATACAAAATGATCTTAGGAAACGTTTTCGAGTAGAACATTTAGGTCAATTGAGAGAGACAAGAAATATAAAAGGCGGAAATACCTTATGTGAAGGAAATATTGTGTGTGTTTTGGTGGGAGATGACCACACCAAAAGATTAAACTGGAATTTAGGTAAAATTTTGGAACTCTACCCTGGCAAAGACAAGAAGGTTGGAGTAGCCCAAGTAAAAACTAAATTTGGCTCTTTTCTGCGTCCAGTGCGAAAATTGTATCTCCTAGAGGAGATGGAGAAAAATAAATCATCTGTACACCCTACTAACTCTCCTTAATTTTCAGATGCTAATGAAGGAAGTCATTTATATATACCCATTAATATAGATCCTGAACTGAGTAAACCCCAGAGGGCGGCAAGCTCTTCGATGCAGCCCTGTTCCAGTATTTCTAATGGTGGAGCTGGACTGGAGCCCAGAGCGGAGACAAGTGGACACCAGCAGACAGAAACCTCTTCGATGCAGACCTGTTCCAGTGTTTCTGATGTGGAAGCCGGAGTGGAGCCGAGACTTGAGACCCTTGAATTGCCAGATGTCTTAACTTCTGACGGGGAACTTCAACAGCCGGGACCTCAACGATCTCGATATGGTAGACTCTTGAAACCCCGAAAAGGACTGAAGGACTATTGTTGAGTTTTTTATTTTAAAAATTCAAAACTCAATGTGGAAAGTGTCACGAACGAAGCTAACGAACTTGTAGTTTAACTAGAGTGGCGCTGTAAGCGCATTCCTCTTTTTGTTTACGTTTGTCAGTAGTAGTAGTAGAATCTGTAATTCGAACGTGAAATGTATCAGTCGTCTATTTTCCTTATCCATTAAATCTTTTTTGCATCAAAAAGGACTCTCATTCTCTTGGTTAAGAGTCTATTTAATCTGCAGCGGCCTTACAGCTCAACATAACGACTCCAAAACTGAACTGAATTGATCTGTTATTATTGTAGCGTGCCTGATTCACCATGTGTTGTAGTTTTGAGAAGTTTACCTCTTAATTGCTCATTTAATCTTTAAAGTTAATAAATGTTTATTGGTATTTAATTCAACCGTGTTGTAGTGAAGAATGCCTAACCACGCAACGCGGCAGTGGTGACCCCTTTTGGACTTAAAAACACGTAAGCTATTCTGTTCTACTGGCGAATGCAATACAAATTCTTCTACTACGGATGATCAGTACGTAGCGAAAGATTTTTTTTCTCCTTCTCCTCAAGGCCACTTGAAGCATCTGCTCGGAGATTCGTTTCGCTTCCTGCTTATTCAACAATATGACTAGTGAAACCGTTGAAGTCGCTCGTATTGCGTTGCGGCTGCCGCCGTTTTGGAAATCCAACGTTCGTCTAATGATTGCGCAATGCGACCATGCATTCACATTCAGTGGTATCTCCAGTGATGATACTAAGTATTCTGCTTTGGTTGCGAACCTGGATGCTGAAACTCTCTCCTACGTGTCGAACATTGTGTTAAGCCCTCCGAACATTGACAAATATCACACTCTCTCGCAGCGACTCATCACCCAATTTAGCGACTCGGAGACTCAAAAAATTAAGAAACTGCTTACTGACCTTCAGCTAGGAGATGAGAAGCCCAGCCACCTGTTGCGAAAAATGAAAGAGCTGTCTAATGGCCAACTCCAGGATGACTTTCTGCAAAGTTTGTGGCTTCAAAGAATGCCACCACATATCCAGACTGTTTTGTCTGCATCCTCAGAGTCTTTGGATAAACTGGCTATCATCGCTGATAAGGTTTCTGAGGTTGTTGGTGCGTCCTCGACTATCTGTGCTGCCACAACTGTTCCTCCACCATCCCAGTCATCTTCATGCAGTGCTCAGCCAACCATGGACTCTCTCGACAGGCAGATCCAAGAGCTGTCTCTACAAGTTGCTGAACTGACAAGAGAGCGCAATTCCTCTCGCCACCAACGATATAGTTCTGACCGCCGGATATCACATTCACGCTCTAGGAGTGTCAATAGAGGAAGTGGCATCTGCTACTATCATCACCGTTATAAAGAGCAGGCCCGCAAGTGTGTTTCACCTTGTGCATTTGCGCAAAAAAACGAGTAAGCTCTGTCATTGCTGGAATGGCAGAGCCCTCGCAACATACCAGCCGGTTATTTTTATTAGACCACAAGTCTGGCCAGAAATTCCTCATAGACTCTGGAAGTGAAATCGGTGTCATCCCACCTTCTCCAACTATGAATAAATCACCTCAGTCTAACTTCACCTTATTTGCTGCTAATAATACCAAAATTCCAGCCTATGGTATGGTCCGTAAAGAACTGAACCTGGGTCTGAGGCGACCTTTATCTGGACTTTCATAATTGCTGATGTATCATCTCCTATAATTGGTGCTGATTTTCTAAAGCACTTCAACCTTTTAATCGACCTTAAGAAAAAAAGGTTGGTGGATGTGGAAACTTCTCTTTTCACTTCTTGTGTTTTTTCAAATATTGTACAGTCCTCAATCCTCACTGTAGATGCAAACATTAGTTTTAAAAACATCTTATCGGAATATCCAGACCTCAGCAACCCTTCTTTAATTTCCAAATCAGCATCACATGGCACAGTCCACCATATTATTACTACTGGCCCACCAGTCACTGCCAGGCCTAGAAGGCTACACCCTAAACTGTATGATGCAGTGAAGGTAGAATTTGAATTTCTTCTTGCTCAAGGCATTATTAGACCTTCCAAAAGTCCCTGGAGCTCTCCTCTTCATGTTGTGCCCAAATCTGACTCTACAGTTAGACCTGTTGGGGATTACAGGCAGCTGAATTCTGTTACTGAGTTCGACAGCTACCCCATGCCTTATTTGAATGACTTTGCTCATGCACTACATGGCAAGAGGATATTTTCCAAAATAGACATTTTTAAGGCATTCCACCAAATCCCTATAGCTGAGTGTGATATTCTAAGACAGCTGTAACAACTCCATGGGGTCTTTACGAATATACCCATTTGTGTTTTGGCCTTGTGAATGCACCACAAATCTTTATGCGATTCATGCATGAAGTACTAAGAGGACTTCTTTTTGTTTTGTCTACTTGGATGATATTTTGTGTTACTCAGAAAATGCTGAGGAGCATCGTTCTCACTTAAGAACTATATTCCAAAGACTGAGCTCATATGGTTTAAAACTAAATATCTCTAAATGTGTATTTGGTGTGACTGAACTCATTTTCCTTGGCCACCTTATCACTCCTGATGGCATTAAGCCATTGCCTGACAAAGTTCAAGCAGTTCTTGATTACAAACAACCAGAGACTGTTGGCTCTCTGAGCAAATTTTTAGGACTGTTAAATTTTTATAGACGTTTCTTGCCCAAAGCAGCTGAACAACAGTATCTTTTAAGTGAATTTTTAAAAGGTTCTAAGGGTAAGAAGGACTCAAAGCCTTTAAACTGGTCTTCTGAGGCAATTACAGCATTTCAGAGGTGTAAACAAGCTCTTGCTGATGCTGCACTTCTTGCTCATCCTTCACCTTCTGCCCCGCTTGCTCTTCATGTGGACGCCTCTGATTATGCCATAGGAGGTGCACTTCACCAAGTTGTGGACTCTGAGCTACAGCCATTGGCTTTCTTTTCCAGAAAACTTACTTCATCTGAAAAGTCTTACAGTGCCTACGACCGTGAACTCCTTGCTATCTACTCGGCTATCCGACACTTTCGGTATATGCTGGAAGCTAGAGATTTCACAGTGTTTACTGAACACAAGCCCCTCACTTATGCCTTTAGGCAAAAAGTGACAAGTGTTCTCCACGGCAGATCCGTCAGCTGGATTTCATCTCTCAGTTCACCACAAATATTGTACACATTCCAGGATCTGACAATATTGCTGCTGATGTTCTCTCTCGTGTTTCTGCAATCACCTTCCCAAGTCAAATTGACTATGACTGTATTGCTGAGACACAACAGACTGATCAGGGCTTCACACCCTAATAGCATCTGGAACTTCCTTGGAACTCAAAAAGGTAACTTTTCCCAATTCGTCTACTGAAATTATGTGTGATCTATCAACGGGCACAGCCAGACCCTACATCCCAAAACAGCATCGCCAAGATGTTTTCTCTGCTATGCTTAATTCATCCCATCCTGGCATACGTCGATCAGTGCATTTGATGAAGCAGCGTTTTGTTTGGCCATCAATCTCATCAGATGTAGCTAAGTGGGCAAGACACTGCCTAGCTTGCCAAAAATCCAAAATTCATCGTCATACTAGATCACATCTTTCATCATTTCAAGAACCTTCCCAACGTTTTGATCATGTTCATCTGGATCTCATTGGACCTCTACCTCCATCAAATGGCTACACCTATTGCCTGACAATGATCGACCGTTTTTCGAAATGGCCAGAGGCCCAACCTCTCAAAGACATAACTGCTGAGACTGTGGCTGAGGCCTTCTTTTAATCTTGGGTGTCTCGCTTTGGAACTCCTGCAATTCTCACAACCGACAGGGGCAGGCAGTTTGAGTCCTCGCTCTTCAAAGCTCTTAGCAAACTACTTGGTGTTCAGAAGTGTCGTACAACTGGATACCACCCTCAAGCTAATGGGATGATCGAAGAATTGCACTGCCCATTGAAAAGTGCAATCAAATGCCATGCTACTGAGCGTTGGACAGAAGTACTCCCTATCATCTTACTAGGTCTACGAGCTTCTCTTAAAGAAGATATTCTGTGTACCCCAGCTGAATTAGTTTTTGGGACCACTATTCGACTGCCAGGGGAGATGTTTGACTCTTCCAAGCCAGACGATGATGTTGTGAATTTTGTTTCGAAACTTAAGTCTCACATGCAATCACTTCACCCTAAACCATCAAAACACCATGGCAAACGTCCAGTTTTTATCCATCCAGGACTGTTGGAAGCAACACATGTTTTTCTTCACCGAGACATGTTACGTCGTCCACTTCAACAACCCTATGATGGCCCTTTCAAAGTCTTACAAAGGAAGGATAAAGTGTTTTTCCTTGACATCAATGGTAAAAATGGTATATCTGTATCTATTGATAGATGCAAACCTGCCTTCTTTCTTAACACTGAGGACTTGCAACTACCTCAAACCAAGAATGAAACACCTGCTACTGTGGAACCTAATGCAACAGCTTCAACACCTGTTACTGTGGAATCTGATCCAACAGCTTCAACGCCTACCCAGCCATCTACACGTTCTGGTCGCAAAGTTCATCTTCCAACTAGGTATGATTGACACTGGAAGGGGAGTATGCAGCGACCTTACAGCTCAACATAACGACTCCAAAACTGAACTGAATTGATCTGTTATTATTGTAGCGTGCCTGATTCACCATGTGTTGTAGTTTTGAGAAGTTTACCTCTTAATTGCTCATTTAATCTTTAAAGTTAATAAATGTTTATTGGTATTTAATTCAACCGTGTTGTAGTGAAGAATGCCTAACCACGCAACGCGGCAAATCGAATCTTTTAAGTCAAGCTCATCCCGGGCGTTAGAAACGAAAGAATAAGGTAAGGGATACCTTTATTCTTATATTAGAATTTGTGAAATAGAAAATTAATTTTTTCACAGCTGGTGATCCAATTTTCAATTATAAATTTTTTGGCGCCCCCCCTATACAATAATAATACATTGAATGCAATAATAATGTACTTTGAGAGAGAGAGAGATGCTATATAAAGCTACAATACAATCTTAATTATGGTAAAATCCTAGGAGGACCCACTGCTGTTTTTGGCGTCTAAATTTTTTCGCCAAAAAGCGCCAAATTGAAGGTTTTCAAAAAGGCGTCAATGACGAAAAACTCTTGGGAAGCGCATGCGTCAGCGGGGGAGGATGAAATGGGCGTTTCGCAAAGATGAAAACGAATAAAATACATTAAATTAATTATATAAAGAAAAAAACGGAGAAAGCAATGAAATTCATTTTAAAAAAGCATTCTAAAACCAGTGTGTACAACATGATTTACATTTTTAAAAAGGACGAAAGGGGCGTTTCGCAAAAGATAAAATCGAAGAAATGCATGAAATCAATCATTTTAAAAAATTTTAAAAGGCACTTACCTTACGCTTGCATTTCGTCATGTTCCGTTGGTGGATAGACCCTTAGATGGATGCAAGGAATTCATGAAAATTGTCATCCACCAACTTGTGACCTATTCTAATTAACTTTCAAGTCCTTCACCACGAACGCATTCATGCTCTTGCCAAACCAATATCTCGTCAAACGGAAGATAATAGTTATAGTAAGTTTGCTTTCGCTAAACCAAGTGCCCTTTCTCACACTCCGAACAACGTCGTGGCGATTATCTTTCGACTGGTTGCGGCAACGCCATTCGTAGCCGTCAACTGTTCCCTTCCGTTCTTGCAAACGCATATTTTTTTTTACACCTCGGACATTCATAACGAGAAGCAATTAAATTAGCTTTCATACACCATTCTAACGTCTCTTTCTTCCTCTTTGTGCCCAGGAGCACAAAGAAACCTGTCGTAGTCTCACTTTCAATTAATTTCCTTTCACACGCCATTCTTAACAACAACCGGTGGAGAGCAAACCTTCTCAAACGAAGTCAAATGTCAAAATGACGTTTTTTCGGAAAAGGCGAAAAACGTTGTACTTTTTTAGGTTTGCCATTTTTTTCGGTGATTTGAAAATCCAAATTTTTGTATGAAATGGAAGGGTTACCATATTGTAACCTTTATCGCTCAAAATTTGGCGATAAAAAATTTGGCGACCAAAAGTGGGTCCTCCTAGGATTCAACCCTTAATTATAAACCATACAAATTAATAAGATAAGTACTAAATATTGTATATGTTACTCTTAAGTAATATGTATTTTATTAAAATTACTTTTAAGTAACACAGGTTAATTATTATGTTATTTTTCTTTCTCTATGTTTTAAATTGAAACAGATGGCAAAATTATATTTAATTAAAGATTTATTTCCTTCATCATCCATTTCTAAAAGTACAAATGTCATTAAAAAGTAGTCTAGTCTATGTTGCTAGCTTCATATTCATCACATCTGGCATTCTCGCAAACGTTCACGTGAGTCTGGGCAACCTAACAGACGTCTGCGCAAAACATGTAAAAATACTGTATCTCGTATAATTCGAGTCAGTCTTAGTCGAGTCGATTAGGTACCGAATCTATCTTGAATATACATTTCATAATTTACGCGTTAGTTGTAATTCACGATATTAAGTATTTACGGCAGTATTTCTCAAACTTTCAATACTGGCGACCCAATTTTCAATCATAATTTTTGTCGCCCCCCCCCCACCTGTACAACAATAATGTATTTTCTGCAATAAAAATACACTTTGAGAGAGAGACGCTAAAGATACAATACGATCTTAATTATAAACCGTACAAATTAATACGATAAGTATATTAAATTTTGTGTACATGTAACTTTTAAGTAATATATATTTTAAGAAAATTGCTTAAAATATATATTACTTACTTATTATTATGTTATTTTTTTTCTCTAATTTATAAAATGAAACAGATAACAAAATGATATATTTAATTAAAGATTTATTTCCTTCAGCATTCATTTCTCAAAGTACAAATGTCATTAGAAAAATAGTCTAGTCTATGTTGCTCTCTATCATATCCATCATATCTGGCATTATAGGGTACGTTTGCGTGAGTCTGGGCAACCTATCGGACGTCTACGCAAAACATGTAAAAATGCTTTTCCTCGTACAATTCCAGTCAGTTTTGGTCGACTCGATACTCCTATAGCTACCGAATCTAGCTTGAATGTACATTTTTTTAAATTTACACGTTAATTGTAATTCACGGTAATTAAGTATTTACGGCAGTAGATTAAAACAAAATCATGCATACATTTTTAAGTCGTAAACAAACATTCGATGTTAATAAAGAATCAACAAGTACACAGACGAACGAGCATGGTTCCGAAAATTAAATCAAGGCGATATTCTCAAAAATACTTAAATTTTGGATTTACCACTACTGAAGTAAATGATGGGGGAAAAGCCCCAGCTCGATATGTGTTAAAACTTACAAATCTGTAGAACAACATGTGAAAGTTGTTTTTAAAACCTGTAAAATCATTTAGCTATGTTGGCAAATAATTTTAAAAAGTATTTTCTGGATGAGGACAGCTTGGCAGCAAGTTACGAGTGGATTAGGGATCTATTTCAAGATACTCCAGAAGGGCTCTCAACTTCCGAAGAAGAAATCTTCATAGATTTCACATCCAGTGAAAAATTAAAAGGCAATTTTGTAATAAATCGCTCTTTGAATTTTGGGTAGAGGTGGATGAGGAATTATCTGTACTGAAAACAAAAGCACTTCGTATACTATTACCACTTTCAACATCCTACCTTTGTTAAACCGGATTTTCTGCGGTGGATGCTTTGAAGACAAAATATAGATCTCAGCTAAATATAGAAAAATAACTCTAAGTGTCAATTTCTGATATTAAACCTTCCTTTGAAAAACTTTCCTCTACAAGACAAGCCCGTGGAAGTCCCTAATAATTATTAAACTTGTTCTTAATTTAGTAATAAGAAATTATTTATAAAATACCTTCTTCAGTACTGATACATTAAACGTATACTGGCTGAAACACCGACTCTTCACTCGAGTTCATTTTTTAAAAAAATAAAATATTATTCTTGATTTAATAGCTGAACTGTAAAGAGAGTAAAGCTGCGTGCACGACATTGTATACAAAAATGTAAAATGATTTTTTTTTTTAGATAAATGCTATAATTGTAAATAACTGTTAAAAGAACTGTAATTTTAAACCTCACATAATTAGCATTTAGAATTAATGTTAAATAATGAAAAAGAATATAAAATTCCGATGAAGAATAATTGTGCTACTTTTTAACATTTAAAGCGAGAAGACTTCAAAATGTTTTAACCCGGGAGCAGGCGCGTACTCGATACTAACGCTAAAGGTAGTGCGGGGGGGACTCAGTCACCCCACTCATTTATTTATAATTATTTTTACTGTACACGATACAAATCGGAATTCTAGTAAATATTTTAATTTATAGAAAGTATACTTACCTTCTTTCAAGGACTATTCAATTCTTTGATGATTTGAGAAAAACTCCAATAAAACTGAACTAAAATGATTCAAAAAGACAAGACCAAAATAAAGGACGCAAATCAGAGACACTTTTCACTAATATTACAGAAATGTTAAATCAATCAATTCTTTTCCAAATATCGTAAAACTCTATTATTTACAATTTCCCTAAGTGAAAAGCAAACGCATAAAAGATGGGACGGAACTAATATTGAATAACCATACCATAAGTTTGAAGGTCAATCAAATGATTAGCGAACGTACTATGCAGCCTGGCTGAAAAGTGAATCATGTCTTCCTTTTCTTTTTCTACAACTAATGTACAGTATTTCAATAATAATTACAGTGATGAATTGTTTTTCTTCTTAGAATTTTTCTCAGGGTCTGGGTTTTGTTTTTTCTTTTAACGAGTAATATTTTATGTTAAAACGTAATAAAAAAATCTCTCATTGAAGAAATACAGCAAATTAAACAAAATGTTTTTTTCTTTAATTTGGTTTTGGGATCAAAGATAGCTATTTGATGACGGAAAAAAGCCAAATAATAAACATAAATTATGTCAGTGTTGTTGTGTGTATTTTTTATTATGGAAGAAAGCATTTTGTTTTACTTCTCTTTCCAGTTATTTTTTTAAAAAAAATCTTTAAATTTTCGATATGCTCGCGCCCCCCTAGTAGGGTCATCGCGCCCCACACTTTGAGAAACACTGATTTACGGCAGTAGATTAAAACAAAATCATGGATATATTTTTAAATCGTAGTGAGCATTCAACGATAATAAAGTATCAACAAGTACACAGACGAAGACAAATTGATAGCAAGTTACGTGTGGGTCAGGAATCCATTTCAAAATACTTCAGAAGGGCTCTCAACTGCCGAATGGGTAGAGGAGGATGATGAGTTTTTTCTGCACTGAAAACAAAAGCATTTTGTGTACTATTACCATTTTCAACACCCTTCCTTTTTGAATCCGGATTTTCTGAAGTGGCTGCTTTGGTCACAAAATATAGATCTCAGCTAAATATAGAAAAACTCAGAGTGTCAATTTCTAAAATCAATCCTTCCTTTGAAAAACTTTGCTCGGCAAAGAAGACCAAGGAGGTCACTAATAAGTATTAAACTTGTTCTTATACTGGCTGAAGTACCCTCTCTTCACACGAGATTACTTTTTTAAAAAAAAATAATACATTATTCTTGATATAATAGCTTAATTATAAGGAGAGTAAAACTAAGTGCATAACAATGTATACAAAATTGTAAAATGACTTTTTGAAATGAATGCTCATATTATAAATATTTTACGAACTGTAATTTTAAGCCTCATAGAATTAGCATTTAGAATTAATGTTAAATAAAGAAAAGAATGTAAAATTGCAAGGATGAATAACTCTGCTATTCTTAATATTTAAATTTAATTAATTGTATACACTATTCACTTAAAAAAATAGTCAAATCATTTTCTAAGGTCTTCCTTAACATGTAAAAAACAATAAGACACTTACCTTTTGATATTAACTACTTTTTTAGAAAAAAAAATGACAATCTTCGCAATCCGATCAAAAAGTCAGCTGAAAACGCAACTTCTGCTGTAAAACTATTTGCTTTCCTTGTTAAAATACTCATCATAGAACCCATGCTGCCATATATCTTGAAAGAATGGATTTCAAAGAATATTTCTGCTAAGTATCGTCAGACTATTCGTAAAAATGGTTGTTCTATGTAATTTTAAAGTGAGTGGTACTTATAAGTACCGTTGGTACATAAAGGGTTAAGTAGCTATCGAAAATTTTCCTTTCGTTTCATGTTCATTGCTTTTCTCAAATTTACTTTTGCTATCATGATTAAGGGGCATTATTTTATTTCAGCAAGTTTTTCTTTGCTTGATCAGTTTCAACTTCCTTCAACAGAATCAAAGATGCACATTTCTTTTTTTTATATTCTATTCATTTACATTTATAAACCATAATAAGTCGTACAACACAACTGTTGTCTGTTGATAAAAAGTGATACTTTATACTTTCTGTAAACATGCTCAATCGTTGGATTCGAGATTTTCTTACATACGACTATTTCAGAAGCAAAAACGTATAAGAATATCTAAATCGCACGATCGTGCGGGTTGGGTCGTAAAGGGATAGAGAGAGAAACTGAAACAGAAAAATAAAGCAAAATCAAAGCAAACAAAAAATCGCTGTGTTTTTCTGACTTTTCATTCTGAGGACTTTCTAATCATGATTAGAAATTAGATAGAAATTAGATTAGAAATAGATGATTTAAAATCGGTTTGTTCGGCTAATTCATGTTCGATATCCAATATCGCAAAACCCTTTTAACTATGTTGAAGAAGAAAGTTGTAAATCCTAAGAATATTTTTACTAATTTTAATTTTATAAACTCTTCTTGCTACATTTGTTTGAATGCAAAATTATTAGTGCAATAGCAATATTTGGTGCAAATTCTAAAGCTGAAATAAATTTTAAAACTTCAATAGGGCTTTCTTTTTTGTCGAACAAAGCCGAAACTGGCACTATCTCATGTGCTAGATGAAGCATGTTTATATCTGTCTCAGGAAAATGATGGAATTAGGAATTTCATCAAATCCCTAAGGGAGATGATCAATTGGCGGGAGATGTTAAAATGACGTCTCTTGAAGCTCATTTCCCGGATAAAAGTAAGGGATTTGAACAAATCCTTGACATGTTTCAGTGAAATGATGAAAGAATTGTGAAGAGTTTAAAAGTGTTTATTTAACAAATATGGTGCATTATTAAACGTAGAAGTAAGTAATGCAACGATAGTCAATGGAATACAAATTATTTATTCGAAACTAATTAACAAATAATTAGAAAATTAGGCTGGTATTTTTATGTAGCATTTTTTTCGGTTGCTTACACACTAAAATATCTATCCTTATGTTAATCCTATGGTGCCATTTTTTAAAGATATGGGGTTGATATTTAGGGGATCGATAGTACTACCTGTATGGTTAGTAAGTACAAGGACTCGACCCCCAAGGTGTCTCCCCCCCTGGACAACATTTTGCCAATGTAAATCCCGACTAGTTCATTTCATCATTTCACTGAAACAGTTCAAAGTTTGATAAAATCACTTACTTTTATCATGGAAATGACCTTGAAGAGAGACGTTATTTTAACATATCCCGTCAATTGATCCTATCCCTTAGGGATTTCATGAAATTCCCAATTTCATCATTTTCCTGCGGCATATGTCGTCCAATGATTCTACATCACGTGATTAATATTATTTCTAAATTTTTAGTTTTTACTTAATAGGTAAAACTAAAAAGTAGGTTTTTACTTAAGGTATGCGACAACGTTCGGAACCGTGATTTTGAAAAAGCGCATAAATGGATAATTTTCATAATATTTAGAGTCACTCAGATTAGAATACATGCATAAAGTTTGTGCAGGTCCCCTTGGACCTCACTTTGAGAGAACGAGAATAAATTGGAGTCATATAAGAACCAGTAGCCATTTTTATAAATAACTTTCTTTATTTGGTTATCTTATCCAAATAGAATCAAAGACTTATTAACAAATATATCTAAATAGTTTTATGAGGTTTAAAAGAGATTTTCTTTTAAATCAACTTAAATATTTAATGATCCAATTAAGAATTAGAATATCGATCACGCAGAGATTACCGCGATAAGAGATCCCAGAATTATAATCAATAATGTTCCTATTGAACATTTAACTTTAATCTCACTCCTAATATAA
The DNA here is from genome assembly GCA_019973935.1 of Trichonephila clavipes. Classification (NCBI taxonomy): domain Eukaryota; kingdom Metazoa; phylum Arthropoda; class Arachnida; order Araneae; family Nephilidae; genus Trichonephila; species Trichonephila clavipes. The sequence goes on along the minus strand of BMAU01001248.1, from coordinate 4,275 downwards.
ATCTTTAATGAGACTTTAATTATAAATCAATATTTACCACACGGAATCTCAACTCTTCTCGAGATTAAATTATCCACCAAGAAATCTTCAATTATAAATTTTTCTTCACTATTATAACTTTCTGCTTCAATCTCTCTCTCCTACTGCTCTATCTTTACTATTCCGTTTGCCTTAAATACTTTATCTAATCTGCATATAACAAGGAATCCTGTCTCCCTTTAGGAGCTGATTGGAAATAGGTAGGGAATTAAATTTCCCTAAAAAAGACGACTCAGAAGGTTAGTGATAAAGTTCCGTATAGATTTGTCACAAATTGTTTTAAGGACATTTTGACAAAAAAAAATCATTTAAATACAATATTTCGGCTAAAAATTAACAGAATAATCTTTTTTTCCAAATGTTCTCCTATTGTGAAAGATGGCTCTATTATAATAATATTTTGCCTGTATATAGCTCAGACTTCTCTACAGAGGCTCAACTAGAATTTTTGAAAAATTCACATTATTTTCAGAGTTACCACCAATTGAAATAATAATTGGCGTTTTTTTCTTAAAATTGCTCCCCTCTGTTGTCGTAAAATATGAATAAACCCACTTATAAGTTATATATTTCAGAAATTCTAGTTGAGCCTCTGTACAGAGGTCTGAGCAATATACGGGCAAAATATTATTATAATAGAAGCATTTTTCACAAAAGAACAATTGGAGAAAAGATTATTCTAAGTTAATTTTTTGCCAAAATATTATATTTAAATAATTTTTTTTTGTCAAAATGTCCTTAAAACAATTTTATGCATGTATTCTAATCTAAGTGACACTAAATATAATGAAAATTATCCATTTATGCGCTTTTGCAAATCATGGTTCCGAACGGAGTCGGACACCTTAAGTAAAAGATTAGGGCATCTTTTAAATTATACGTATTATATGAAACTTGAAAACAACTGCTGTGAGTACTCATTGTATTAAATCTTCATTCCAAGGCATTAATTGCTTGATCAATTTTAAAAATAAATAAATAAAACTCTGCCTAGAATTTTACTTTATGTTTTTCCACCGGATCATCTTGTGCTTCTTAATCAAAATTAATATTTCTTAGTACAATTCTGTGTCGTGACCGCGTCACTTTTTAAGTCAGCAGAGATAGCAATCTCATCGGTAACTTGTATCACAGAGCATTTCATAGAAAGCCACATGCGATTGGATATCCTTAAGGTATCCGACTACGTTCGGAACCGTGATTTTGCAAAAGTGCTTAAATGGATAATTTTCATGATATTTAGTGTCACTTAGTGATTAGAATATATGCATAAAAGTGTTTTAAGGACATTGTGACAAAAAAATTTAAATGCAATATTTTGGTAAAAATTAACTTAGAATAATCTTTTTTCCAAATGTTCTCCTTTTGTGAAAAATGCTTCTATTATAATAATATTTTGCTTGTATATAGCCTGTGACCTCTGTACAGAGGCTCAACTAGAATTTCTGAAATATATAACTTAGAAGTGGTTTATTATTCATATTTTACGACAACAGAGGGGAGCAATTTTAAGAAAAACTCCTATAATTATTTCAATTGGTGGTGACTCTGAAAATAATGTGAATTTTTCAAAAATTCTGGTTGAGCCTCTGAGAGAGAGTCTGAGCTATATACAGGCAAAATATTATTATAACAGAAGCATTTTTCACAAAAGGAGAACATTTGGAAAAAAAAGATTATTCTAAGTTAATTTATTGCCAAAATATTATATTTAAATATTTTTTTTTTTTTGTCAAAATGTCCTTAAACAATTTTATGCTTATATTCTGAGCTAAGTGACTCTAAATCTAATGAAACTATCCATTTATGCGCTTTTAAAATCACGGTTCCGAACGTTGTCGGATACCTTAAAAGAGTTTTTAGAATTTTTAAATTCCAAGTGGAGCTGGAGCATTCCATAGATGGTAGAAACCGTAAGGGGGGTCTAGGTGACATAGATTCTTAAAAGAGTCTAAATAATTTCTATTCAAAGCGTCTCGTTAGAGAAATCGTTTGAAGTAAAATGCAGATAACAGTGCTAGAATAATAAAAATTCATTAGAAGTTTTATATTCGTAAATGACAACATTCTTTGTCTATTGATTTACTGACTGTAGGTAAACGTCGTATTTAAAAGCTACACGAAGGTTGGTATTTAGTCGGAAACTTTTTCAAGATGGTCTAATGAAAGAGAATTAGATTCAGCTTTTTTTTTTTTTTTTTTTTATTTATATAACATTCGAAGAGACCGAATGCACATTCATAATTAGCAAGGGTTCAAAAGCTGTGCCCCGTTTTATATAAGAAAATATAGGACCATAAGTCCTCTGTCAACTTCGCATTCGTTATATACACTGCAGGCCACCGTAAATGTAACACCCTGAAGAAAGCATGCAAATAACGTGAAATTTACAAATATGCATTAGCGAAGGTGAAATATGCAAATGATTAGAATTTTCAGCGCAGACACACATCACGCGCCTTCCTGTGGCGCCACCAAAGCTATTAAGGCTGGGAGATTTCGGACGATTTCGCTCGGCAATTTGTGTTTTTCTTGTGCTTTTCATAAACGATCAGTTATGTCTCGTTGAAAACCCAGGCGATCAGCTTTTGATCAAGCATCCGAGTTCGACAGAGGAAGGATAGTGGCCTACCGGAGATTGTAGATTATCTTTCAGAGAAGTCAGTCGTATTGGACGAAACCAAACAACTGTACTGCGGATATGTGACCGTTGTATGCAGAAGGGTACGACGGACCGTCGTAGCCGATCGCATCCACCTCAGTGCACCACTTCACGTGAGCAGAGGCAAATTGTGCGCATGGCAGTGACGGATCGCCCAGTCACATCACGAACCATAGCCCAGCACATTGAGTCTGTAACGCATCATTCAGTGTCTGCGCGTACCTTTCGATGCCGTTTACAGCAGAGTGGTCTGCCCGCAAGATCATTGCTTGGTCTACCCTTGACGCAGAACCACAGACCGTCGCCGCTGCCAATTGTGTGATGAAAGAAGGATGTGGGTGGCAGAATGGAATGAAGTTGTCTTTACTGACGAGTCACGCATCTGTCTGCAACACCACGATGGTCAGATTCAGTCTGGTGACACCGTGGAGAGAGGGATGCTGAACAGCTGGGTTATGCACCGGGTATTATGGTATGGGGTGGTATTGGATATCACTCTCTTCCACTCCTCTAATACGCATTGTCGGTACTTAAACAGCTAGCGCTACATCTCCGAGGTGTTATGTTTTCAGGTGTCCTTCCTTACCTTCATGGTTTGCCACAGCCATATTTCAACAGGATAATGTGCCACCCTACACGGCACGCATTGTCCAAAGGTTATTTGTCAATCACCAGATTGAATTGCTTCCCTGGCCGATGCCTGCTCTCCAGATCTTTCGCCGATAGAAAAACAGGTGGCTCCATGGTTGCTCAACTATTGATCCAGATTACACTCCAGCTGGCCACACCCGGATCAACTTTGGCACCGTGTGGAAGCTGCTGGTCTGATGTACCCCAAGAACACATCCAAAAGTCTCTTTGAGCCAATGCTGAGGCGTGTGACAGTGGTGATCTCCAACAATGGCGGCTACTCTGGTTTACTACTGATTCTGGCAGAACCACACTTCACAGAAATCTATAAATTCAATCATTTGATACTTGGTCAATATGATATCTACAAAATAAATTTTGTTTGGCTATCTCTTGTCTTTCTTGGTGTTGCATTTACGATGGTCAGCAGTGTACTTGAAAACTGATGAGAACATTAAAACATTAGCAAAATAATTTGAAATTTCCGGAGCTAACCCAAAAAATCTTTTGACAACCGTCACTACATTAAAAGAACAACAAAACAAAAGTAAAAGAGAAATCTAAAATTTTTTGAACTAAAAATTTATATTTTGATTACATTCATAGTTCCCTTGTCTAAATTAGCAAAAACTTGAAACGTAGACATATTAAAGTGAAAATTATATATATATATATATATATATATATATATATATATATATATATATATATATATATATATATATATATATTATATAATAAACTTGGAACATCTATGAAAAAAAAAAATTAAACACGTGGAAGCAATTAGTGAAAACGATTCTATGAAACCAAAACAATAAAATAACTATACAATCATTGCCATAAAAATTTGCGCATCAAGAAATTATTATTGGATCATAACGAAACTCGGTATGAAGGTACATGTTGGGTAGATGATTAGAAATTTATGTGATTACGCATTG